>BSBM01000380.1:9475000-10075000 GCA_027924585.1 Larix kaempferi | reverse complement strand
GTTCTCAAATATATATGGAGGATTACATAGGACCATCTTGACCTGTAATGCCCTATGGATTAAAACATTTTTGAAGAAAAAATATAGTGCAAATTAAATAAATTTTACTCGACCTCGAATTAACTCGGAAGATATATCATTTTTTATTGTTTAGATGAGAAAGCGAAAGCTTTCTTATATGAATACAATGAGGTCAAGTCAATCCACTTTATGAACGTGGGATAGATGGATAAAAGATATAAAGCAACTCAAAGCATAAAAGCACACAATATTATAAAGTACGAAGTGAATTCATTTAAAACCTAAGTCTATTATCGAATTGACCATTATATAAAGCTAAGTTCTACTTTAACACCCTCCCTTAATGGTTAATATGCTAACTACACCAAGTTTGTCATGAAATTTTACATGTCTTTCATGACCTAAAGACTTGGTAAAAATGTTTGCAGTTTGGGCCTTTGTGGGACAATATTGTAGCTCTATAGTTCCATTTTCTACAAGTTGTCTGATGAAGTGGCAATGTATCTTAACATGCTTGGTGCGCTCGTGGAAGATTGGATTCTTGGCTAGTTTTATCACCCCTTAATTATCGCAAAGTAGCGGAGTTGGATCTGTTTGTTGTATCTTCATATCTAAAAGCATCATCCTAAACCAAACTACATAACATGCTCCTTTCACTACTCCTCAATATTCTGCTTCTGTCGATTAAAGGGTTGTTGCTTGTTGCTTCTCATTGGTCCATTTGACTGCACCTGTGTCAAGGTCGAATACATATCCAGAGGTTGAATTTTTGTCATCCATGCAACCACCCCAATCTAAATCTGTATATCCCCACAACCTAGGATCTTTGCTTATGTTGTATAGAATCCCAAAGTCAAGTGTCCTTTTCACATATCTTAACAACCTCTTTGTTGCAGTCCAATGCTTTGCTTTTGGTGTTGTTATGAACATGGGAATACAACTCACAACATAACAAAAATCAGGCCTAGTGGCTGTAAGATATATCAAGCTACCCATTAGATGCCTATAGAATGCCCTCATTAATTGCCTCAGAGTCAGTCTTGGTTGGAAGTTTCAACCCTTTCTCCATAGGAGTAGATGAGATTTTGCAATCTGTAATTCTAAACTTGTTAAGCAAGCTCTTGGCATATTTTGTTTGAGACAAAAATGTTGTTACCTGTTTGCCAAAATTTTATACCCAGACAATAATGTAGGAGGCCTAGATTAGTCATGTCAAAATATTTACTTATGTTTGATTTTATTTGTTCAATCATGTTTGCCTCACTACTTGTAATAATGATGTCATCCTACATAACTGACTAGTTGGATGATATCATTACCACTACTTTTGACATAAAGGTTGGCATATGAAGGACTCTGCTGGAAACCTTGTTAAACCTTGTACCTGTCAATCTTGATGTACCATGCCCTGGGTGCTTGCATCAGGCCATATAGAGCTTTCTTTAATTTGCAAACAAAGTGCTCCTTCCTTGAAACATCAAATCATTGTGGCTAATGCATATAAACTTCTTCCTCCAAATCTTTGTTGAGGAAGGTGCTCTTCACATCCATCTTATGGACCTTCCAACTACATTGTGATGCCATGGCTAGAAGGAGGTGGATGACGCTCATATTTGTTGTAGGATCAAAGGTCTCCTCATAATCAATGCCCTCTCATTGATAGAACCCTTTTGCTACCAATCGCACCTTGTACTTGTCAAGTGCTAGTTGCCTTGTACTTGACCTTGTACACCCATTTGTATCCAATGGGTTTCTTCCATGGTGGAAGTGTAGCAAGATCCCAAGTTCGATTTTCATCAAACTTACATGTTCATCAGTCGTGGCCTTCTCCCATTCAGGTCTCCCTTTTTCTTCATTGAACACCGATTGCTCGAACACTTCTTGAATATTGGCCTCAAGAGCAAAGTTAACCATGTTGGGTTTCTGTTTGCTCTTTCCTCGTGATGATTCTCCCTCGATCATCTATGTTTCTGTAAGATCTCCAATGGTGTTGTGCCACCACTTGGGTTTCTTTATATCTCCTTGCTTGGGAATCTCCTCATTAGTATCAGAACTGGAACTTGTAGTTGTGTCATGCAAATGTTGATTTAGGTTACGTGGATTATAAATTACCGGATTGGGTCTAGGAGACTCTTCGGAATGATCATAATCTTCCTCCCTTTTAGGTGGATTTATTTGAAGTTGAACACCTGAATCCTTAGCCATGATAGGTGGCTCCATGGTAATTTTGAAATCTGAATAAGAGGAATGGAATAAGTATGTATTAAAACGTGTTGGTGATGTTGGGGGATGCCTTTGCTTTGTTTGCAGGTCTAGTTATCTAGGAAGGTCGATAGGATTCAGAGTTGGTAACTTGGGCTTTGATACCATAATGTAATACCCTAAGGATTAAAACAATTTTGAGCAAAAATACAATGCAAATTCAATAAATTTTACTCAACCTCAAATTAAAAGGTAAATTTTATTCTTCTCAATCATTAACAATATACTATTCAAAATAAATATTCAATCATTACTAATAAATAAAATGAAAGAGAATTACCTCGAATAGAAGCTAGATACCTTGACATACATAAGCCTCAAGTGAGCCCAACTCTAATGCCTCTTGTTTTAACAAAGTATTTCCAGGGAAAATCTATAAAATATGATCATGGAAGAGTTTACTTTTTATGCATCGAACGGTTCCCAACGTTTAATCTCATCCATCCATGGGGAGGAAACATGATTGTGGGGTAACAATGAGGGGTCCCCCGTGAATGATGAGGATGCACCATGCATGCTCCATCTCCAAATCTCAACCAATCGTGCATGAATACATGTGTGGGAGGTACTTTGGGGTGGTCCCTGTGAATGGCTAGGATTTGTCTGTGCAATTTCCATCACCTAATATTAGCCATTCATATGCATAGAACTTGATATGGAAGTATCTGGGTTTCTCCCCCACGAATGGACATGATGAATCCATGCAACTCTGAGCACTTAATTGCAGCAATTTGCGAGAATAAACATGATCAGGAGGTACCAGAGGGGATCTCCCATGAATGGTCACAATGAGACCTCATGCATGTGTAGTTAAATCTCAACCATTCACACACAGGTCCAGGCCATTGTATATCACACGTGTGAGGGATATCCAAGATTCATAGGGGATCCATCATGTCACCTCGAAAGGAATATTGACTAAAAATAACCCTACCAATGACCAAGATTTAATCTTGACTCTAGTTCATTTAATCTCATCCATTTGTGTAGGTCGATATCACTGCTTTTCAAACCGACGGGAATCCCTCAATCGACCCAGATCTATCCCTGGATTATGATCTATTATCCACAACACTTGGGAATTTTCAAAGGATATTCATGATTCCACAGTGATCTGCCCTACCACCTTAGTTGGATCTTGAGGACAACTCACCCACCAATGATGTAGCTTGTGGGGTAGATTTGTCCTGGTCAGCATGATGGTAGACAATGAAGAGTTTCCACATCTCCCTCCAAGTTAGGAAAAAGGATTATGGTGGCATTTGTTTTACATTTTACTCAGAGAAACTACTTGAGCAAAATACCAACCGAAGTTATGGAGGACAGAGACAACAACCAACTTTTAGTTTGGTTATCATGAAGAGCACACTCTCCCCTAACAACATAGGGTATCGAGCATGCCAGTGATTTCTCTCTTAGTAGGCTATAAAGGGAATATGTTTCTCATTCACACCAGGTCATCATTTTTTAGATTGAAAGGCTTTTTTCTCCCCAAGAGCGTAGATCAAGATAGAGCTTCTCTAAAGATTGCAAAACAAGCATGAGTTGTCTATTGGAAAGATTCTAGATTCACGGTCCTTTTTAGTTGTATTAGTTTGTAACCCTCTGTGTTAAGTGTCCTATTATTTCCATGTGTTCTCAAATCCATTTTCTCTAAAGTTTGAATTTTTATAAATAAGATCTTGAAGCTCCAATTTGGTGTAATCTCCATTGTGCTCATAATTTTATATGGTGACTTTTAAGCTTTCATATTTCATTGTGATATGTTGTTAGTGTTTCCATAACGTACTTGTGATTGCAAGGAATCGCATAACTCATCTTAGACCAATATTGTGCTACTATGCTATTGAATTCTTATTGGCTTAATATGCATCATCTTTAGTAGGGTGTCTAGATTTATTCATACATAGTATACCCCAACCCTATTTATTTATTAACCTCTTTAATACTCCTTTTTACCTATCATCTTGAAATTGAAAATATCGGATCCACCCATTTTTCGTGCTTTAAACTTCCAAGTGATTATTCCATGATAATTTAGGAGAAATTTAGTCCTATCATCTGAACATAAAACTATATTATGAGAGATATTTTATATTGAGCCGCTGGACTATTCTAGTCAAGCCCAAGATGATTTCATAGTTATGGATTCCTTTGCATAGTTCTCTAGCCAGGAACATCTCAAGGAACAACATCAAAATGGCCGTGTTGTCGGAGACTAAAGGTTCGAAAGTTTCTTTCCTAGGATATAATGAGAAGAATATGATTATTGGGGGTGAATAAAGAATCAAAGCATCAAGTTGAAGTACGATTTCACCTGGTTACTCCACTCATTTAAAGACTACATTAGGGAGAAAGCCTTGTTGAAAATAAAATATTAATATGGTAGGAAGCATGAGATACACTAGGGCTCATTCAAAATCTACGACACATCCTATCCTTCATAATCCATAAATGTTAGTTCCTCAAAGAAATACTCGTTACAAACAAGGTTCATCTTCTTTAGGTAATCATTTTCTCGAGAAAAATACTTTCTTGAGTTTGAATATATAGAAGATATTCCCGTGTTTAAAAATATTGTTAGTAGTCTTGTTGAATCTGTTCTAGGTAAAGGTAAAGATTTAATTGACCTAAAAGGTTTGGGTCTATCATTTTCTGGAGGAAAGCCTTGGCATAAACCTAGTGTGATTCTTTCTCCTCGTAGGATCTTTGCTTATGCTGTATAGAATGCCAAAGTCAAGTGTCCTTTTCACATATCTCAACAACCTCTTTGTTTCAGTCCAATGCTCTGCTTTTGGTGTTGTTATGAACATGGGAATAAAGCTCACAACATAACACAAATCAGGCCTAGTGGCTGTAAGATATATCAAGCCACCCATTAGATGCCTATAAAATGACTCATTAATTGCCTCTGAGTCAGTCTTGGTTGGAAGTTTCAACCCTTTCTCCATAGGAGTAGATGAGAATTTGCAATCTGTAATTCTAAACTTGTTAAGCAAGCTCTTGGCATATTTTGTTTGAGACAAAAATGTTGTTACATGTTCGCCAAACTTCTATACCTAGACAATAATGTAGGAGGCCTAGATTAGTCATGTCAAAAGATTTACTTATGTTTGATTTTATTTGTTCAATCATGTTTGCCTCACTACTTGTAATAATGATGTCATCCTACATAAATGACTAGTTGGATGATATCATGACCACTACTTTTGACGTAAAGGTTGGCACCTGAAGGACTCTGCTGGAAACCTTGTTAAACAAAGTACCTGCCAATCTTGATGTACCATGCCCTGGGTGCTTGCGTCAGGCCATATAGAGCCTTCTTTAACTTGTAAACAAAGTGCTCCTTCCTTGAAACATCAAATCATTGTGGCTAATGCATATATACTTCTTCCTCCAAATATTTGTTGAGGAAGGTGCTCTCCACATCCATCTCATGGAACTTCCAACTACACTGTGATGTCATGGCTAGAAGGATGGTGCTCATATTTGTTGTAGGAGCAAAGGTCTCCTCATAATCAATGCCATCTCGTTGATAGAACCCTTTTTCTACCAACCACGCCTTGTACTTGCCAAGTGCCAGTTGCCTTGTACTTGACCTTGTACACCCATTTGTATCCAATGGGTTTCTTCCATGTTGGAAGTGTTGCAAGATCCCAAGTTCGATTTTCATCAAACTTACATGTTCATTAGTCGTGGCCTTCTCCCATTCAGGTCTCCCTTTTTCTTCATTGAACACCGATAGCTCGAACACTTCTTGAATATTGGCCTCAAGAGAAAAGTTAACCATGTTGGGTTTCTGTTTGCTCTTTCCTCGTGACGTTTCTCCCTCGATCATCTATGTTTCTCTAAGATCTCCAATGGTGTTGTGCCACCACTTGGGTTTCTTTATATCTCCTTGCTTGGGAATCTCCTCATTAGTATCAAAACTGGAACTTGTACATGTGTCATGCAAATGTTGATTCAGGTTACATGGATTAGAAATGACTGGATTGGGTCTAGGAGACTCTTCAGAATGATTAGAATCTTCCTCCCTTTTAGGTGGATTTATTTGAAGTTGAACACCTGAATCCTTAGCCTAATGGGTGGCTCCATGGTAATTTTGAAATCTGAATAAGAGGAATGGAATAAATATGTATTAAAACGTGTTGGTGGTGTTGGGGGATGCCTTTGCTTTGTTTGCAAGTCTAGTTATCTAGGAAGGTCCATAGGATTCGGAGTTGGTAACTTGGGCTCTGATACCATAATGTAATACCCTAAGGATTAAAACAATTTTGAGCAAAACTACAATGCAAATTCAATAAATTTTACTCGACCTCAAATTAACATATTCACTCTAAGGTAAATTGTATTATTCTTAATCAATAACAATATACTATTCAAAATAAATATTCAATCATTACTAATAAATAAAATGAAAGAGAATTACCTCGAATAGAAGCTAGATACCTTGACATACATAAGCCTCAAGTGAGCCCAACTCTAATGCATGTTGTTTTAACAAAGTATTTCTAGGGCAAATCCATAAAATATGATCATGGAAGAGTTTATTTTTTATGCATCGAACGGTTCCCAACGTTTAATCTCATCCATCCGTGGGGAGGAAACATGATTGTGGGGTAATAATGAGGGGTCCCTCGTGAATGATGAGGATGTGTTATGCATGTTCCATCTCCAAATCTCAACCAATCGTGCATGAATACATGTGTGGGAGGTACTTTGGGGTGGTCCCCGCGAATGGCTAGGATTTGTTTGCGCAATTTCCATCACTTAATATTAGCCATTCATATGCATAGAACTTGATCTGGAAGTATCGGGGTTTCTCCCCCATGAATGGACATGATGAATCCGTGCAAATCTGAGCACTTAATTGCAACAATTTGCGAGAATAAACATGATCAGGAGGTACCAGAGGGGATCTCCCATGAATGGTCACAATGAGACCTCATGCATGTGTAGTTAAATCTCAACCATTCGCACACAGGTCCAGGCCATTGTCTATCACACATGTGAGGGATATCCAAGATTCATAGGGGATCCACCATGTCACCTCGAAAGGAATCTTGACGAAAAATAACCCTACCAATGACCAATATTTAATCTTGACTCTAGTTCATTTAATCTCAGCCATTTCTGTAGGTCGATGTCACTGCTTTTCACACCGACGAGAATCCCTCGATCGACCCAGATCTATCCCAGGACTATGATCTATTATCCACAACACTAGGGAATTTTCAAAGGATATTCATGATTCCACAGTGATCCGCCCTGCCACCTTAGTTGGATCTTGAGGACAACTCACCCACCAATGATGTAGCTTGTGGGTAGATTTGGCCTAGTCAACATGATGGTAGACAATCAAGAGTTTCCACATCTCCCTCCAAGTTAGAAAAAAGGATTATGGTGGCATTTGTTTTACATTTTACTCAGAGAAACTACTTGAGCAAAATACCAACCGAAGTTATGGAGGACAGAGACAACAACCAACTTTTAGTTTGGTTATCATGAAGAGCCCACTCTCCCCTAACAACATAGGGTATCGATCATGCCAATGATTTCTCTCTTAGTAGGCTATAAAGGGAATATGTATCTCATTTACACCAGGTCGTAATTTTTTATTTTGAAAGGATTTTTTCTCCCCAAGAGCGTAGATCAAGATAGAGCTTCTCTAAATATTGAAAAACAAGCATGAGTTGTATATTGGAAAGATTCTAGATTCACGGTCCTTTTTAGTTGTATCAGTTTGTAACCCTCTGTGTTAAGTGTCCTATTATTTCCATGTGTTCTCAAATCCATTTTCTCTAAAGTTTGAAGTTTTATAAATAAGATCTTGAAGCTCCAATTTGGTGTAATCTCCATTGTGCTCATAATTTTATATGGTGACTTGTTAAGCTTTCATATTTCATTGTGATATGTTGTTATTGTTTCCATAACGTACTTGTATTGCAAGGAATCACATAATTCATCTTAGACCAATATTGTGCTACTATGCTATTGAATTCTTATTGGCTTAATATGCATCTTCTTCAGTAGGGTGTCTGGATTTATTCATACGTAGTATACCCCAACCCTATTTATTTGTTAACCTCTTTAATACTCCTTTTTACCTATCATCTTGAAATTGAAAATATCGGATCCACCCATTTTTCGTGCTTTAAAATTCCAAGTGATTATTCCATAATAATTTAGGAGAATTTTAGTCCTATCATTTGAACATAAAACTATATTATGAGAGATATTTTATATTGAACTGTTGGACTATTCTAGTCAAGCCCAAGATTGATTTCATAGTTATGGATTCCTTTGCATAGTTCTCTAGCCAGGAACATCTCAAGGAACAACATCAAAATGGTCGCGTTGTCGGAGACTGAATGTTCGAAATTTTCTTTCCTAGGATATAATGAGAAGAATATTATTATTGGGGGTGAATAAAGAATCAAAGCATCCAGTTGAAGTACGATTTCACCTAGTTACTCCACTCATTTAAAGACTACATTAGGGAGAAAGCCTTGTTGAAAATAAAATATTAATATGGTAGGAAGCATGAGATACAGTGGGGCTCATTCAGAATCTACGACACATCCTCTCCTTCATAATCCATAAATGTTAGTTCCTCAAAGAAATACTCGTTACAAACAAGGTTCATCTTCTTTAGGTAATCCTTTTCTTGAGAAAAATACTTTCTTGAGTTTGAATATAAAGAAGATATTCCTGTGTTGAAAAATATTGTTAGTAGCCTTGTTGAATCTGTTGTAGGTAAAGGTAAATATTTAATTGACATAAAAGGTTTGGGTCTGTCATTTTTTGGAGGAAAGCCTTGGGCTAAACCTAGTGTGATTCTTTCTCCCCGATAGATTGTTAATTTAGAAGCCAAGAACCTTATCTTAAATCATTTGATGGTAGGATTTAAACCTCCACCACCTCCTCTCCCAAAGGTTAATCCTTAGGTGGTAGCCGGCTATGGCCCTTTACTACTCCCTTCCCAGTTGTGTGATATGGTTGAACATTACCTGAATATATTACCTAAGTTTGATGGAGAAAATAAGATATTAGCTAATGATCATATGGCTCTATTTCAAGATTTAACTAATAATATTTTAATTGAACATGATGATGTCTATATGAGACTTTTTTTGCAAACTTTGGAAGGAGATGTCATAATACAGTTCAGATATTTGCTAGCAAATTCAATGGACATGTGACTTTTAAATATGCATTCATGAGACAATGGGGTGAAAAGAGAGATCACTTATATTCCCTGATGTAATTTGGTGCATTGAAGAAAATGAGCATTGAGTCCGTTCTTGAGTATAAAAAATGTTTGAGAAGCCATATAATATAATTCTTGTTGATATTAAACCTTCTCAGGATGCAGATAAAGTGACATATGTTGGGGCTTTTGATCTTGATTTTGCATTAATTTTGAGAGAAAGAAAGTCTTGAACCTTACTTAACATGCATGCGGATGTAGTTGATATTGAAGAGAACATGATTGCTTCTGGTAAGGTCAAGCCTAGTATGATTCTAGAGAAAAATATAAGAAGACAAAAGAAGGAGGAGGTCTTTTAGCTTCACATTCAAAATATCAGGAAGCTAAGATTGAGGAGATGGCCAAATTAATTAGGAACTTGTCAAATAAAATCTCGAGATTAGAAGCTGGTGGTGGTAGTAATGCTCCTAGACCACCTCAAAATATGGGTGCAAGGAATCCAAATCCTAAACATTTTAGGATAAATTTTAACCCACTTCTATAGATTTTGTCTAGAGAAATAAGGAATAATGAACACCAGATTCAACCTCCCTTAAGAAATAATAATATCATGGTTGAATATGATCTTTTAGAGGAAGCAAAACTTGAATAATATGATGAAGGAGAGCATATGCATTGAATGAATGATGAAGTTGAGATTGTACGTCTAACTCAAGCATATTATGAAAACTCTTTAAGTTTTAATAATTATTTTCTAGAAGAAGATAGAAATGAAGATGAAGAAATAATAATTATTTTATAAAAGAAGATAGAAATGAAGATGGCGAATTATTGTCTTCATAATATAGATTATTTTTTGATATATTTCAGACATAATTGCACAAGAAATATGATCTTAGGCGTAGGGATGGTGTTGGAAAATAGAAGGAGCAAACAATGGCACCAAAGGAGTTACCTCATTAAAAGAAGAAGACAAAGGAAGTTTCTGATCAAGCTAGGAAATTTAGAGATGAAGAGTTACCTTATAAATAAGTAAATTAGAAAGATCTTGAAAGGCTAGTTCTTTCTTTCAACCTGGATAATGAATTCAATAAGGTCAAAATTCATATCCATTTAACTAAATTGGCTAAGACTCATGCATATCATAAGGAAATTTCTAAGGTAGTAGGTCATCTAGCTCCTTTATTACAAGCATGTACTCTTAATTGGCTGGATGGAACTCCTTTGGGACTGTTTGGCCCTCATATTGAAGAAAGGAGTGAGAAAGTAGATGTTTTTTTATATTGCTTTGACTGTTCAAGACCATTTGTTGCACAATTGTATGTTCGATTCAAGTGCTTCTCATAATTTGATGCCTAAAGTTATAATGGAGAATTTGGGCATGAAAATTTCAAGCCCTTATCAGACCTATATTCTTTTGACTCTAGAAAAGTCAAATGTATCAGTATTCCTAAAAACTCTTATGGTAACTTTGGCCCAAATCCCTGTAAAAAGCATTATAATGGATGTAGTGGTTGCAGATGTACCAACAACATATGGGATGTTATTGTCTAGGTCATGGGGAGCTAAATTGGGAAGAACATTGCAATTGGATATAACTTATGCTACTATCTCAGTTTTTGTAGGAGGAACTATAAAACAATACAACGAGGAAAAAATTGCATACACTCTTAGTGATCTAAAAAATCCTTAGATTTTTCTTGTGTATGCAGAGGATGATGGAATTATTTTTATATTATCTGTACATAATGATGATGATCAGGTGCCACTTCGTGAAAATCCAGTGTTAGCAGATGAAGCATTGCATAATGGAGCAGAGGAAGTGTGGAAATTATGTTTCGATGGTGCTCCATCAAGAGAGGGATATGGAGTTGGAGTTGTTTTAACTGATACTATTGGGGATGGTATTTATTTATCATACAAATTGGAGTTTGAGACTAGAAGCAATACAACATAGTATGAAGCTATGATTTTGGGGCTTCAAGCAGGCAGAGTAATGATAATTCAAATATTTTAATATTTGGAGATGTAGAATCAATTGTCAAGCAAATAAAAAACAAGTATATAGAAAAATATTCCAGGATGAAAGGATACAAGAACTATGTTTGGAATTTATTTGATATTTTTTTCATGGCCGCCAACATAACCCCAATTCCTAGAAGTGCCAACCACAAAGCTAACTTTTTGGCAGTTGCAGCAAGTACTTTCAAACCTCCAAAAATTCCCAAATTAAAGTATGAAGTTGAAATAAGGAATAAACCTTATATTCCATACAATGTGAAGCATTAGCAAGTCTTTGAAGATAACCAACAAATTAAAATATTTATGGAGATGATAAATGAGTTTTATGCTACTCATATTGATCTTGATGATGAGAATAATGAAGGTATTAAAAATGAAGAACAACATCCAGATCAAAGGTAGTAGGATAAATTGGGAAATTACAAATTGATTTAGTTGAAAAACAATCATATTCCCAAAGTACTTGTACCCATGGAGAATCTTTTTGATCAAAATGATGTAGTTGTCAAGTCTTCATTTTAGTCCCAATCAAATAATGTTGAGGAATGAAATATTGGTACAGTTGAGCCACCCACGATTGTTAAAGTTTCAAAATCTTTGTCCCCTGAGCAGGAGCAAAGGTAGTTCATTGCTTAGAGAATATGTTTATGTATTTGATTAGAAGCACGAGGGCTTGAAAACATATGTCCCTGCCATAATGTAACAAATATAAAATAAACACGTAATATTTACAATAATAAATAAATAATATTATCAACTAAATAAATAAATAAATTAACAATTAATGAATAGTCACAGGTCACACCTATTCACTCGCATGACCAGTCAATTCTTATAAAAGTATATTTTCATGAGAGCACTGTAATCATTCTATCATTCATCAATTATTCTTATTTTATATTCTCTTATTGTAGAATTTTCTGCAATAATAATAATTGATGAATGATAGATGAATTATTCTTATTCAACATTGGCAACAAAAATGCCTTGTTAAACATAAAATTATGCAATAAGAGAGTATTGAATAAGAATAATTGATGAATGATAGAATAATTACAATACTCTCATGATAGTATACCTTTATAAGCATTGATTGGTCAGGTGTGTCCTATGAATCTTCATCAATTGCTAATTAATTAATTCATTTGGTTGCTAATATTATTTATTATTATTATTATTACTTTAAATATTACATTTATATTTATATTTGTAACATTGCCACCCTCTTAAGGAATGTTTTGTCCTCAAAGCCTAACAATTTGGATTCTCTTTAGCTAGGCATGTTCTGGTGGCGGCATCATACTTGCCTTATTTGGTTTTGGGGGTTTGACTTGGTCCTTCTTTTGAGTGATGGCGAGACTCCTTTGTAATATATGTATCATACCGTAAAGTTGTTTGACTTGGTTGTTTAACATTAAACCTAGAGGGATCTTAGGTAAATACTTTCCTTGCTTCTATTGTTGTGTGTTCGTATGGGATTTTTCTATTTTTATCATTAATGGTAATTCACTCTTCTTGAGAGTGGTCCCTTCAATACTATATAATTTATAATGTTGGCCTTGCTAGTTAAACTCCATGAATTGTTCTTCAAGGTTGGTGGTATAAGTGCCCAATTGTATCAACCATTATGCACCTAGAATCTATCCATCCCATCGAGTGGTAGTGCATAGGATCTTGATTGTAGTTCTAGTTTTTGTATTTGAGCATGTATTTTATTAGTTCGTCTTATGCTTTTGACTTGATGTCTATCAACAACCTTAAAAATAAGGTCCTTAGTGGGGTGCACAAAAATGTTTAACTGTTTAGCGACGTGGATCTGTATAGAATAATGAGTACTACCAGAATCTATGAGTATTATTAGTACCTTATTTTTTACAATTCCCTTGAGCTTCAATGTTTGAGGCTGTTATTATTTTTATCCTAATTGGAGGTGGAATTGTCATTTTTTGTGCCTTTTTTTCTTGGAAACTTGTTTTCGAAAATATTCCTAAGATGAGGTGGAACATATTTTGTGGGTACTTCTAATATTGTTTTGTTTTATTGAGTAATATTTACTCCTCGTGGCACATCATTGTCATTACTATTTGGTAGTATGCATGAAATAGATGATAGTGATACTTTTTTATGGTGTTTCCTCATTGTCTGAATTCGAGTTGTATGCTACAATGATTTCACTTTCTGGGTTTTATACTTCCACTTACTTCCCATCCACTATTCTCTAGTAGCATAATGACGTGTCTTCACATCTATGACCGGGAATCTAATTCTTACCACATCAACGACAATTCTTTCCTTCCTTTTATCCATTTCCCTTACCACGTATTGATTTTGAGTGTTGTTGTAGTGATTTCATGCACTATAACTAGTCTTTTTCTAGACTCCAGGGGCTACCTCATATCGAGTATTAAACTTTCTTTCAATCATATTCGCTAAGATTATGGATTCCAACAAATTTTCAGGTTTTGATAGTCTTGGATGATCACTACGATGGGTTTTAATCTTGAAACATACAAATTTAATAGTTGATCATCTATAAGATCCAAAAAATTGGTAGCCAAGACTTCATATTCATGTGTATACTCATTCATTGTTCATGTTTGTAGTAAATGAGTAAACCTGGTAAAGGTGTAATCTTCTTTATCATCATGAAACCTCTCAAGGAAATCATTGGTGAACATTTGCCAATTAATGGATAGAACACTGGTTTGTTTGGATCACCAGGTGAACCAATCATATGCGTCACCTTCTAAATATAAATATGACATCTACATCTTCTCTAATTCACTAGGGAGTGGGTTCATAACAAAAATTGCTTCGATTTTGTTAATCCACAAGATAACCTTTCGATTGTCCAACCCATCGTATTTAGGGATCTCAATTTTGATCCTATTTAAATAATTTGCGTTATCTAGGTATCTTTGATAATTTTTGTTTTGTAATTTTGGGCTTGGCAATCTTTGGTAGGCCTAATATTATGCACATAATGCATCTACTCATTCAATTAATTGGTAAATTATTTCATTATGATCATTGAGTATCTTTGATGTTTCATCATTATAAGCAATCCTCAATCTTAATAGGGTTTTCCATTGAGCGTGAGACTCTTTCATTATCTTGTTAATATTTTCTGTAAATGTTTATGTTGGCATATTAAGACTATTTCTAAATTTTTTAAACGTATTATTTGTCATCTTGTTAAAATTGTCAAATTTTGTCCCTAATTCTCCTTGTCTACCTCCCAATTCTTTCTATCCTTTCTCAACAATTCTGAGATAGTTCCTCACAATATTAAATTCATACCTACAATCACACTATTAAATTCATACCTACAAAGGTTAACCTCCTCGGCATATAGTTCTTCGATGCCTACCATCTTGGGGTTTTCTTTCTTCCTTGTAGAACCAACTTTAAATGATTTCTGTGTATGAAAAAAAAAAAAACTGTTTTTTTTTAACTTTCTTTTAATTAACTTAACTTTATGAACCCAAAAAATTTAATAATAAAGTAACCTTCATGAAATTAAACTTCAACTTTAAAACCACGTGAATTGTAGGGGTGTGACTATACAGAATTGTACTGACACATCCGTACGGTTTTAATCGATCAATTAATTGTACGGATCGAGTTTTGTATGAATGGTGGTACGACAAAGGAAGTATGGAATTCACATGAGTGTTAAGTTTGTTGAGTGATGTATGGAATGGAGGTGCGATAGATTATGCATACAGGCGGGTGAATGGGAGTACAGATGGTGGTTGACCTTTGACTCTTCATTAATGGTTAATTAATTAATTTATTTAGTTGCTAATATTGTTATTATTATTATTACATGTTTATTTATATTTGTTACACATTATTCAACAAAAAAATTCCACTCAAGGAGGGTAAATCCTTTTAAGTAGAAGTTGAGACAAGTAAATTCGTTGCTCTTTCCCATGATAGAACACGAGGTTAAAAATTATTGGATGCGAAAATTATAATACATCTTAGATATTCTAATTGGATTGAAAATCAGGTCCGTGTAAGAAACAAGAATGGTGAAATATTATTTTGTGTGGATTTTAGGAACCTTAACAGAGCTTCATCAAAGATAATTACCCACTTCCTCTAATGGACCATATCTTGCAAAAGGTAGTTGGAACTAGTAGAATTTCAATGATTGATGATTTCTCTAGGTATAATCAAGTAGCAATGGATAGATCATACAAGATAAAGACAATGTTTACTATACCTTGGGGCACCTTTATGTATGATAAAATTCCTTTTGGATTAATGAACGCTGGAGCAACATTTCAAAGAATTATGGATATAGATTTTGTAGGTGAAAATGATAAGTACTTCATAGCCATATGTTCAGATGACATGATAATATTCTCTAGATTAGATGAAGACCATTTGAAGCACCTTCACCATATTTTTGAGAAATATAGAAGATTTGGTCTATCCTTGAATTCAAAGAAATCACACTTTGCTATGTAGGATGTAAATCTATTAGGGCACATTGTTTCAAATGAAGGTGTTAAGATTGATTTAGGAAGAGTTCAATCCATAAATATGTCTAGTTTTCTCAGAAACAAGAAAGAGGTCCAATATTTTCTGGGTAAAATTAAATTTCTAAGGAGATTCATTCCTAATTTTGTTGAGATAGTGAAAGCAGGGAAAATTTTGGGGGCGAAATTTATCCCATGGGCTATTTTTCGGCCTTTTCTCCGAAAAAATATTCGCCAATTTGTCTTTTTTTCAAAGATGATGTTCCCAAATTCCATGGGATAATTTTTTTTAACTCTAAAAATTGTCAAAATTGTCCAAAAACTATATGTGTCTTTATACAATTGAATATTTTTACAAAAAAATCGCCAAACATTTTATGGTTACAAATTTAAGTATTAGTAAGATTCGCCAAGGTTTTACACTTTCAGAAAATTATGGATCCTTAAAATTTTCCCTTAGTGAAAGATAATGCAAATATGCTGAAAGGGGGCAATGAAATTAAGTGTTCACAGGAAGCTAGAATTTCATTTGCTGATATCAAAAAATCCTTGGGAGAAATCCATGTCCTAGTAAGCCCTGACTATACCAAAGATTTTCTTGTCTTTTCATTTTCTTCTGAACATAAAATTATTGTTTCTTTGTTATAGAAAAATCAAGAAGGTTTTGAGTAGCCGATAGCTTCTTTTGTAGGGCTTTGAGAGATGCCAAATTGAAATCCAATATCTTGGAGAAATAAGCATATGCATTGGTGAAAGCTTTGAATTCCTTAAGGGATTATGTACTTCACTCCCTCAAAGTTGTTTGATAATTGAAATATGATTGATAATTGCATATGTACCAAACTATGTTGTTGAGGAAATTCTCAATCAAAATGATAATGATGGAAGAAGAGGAAAGTGGATTGCTAAGATTCAAGAATATGATATGGAAATAAATCCACCAAGTTAGTCAAAGGTTAAGGTTTATTTAAGCTACTAGTTGAATCAAATTATAGAGTTCTCTGTGTTAATCTTATACAACATTCAATGGAACAAGTCTCTATAGATCCTATACCACTCGAGGAAGGAAATATGCAAAGGAAATTTTTTAAGTTCAACTTTTATTTAGGTTGAAGGTTGTCAAGTTGAAGTTTTGAAATTTTTTTAGATACAATTGACATAACAAATTTGTGCAGCATAATTTTTAGGGATTGAGCAGAGAGTTGGTTCCATGTAGAAAAATGACTCCATAACCCAAAGGACAAGGCCCTAGTCTACAATTCTTGCTGCCTCATAGGGAAGCATCATCAACAATTGTATCCAAGTGTTGAAACATAGTATTTCCAGGGAAAATCCATAAAATTTGATCGTGGAACAATCTATTTTTTACACCATGGTGTAACCTATGAGGGACCCCCCCGGTAAATGACCTACATGCATTGATCGGTTCCCAAAATTTAATCTTATCCATTCGTGGGGAGGAGACCTGATTGAGGGGTAATAATAAGGGGTCCCTTGTGAATGGATAGGATGCATCATGGATGTTTCATCTCAAAATATCATCCATTCACAACATGAAGACATGTGTGGAGGTAATTAGGGGTGGTTCTCCATGAAGGATTCATCTTCCCAACATCCATTTATTAATATTAGCTATTCATGAACACAACACTTCCTTGAGAAGTATTAGGGATGCCCCTCTAAAAATGGCTAGGAGAATCCATGCACCTCCTAGAAATTAATCGTATCCATTTGGGGGAATACACATGATTGGGTGGTACCATAGAGAGGTTCCTCGTGAATGGTCATGATGATACCCCTGATGCATTTGTAGTTAAATCTCAACCATTTGTGCATAGGTACAGGTTGTCGCCTATCACACGTGTGAGGGAAATCCAAAATTCATTGGTGATCCGCCATGTCAACTTAGAAGGAATCATGATGATAGTTATCCCCACCGACAACCAAGATTTAATCTCGAATATAGGTTGTTTAATCCTAGCCATTCGTGCTCAGGTCGATGTCGCCACTTTTCACACCTACATGAATCTTTCCTAAGATTTACAGTCCATAGCATTGACAATTTTCAAAGGATATTCATGATTCCGTAGGGATCCTTCCGCCACCTCAGCTAGATCCCAAGGATGACACTCATTAACAATGCAATTTATGGGCATATTCGACCTAGTCATCATGCTTGTAGCCAATTAGGACCTACCATGTGTTCCTCCAGTTCATAAAAAAGGATTATGTTGCCTTTTTTTCCAGTTTACTCAGATAAATCGCCTAAGAAAAAAACCAACTGAATTTACGGGGGACAAAGACTATAAATACTGCAAAGCAAGCATGGGTTGTATATTGGAAAACTTTTAGATTCACCTTCTTAGTTGTATCAGTTTGCAACCCTTTGTGTTAAGTGTCCTTCTGTTATATCCATTCGTTCTCAGATCCATTTTGTCTAAAGTTTGAATTTTATAGATAAAATCTCGAAGCTGCAATTTTGTGTAATCTCCATTGTGTTCAGGATTTTATATGGTGAAGTCTTGTTAAGCTTTCAGATTTCATTGTGATATTATGTTAGTGTTTCCATATCATATTATATATATGTGATATGATGTTAGTGTTTCCATATCATATTATATATAATATAATATGATATGGAAACACTAACATCATATCACAATGAAATCTGGAAGCTTAACAAGACTTCACCATATAAAAACCTGAACACAGTGGAGATTACACATAATATGATATGGAAACACTAACATCATATCACAATGAAATCTAAAAGCTTAACAAGACTTCACCATATAAAATCCTGAACACAGTGGAGATTACACAAAATTGCAGCTTGGAGATTTTATCTATAAAATTCAAACTTTAGACAAAATGGACATGAGAACGAATGGAATTAACATAAGGACACTTAACACAAAGGGTTACAAACTGATAGAACTAATAAGGTGAATCTAAAATATTTCCACTATACAACTCATGCTTGGTTTCCAGTCTTTAGTGAAGCTCTTCCTTGATATACGTTCTTAAGGGAAAGAAAGTATTTCAATCTAAAAAATGCTAACATAGTTTAAATGAGAAACATATTCCTTTTATAGCTTGCTAAGAGAGAAATGACTAGTATGTTGAATACCCTATGTGTTAGGGAAGAGTGGCCCTTCATGACAACACAATTAAAAGTTGGTTGTTGTGTCTATCCCCCATAACTTTAGTTGGTTTTTTTCTTAGGTGATTTATTTGAGTAAAATGGAAAAAATGGCACCATAATCCTTTTGGCTGAGTTGGAGGAACACATGGCATCTCTTGATTGGCTACCTGCAAGATAACTAGGTTGAATACACCCCACAAGTTGCATTGTTGGCGAGTTTCATCCTTGGGATCCAACTAAGGTGGGAGAAGGATACCTGAGGAATCATGAATATCCTTGAAAATTTTCAAGTGTTTTGGATTGTAAATCTTAGGCCAAGGGTGGATCTAGGCCATTGGAAGGATTCCCGTAGGTGTGAAAAGTGGCGACATTAATATGAGCACGAATAGATAGGATTAAACAACCTAGAGTCAATATTAAATCTTGGTTATTGGTGGGGTTAACTATCATCAATATTCCTTATGAGATAACATGGATTATCTTCGATGAATCTTGGATATCCCTCACATGTGTGATAAGTGACATCCTGGAGCTATGCACAAATGGTTGAGATTTAACTACACGTGCATCAGGGTCTGATCATGACCATTCCCGGGGAACCTCCCTATGGTACCACCCAATCATGTGTATTCCCATGAATGGCTATGATTAATTTCCAGGAATTGCATGGATTCATCCTGGACATTAATTGGGGGCCACCCTTGATACTTCCCAATCAAGTGTTGTGTGCATGAACTAAGATTAAGCGATGAAAGTTGGGTGGATGAATCCTTCGTGGAGGACCACCCCTAATTACCTCCCACACATGTATTCAAGCGCGAATGGATGATATTTGGAGATGAAACATGCAAGATGCATCCTAGCCATTCACAGGGGACCCCTTGTTGTTACCCTACAATCATTTCTCCTCCTTGCAAATGGCTGAGATTAAATTTTGGGATCCACTTGATGCATCTAGGTCATTTGCAGTGGGTCCCTCCTAGGTTACACTATGGTGTAAGAAATAGACTATTCGACAAGATCAAATTTTATGGATTTACCTAAAAAATTATTTGTTACAACATTTGGATCCAATTGTGGATGGTGCTTCCCTATGAGGCACAAAGAACTGTAGACTAGTTCCTTGTCCATTGGATTATGGAGTCATTTTTCTACATCGAACCAACTCTTTGCTCAATCCCTAAAACTTCTGACTGCACAAATTTGTTATGTCATATGTATCTACAAAATTTCAAAACTTCATCTTGACAAACTTCAACTGAAGTAAAAGTTGAACTTTAGAAAAGGGCCTTTGCATATTTCCTTCCTTGAGTGGTATATGATATGTAGAGACTTGTGCCACTAAATGTTGTATAATATTAACACCCAAAGCTCTATAATTTGATTCAACTAGTAGCTTAGATAAACCTTGACCTTTGACTAACTTGGTGGGATTTATTTCCATATCATATTCTTGAATCTTAGAAATCCACTTTCCTCTTCTTCCATCATTGTCAGGGTGATTGAGAATATCCTTAACAACATTGTTTGGTACACATGAAATTATAAATCATATTTCAATTATCAATCAACTTTGAGGGACAAAAGTACATAATCCCTCAAATATTTCAAAGCTTCCACCAATGCATATGTTTATTTATCCAAGATATTGTATTTCAATTTGGAATCTATCAAAGACCTACTAAAGAAGCTATCAACTACTCAAAACCTTCCTGAATTTTCTATAATAAAACAACAACAATAATATGTTTAGAAGAAAATGAAAAGACAAGAAAATATTTGGTATAGTCAGGGCTTACTAGGACAGGGGCTTCTCCCAAAGAATTTTTTGATATGAACAAATGAAATTCTAGTTTCTTGTGAACTCTTAATTCCATTCCCCGTTTTCAATATATTTGTAATATCTTTCACTATCTCAACAAAATTACGAATGAATCTCCTAAGAAATTTTATTTTACTTAGAAAATATTGGACCTCTTTCTTATTTCCTGTAAAACTAATCATATTTATGGATTGAAATATTTCTGGATCAATCTTAACACCTTCCTTTGAAACAATCCACCCTAAGAGATTTACTTCCTGCATAGAAAAGTGTGATTTGTTCGAATTCAAGGATAAACCAAACCTTCTATATTTCTCAAAAGTTTGGCGAAGGTGCTTCAAATGGTATTCATCTAATCTAGAGAATATTGTCATGTTGTAATACCCCCATTTTGACACTTAGGACATATTTGGCTTTCAATGTAAATATTGTATACATGCGATGTATGTTTTCCTAGCATGGAGCTCAAGGCCAAGGCCCTGCTATTGGATGCTCGGTTTTATGTAAAAGGAAAGTATTTGATATTCTGCCATCCATGTGCTATTAAGCCATGGGACATTGTAAATGATGTAAATATTAACATTGCAATAAAAATACCAAAAAGACTGGCTATGGAGGCAACTAATAAGAGAGGGCCATGTGTATCCACTAGGGAGAGGTGAGGGGGTTGTAGGATTGGACCATAGGCTGCCAAATTTCATCTCGAGAATCACGTTGACCTTCCTTGCTAACATTAAATTCTGCTGAAGGAAGTGGTTGAAGAAAACTGTTTCATGAGCTCGATGGAGTGTGGGAAACCCCGAAATTTCAGATGGCAGGGTATAGGGCTCTGTTTTCCTTGATCCACAAGTCACTCTGCGTCCTAGGAATTCGTTTCCCTCATCCCCATTCCAAGGAGGGACTAGAAATAGGGATTTTTGGGTGCATGGGAGAGTCAAACAGTGAAGAAGGGAGAAAAATCGCGATTATGAGAAAACCCCGATTTAGAGTGCCGAATTCACCCAAAACTTGGTGTGGGAAGTTCAATCCAGCAGGGGATTTGTCAGCCTGAACCCTAGGGAAAATTTATAGAGTGTGAGATGCTCAGAAACCCATTAGAAAACCCTAAGTTGATAGCCGATAACCCAGCTGCGGAACAAATTCTCTTTGGCCATAGAAATTGAGAAAATCTAAGTGGGAATGACAGAGAAGAAATAGGATAGAAGGTAGGGATTGCTTGATAAACCCAATGAATGCTAGAGTCTCAAGGAATCAAGAGCTTGGACCTTTCTATGCCCACCCTGAAGAGAATTGGAGGGGAGGGGCAACTAAGGGACTGTGCAGCAGCGAATGGGACCTTCCTTATGTTGGGTGTGGTAGGTATTGTGGGTGCCAAGGATGTTTGAGTAAGAATTGAGAGGCTTGTAGCTCTGAGGTTGAGCTTAATGGATTAGAATCCTCCTCCATTGTTCCCTAAATGCTTGATAAACCCAACTATGTGTTGGATTAGCATGTGTGTTGCGTGAAGCCATGGATGTGAGTGAGCATGTTTAGTTCCTCCTTAGTGGATACACAACCCAACTCAGGGGTGGTCTCTCAGTTGAAATAATATAGGTTGGACAGAGACCTATGGTTGGGTGGAACACTGCTCTCACATTGCCAATTGCTTGGACAATTTCATCTTATAAGATACGTGTTCTCTGTGGTCCTAAATGATGATATTTCCTATGTTGTTGTTTCATCATTTTGCTTGTGTTAATATGCTGTTAGTCTTGCATGTTGTAGATGCATTAACTAGATTTAATCCCACTGTATATGTTTACTATGAATTGCACACATCCTTAGAAGGTTTGTACTTCATCATATGGGCTTGGGGGATGAATTAGACACCCCCTGTTGTATTCATGCCCCCTCTATGGGTCAGATGGTGGGAAGGGGCCATGACAGGGTGACACTAGGGCTCTTGATAGGGTGAGTAAAGAGGCTTTGATGGAGTTCGGGGTAGCATTTTGGTTGGAAGAGTGGAAATTCAGAGTTCTCAAGTGTGGCAGAGGATCACATCGTTGCATAGAGCTCGTCGAGAGATTTCCAATGGTACCGAGTTTGCCAAAAATGGAATGAGGATGAGGAAGTTATCATCTTGAGAAGTTGGCAGTAACAGGGGTATGGCCGACTTCCAACTTTCCAACTCCCGCACTGTAGAATGCGGAAGTCGGGATCGTATTTTATTCGACGCCGGGTATTTTGGCATTCCAACTTTCGGACTCCTGCACTGCGGAATGCGGAAGTCGAGATCGTATTTTCTTCAATGCTGGGTATTTTGGTGTTCCAACTTTTCGACTCCCGCACCGCGAAATGTGGAAGTCGGGATCATATTTTCTTCGACGCCGAGTATTTTGGCATTCCCAATTTCTGAATCCTGTACTGTGGAATATGGAAGTCGAGATCGTATTTTCTTCGACGCCAGGTATTTTGGCGTTTTGACTTTTCGACTCCCGCACTGCGGAATGTGGAAGTCGGGATCGTATTTTCGTTGACGTCGAGTATTTTGGCATTCCAACTTTACGACTCCCTCACTGCGGAATGCGGAAGTCGGTATCATATTTTCTTTGACGCTGGGTATTTTGGTGTTTCGAATTTTCGACTCCCGCATTACGAAATGTGGAATTCAGGATCTTATTTTCTCTGACGCCGGGTATTTTGGCGTTCCAACTTTTCAAATCCCACACTGGGGAATGCAGAAGTCGGGATCATATTTTCTTTGATGTCGAGTATTTTGGAGTTCTGACATTCTGATTCCCACACTGCGGAATGCAGAAGTCGGGATCGTATTTTCTTCAACGAAGGGTATTTTGGCGTCCTGAATTACTTACTCCAGCACCGCGGAATGCGGAAGTCAGGATCGTATTTTATTTGACGACCGGTATTTTTTCTCTCCGACTTTCCGACTCCTGCATTGCGGAATGCGGAAGTTGGGGCCGTATTTCTTCAACGTTGTGTATTGAACATTTCGACTTTCTGAATTTCGACTTGTGGAATGCGGATTGCGGAAATGCGGACCGAAGACATTGTGGTTGTGTGAAAAAAGGGTAGAGTTGCAGATAAGTTTGGAAAAAAAAATTATTAGGTTGTTCCCCCATCACTCTAAAGGGAACTGAGGGGATCGTGGATGTGATAGATGGTATTGGAGCCCAAGGTTGCAGCACTGGGGCTGATTGGGACAAAGTAGAAGGCATAATAACTCTATGAATTATTCCATGAGTTTACTTCTGTTAAATATGGATGTTTTATGTTTTATATGTATTCCTAAGATGTCTAATAAACGTCTGTATAATGCACAGTGTTTGCAACTAATAACAGTTGAATAATTGTAGCAGAGAGAAGTAGGAAATGGGAAAGGAATCTCCAAAGGAAAATTGTGAGCGTGAATGACACATAGGATACTTACGAGCATGGTGAAGATGTGCTAGGAGAAAATGTGCAAGAAGATCATGCTGATACTGAATCCAATGGGAGAAGGGAGCAAATAACTCCTCAGAATATGGTTGAAACCATGATAAGCTTTAATGAAAGGTTGATGAAGGCTCAGGAAGAACATAATCAAATCAATGCTACTATTTTGCAGAGCCTCACTGATATGTAGTAGAGGGTAAACCTTTGGTCCAACCCAAGCAATGCAGGTAAAGAAGGAATGGGTGCAGAGAGTTGCTCTAGAGGCCGTTCTAGGAAGAGGACTCCAAGCCCAAGAAAGAGTTCTGTGAGCAAAAAGTGCAACACGCCCTCCTCAAGATATTCTTCTAGCAGGTCATGTGACTCAAGTGGCCTTTGAAGAAGCCCAAGGCATACTTCTAACAGATTTGAAGGAAGAAAGAAATACAAAGGAATGCCACAGGGAGAATTTAGGAAGGCAAGGCCTCCCACATTTGATGGAGAAGGTAAGATTGTCCAAGAAGCAGAGGCATGGATTCTTGGGATGAATAAATATTTCAGGATTCATGACTACTCAGGAAATGAAAAGGCCAAAATTTCCATTTACAATCTAAATGGAAGAGCTTCAATTTGGTGGGAGCAGCTCATTTAGGTAAAAAGGATTAGTGAAAAGAGGATCAACTGGGAGCGATTTAACAAGTATTTCAAGGAAAAATACCTATTAGCTAGGTATTATGACAACAAGAGGAAATAATTCAATGAACTCAAGTTGGGGCGGAAATCCATGGAAGAACATGTCCATAATTTTTTGGAATTGTTGCGGTATGTGGACTACATTAGAGATGAGAGGGTTAAGATCCAGTATTTCCTTGGAATTTTACCTCAAAATTTCAGAGATAGGATTGATTTTGTTAACCCACTCAGTCTTGATGAATCCATTAGGATGGCGATGCATTGCTACGAGCAGAGCAAAAGGAAAATCATAGGTTCACCCAGCATGGAAAGGAAATCCAAATGGGAGGTTTGATCAAAGGAAATGTGGATTTATGCCACCATTCAAAAGTTAGACCATAAATTTTCCACAACGCTACCAGGATCGAAGTGGAAACAAGGCAACAGTTGTAGCAAAGAAAGCACCAAAAGGGCCACTTCAGTGTTGGGGATGAAACCACATACTAAAATATTATCCACATCAGAGGGAGAATCTCCAAAGTTTGCACAAATTAGAAGGAGCAGCTACAGTGGAGGATATGGCAAGGGAAGTGCCCCAAATCTATGCGTCATTGGATAATCATCAGGCAGACCATCAGTCAGCAGTGGTGGAAGTTGAAGGTAATATTGCTAAGCAATCGATTTCTGTTTTGATTGACCCAGGCTCTACTCATAGTTATGTTTCTCCAGAAGTGGTTGAAGGTTGTTCTCTTAGGAAAATGAAGCACAATAAGTCTTGGATAGTTCAGTTAGACACAGGGACCAATATAAAAGTGATTGAAGTAGTAATGGAGTGCCCCATGGAGTTGAATGGATTCCTCACAAAAGTAAATTTGAATGTCCTACCATTAGGATCTCATGATGCTCTAATTGGTATGGATTGGTTGGAAAGGCATAGAGCCAAGACAGATTGCTATGAAAAGGTACTTGAATGCATTGATGAAGAGGGTAGACCGAGATTGGTAAGGGGAATTCCCAAACAAGTCTCAGTAAGACAGATTTTAGCCTTATAGTTGAAATTTTTTTATAAGAAGGGTTGCCAATTACTTGCAGTTCATATATCAAATTCACCAGAGGAAAAAGGACCAAGGGTAGAAGACTTCTAGTTTTTGCAAGAGTTCAAATATGTGTTTCCGAATGAATTACCCGGACTACCACCAAAGAGAGATATTGATTTTACCATCGATCTTGTTCCAAGGGCAGCGCTAATTTCCAAAGCTCCTTATAGAATGAGCACACCTAGAATTTATAGAGTTAAAGATGCATCTACAAGAATTGCTGGACAAGAAGTATATTAGTCAAAGTGTATCTCCTTGGGGAGCATCGGTGTTATTTGTCAATAAAAAGGATGGGACTTCAAGGCCGTGCATTGATTACATGAAGCTAAATAAAGTGACAGTCAAGAATAAGTACCCATTTCCAAGAATTGATGATTTGTTTGATAAAATGAAGGAAGATAAGGTGTTTTCAAAGATTGACTTAAGGTCTGGATATCATCAAGTGAGGATAAAAGAAGAACACATTCACAAGACAACTTTCTAGACAAGATATGGTCATTATGAGTTCACAGTGGTGCCATTTGGTCTTACCAATGCACCTGCTATATTCATGTGTCTCATGAATAGTGTCTTTGGCAAGTATTTGGATAAGTTTGTGATAGTGTTCTTGGATGACATTCTTGTTTATTCAAAGAATGAAGAAGAGCATGATGAACATATAAGAATGGTTTTTCAATTTCTTAGAGAACACCAACTGTATGCAAAGCTGAGAAATTGTGATTTCTATCAAAGGAAGGTACATTCTTTGGGTCATTGAAGGATTATCCAAGATAGCTCATCCAATCACATCATTGCAGAGGAATAATGTAAAATTTGTATGGTCTGAAAATTGTGAGAAAAGCTTTCAGCAGTTAAAGAAGTTGCTTACCAACGCTCCTGTTTTGAAGATTGCAGATCCAAGGAAGGATTTTGTAGTGTGTAGAGATGTTTGCATCGAAGGGCTAGGTGGAGTGATCATGCAAGAAGGATTTGTGATTTGCTATGATTCAAGGAAATTAAAAGAGCATGAAAATAATTTATATGCCACGCATGATTTAGAACTAGAAGCCATAGTACATGGTCTCAAGATGTGGATACATTATTTGTTGGGAAGAAGTTTCGAGCTTAGGACAAACCATATGAGCTTGAAGTATTTGTTTGACCAGCCAAACTTGAATGCTATGCAAGCTAGGTGGATGGAATTTCTCTGTGAATTTTATTTTGAAATTAAGCATGTAAAAGGGAAAGAGAATAAGGTTGCAAATGCTTTTAGCGGAAAGTTTCATGTTGTAGCATTAAGTATGTGCAAATCATATTTGAAGGCAAGAGTTCTTGAATCCCAAACCAGTGATGGAACTTACCTTCAAATTAAAGAAAAATTGCAGCAGGGAAATATAGATGAAACGTCTGCAGGATATCAACTTAGTGAAGATGATATTGTTTTTTATCAAGGTACTAGACTGTATATTCCAAATTGTGTAGATTTAAAGAAGCTAGTGATGGATGAAATACATCAAATGTCGTACTCTGGACATCCATGATATCAAAAGACAATAACAATAGCAAGAAAGCACTACTTTTGGCATGGGATGAAGAAGGACATAGCAGAACACATTTCTAGGTGTAAAAAATGACAACAAGTCAAGGTAGAACATCAACATCCAGCAGGATTATTGCAGCCTTTTCCAATTTTGGAATGGAAGTGGGAAGTAATTTCTATGGATTTTATAGTAGATTTTCCAATGACAATGAGGAAGCATGATTCAATCATGGTAGTGGTGGAAAATCTATCAAATGTAGCTCAATTTATTCCTGTCAAGTCCACTCATAAGACAAGTGACATAGCAAATATTTTCATGAAGGAGATATTCAGATTGATGGATTTCCCAAAGCAATAATTTCAGATCGAGATGTAAAGTTCACCTCCAATTTTTGGAAGGGACTATTTCAGGAATTGGGAACTCAGCTAAATTTTAGTACAACATATCATCCTCAAACAGATGGTCAAATTGAGAGGGTGAATCAGGTTCTTGAAGACATGCTGAGAATGTATGTGATGGAAAAACCATCCAAGTGGGAGGACTACCTATACTTGGTAGAATTTGCATACAATAATGGACGTCAAGCATCATTGGGGATGAGTCCTTTTGAGGTATTGTATGACAAAGAATGCAGGACTCCGGTGAATTGCGATAGTCCGGTGAACATGGTAGTGCTTGGGCTAGATATGATCAAGGAAATGGAACATTAAATTGTTAAAATCAGGAGGAGATTAGAGGTAGCTCAGGACAGGAAAAAGAGTTATGCAGATTTGAAAAGAGTGCATAAGGACTTTAAGATTGGGGATCATGTTTATTTGAGAGTGAATCCAAGGAAAAGTTTCCTAAGGTTTGGGAGTTGTACCAAGTTGGCACCAAGATATTGTGGGCCATTTGAAGTCCTTGATAGGATAGGACCAGTTGCATATAGAATTGCATTGCTTGCTAACACGAGAGCTCATAATGTTTTCCATGTTTCTTTGCTTAAGAAATATGTACATGATCCTAATCACATAATTGATTGGAATGTGATACAAGTGGAACCCAAGGGAGAGTTCCAAGTATGCGCATCCTCGACAAGAAGGTTACATTGCTCCAAAACCGAGCCATTGGAGCTGGAGGATGCCATGAAAGAGGCATTCCCATTTTTGTTCAGTTTTGAGAACACTAAGGATGGTGTTGTTCTAAGGGGGAGGGAAATGTAACACCCCCATTTTGACCCTTAGGACATATTTGGCTTTCAATGTAAATATTGTATACATGTGATGTATGTTTTCCTAGCGTGGAGCTCAAGGCCAAGGCCCCGCTAGTGGATGCTCGGTTTTATGTAAAAGGAAAGTATTTGATATTCTGTCATCCATGTGCTATTAAGCCATGGGACATTGTAAATGATGTAAATATTAACATTGCAATAAAAATACCCAAAAAATGGCTATGGAGGAAAATAATAAGAGAGGTCCATGTGTATCCACTAGAGAGAGGTGAGGGGGTTGTGGGATTGGACCATAGGTTGCCAAATGTCATATTGAGAACCCCTTTGAACTTCCTTGCTGACATTTAATTATGCAGAAGGAAGTGGTTGAAGAAAAATATTCATGAGGTCGATGGAGTGTGGGAAACCCCAAAATTTTGGATGGCATGGTATGGGGCTCTATTTTCCTTGATCCACAAGTCACTCTACCTCCTAGGAATTCGTTTCCCTCATCCCCATTCCAGGGAGGGACTAAAAATAGGGAGTTTTGGTGCAGGAGAGAGGCGAATAATGAAGAAGGGAGAGAAATCACAATTCTGAGAAAACCCCGATTTAGAGTACCAAATTCACCCAGAAATTGGTGTGGGAAGTTCAATCTAACAGGGGATCCCTCGGCCTGAACCCTAGGGAAAATTTACAGAGTGTGAGATGCTCAGAAACCCGTGAGAAAAACTTTAGTTTATATCCGAGAACCCAGCTGCGGAACAAAGTCACTTTGGCCATAGAAATTGAGAAAATCCAAGTGGGAATGATAGAGAAGAAATATGACAGAAGGTAGGGATTGCTTGATAAACCCATTGAATGCTAGAGTCTCAAGGAATCAATAGCTTGGACTTTTCTATTCCCACCTTGAAGGGAACTGGAGGGAAGGGGCACCTGAGGGACTGTGCAACAAAGAAGGGGACCTTCCTTGTGTTGGGTGGGGTAGGTATTGTGGGTGCCAAGGTAGTTTGAGTAAGAATTGATAGGCCTGTAGCTATGAGGTTGAGCTCACTGGCTTAGCATCCTCCTCAATTGTTCCTTAAATGGTTGATAAACCCAATTGTGTGTTGGATTAGCATGTGCATTGTGTGAAGCCATGGCTGTGAGTGAGCCTGTTTAGTTCCTCATTAGTGGATACACAACCCAACTCGGGGGTGGTCTCTCAGCTGAAAGAATATATCCTGGATAGAGACCTATGGTTGGGTGGAATGTTGCTCTCACATAGCCAGTTGCTTGGACAGTTTCATCTTATAAAATAACTGTTCTCTGTGGTCCTAAATGATGCTATTTCCTATGTTGTTGTTTCATCATTTTGCTTGTATTAATATGCTGTTAGTCTTGCATGTTGTAGATGCGTTAACCCGATTTAATCCCACTATATATTTTTACTATGCATTGGACACATCCTAAGAAGGTTTGTACTTCATCATATGGGATTGGGGGATGAATTATAAACCCCTTGTTGTATTCATGCCCCCTCTGTGGGTCAGATGGGGGCAAAGGGGACATGATAGGGTGACACCAGGGTTCTTGACAGGGGGAGTAAAGAGGCTTTGATGGAGTTCGGGGCAACATTTTGGTTGGAAGAGTGGAAAGTCAGAGTTCTCAGGTGTGGCATAGGATCACACCGTTGCATAGAGCTCACCGAGATCTTTCCAATGGTACCAAGTTTACCAAAAATGGACTGGGGATGAGGAAGTTATCAGCTTGATAAGTTAGCAGTAATAGGGGTAGGGCCAACTTCCGACTTTCTGACTCCTGCACTACAGAATGTGGAAGTCGGGATCGTATTTTCTTTGACACCGAGTATTTTTGCGTTCCGACTTTTCGACTCTTGCACTGCGGAATGTGGAATCGTATTTTCTTCAACGCCGGGTATTTTTCGTCTGACTTTCCAACTCCCGCACTACGGAATGCGGAAGTCGGGATCGTATTTTCTTCGACGCCGGGTATTTTGGCGTTCCGACTTTCCGACTCCTGCACTGCGGAATGCGGAAGTCTGGATCGTATTTTATTCGAAGCTGGATATTTTGGCGTTTTGACTTTCCAACTCCCACACTGTGGAATGCAGAAGCTGGGATCGTATTTTTTTTGTCGCCGAGTATTTTGGCATTCTGAATTTCCGACTCCCACACCACGGAATGCGGAAATCGGGATCTTATTTTCTTTGACGCCCAGTATTTTGGCATTCCAACTTTCCGACTCCCACACTGCGGAATGCGGAAGTAGAGATCGTATTTTCTTTGACGCTTGGTATTTTGGCGTTCCGACTCCCGCATTGCGGAATGGGGAAGTCGAGATCGTATTTTCTTCGACGCCGGGTATTTTTGTGTTCCAAATTTTTGACTCCCGCACTGCGGAATGCGGAAGTCGGGATCGTATTTTCTTCGACGCCGGGTATTTTGGTGCTCCGAATTTCTGACTCCCGCATTGCGGAATGTGGAAGTCGGGGTCGTATTTTCTTCAACACTGTGTATTGAGCATTCTGACTTTCTGAATTCCGACTTGCGGAATGCGGATTGAGGAAGTGTGGACTGAAGACATTGTGACTGTGTGAAAAAAGGGCAGAGTTGCAAATAAGTTTGGAAAAAAAAATTATCAGGTTGTTCCCCCATCACTCTAAAGGGTACTGAGGAGATCGGGGATGTGACACATGTCATCCAACCATATGACTAAGGAGTACTTATCCTTTTCACTTACAAAATATATATCCATAGTTTTCTGAAATGTTGCTCTAACATTCATTAATCCAAAAGGATTTTTATCATTTATAAAGGTGCCCCAAGGTGTAGTAAACATTGTCTTTTCCATGTATGATCTATCCATTGCTACTTGATTATATCTTGAAAAACCATCAATCATTGAAATTTTACTAGATCCAACTACTTTTTGCAAGATATGGTCCACCAGAGGAAGTGGGTAATTATCTATAATGAAGCTCGATTAAGGTTCCTACAATCCACACAAAATATTATTTCACCATTCTTGTTTTTTACATGGGCTTGATTTTCCATCCAATTAGAATATCTTTGATGTATTATAATTTTGTATCCAATAATTTTTTAACCTTGTCTTTATCATGAAAAAGAGTAATGGATTTACTTGTCTCAATGGATTTAAAAGGATTTACCTCCTCCTCGAGTGGAATTTTATATTGAATGACGCGTAACAAATATAAATAAATATATAATAATAAATAAATAAATAACAATATTAGCAACTAACTAACTAACTAAATAATAATTAATTTTAGAGTAGTAGGTCACACCTATTCTATATTGAATGATGCGTAACAAATATAAATAAATATATAATAATAAATGAATAAATAACAATATTAGCAACTAGGTGTAAAAATGATTTATGAATTTATATAAAGAGAATGCTATGGAGCTAGCTAGGGTTTTTTTGGCGGGTCTGCAGGTTTTCTGATTTTGATAGCTGATTTGACAGAATGTGGGGTCTTCGACGACTTGGAGTCAAGCTGATTCTCCGAATCAGCCTAGTACCAGCAAAGGTTAAAAAAAGTGGGAATTTTCATGCTTGTCGGAGGTCACTATTCTTCAGATCTGCTGGATTTTTTGGATTTCCTGTTTGACTTTGCTTTCTACTTTTGGAGTTGGTCTTTTTCATTGCTGGGATCTCCTCTAGTTTTAGTGATTGTGCTTTTTTGGCTTGTTTGGGCATCCCTGTTGCGCTATTTTTGGGGCTCTGTCTTTTCACCGGTTGAACCTATAGTTGTCGGTTTTTTGCTGTCGATTGTTGACAGCTGTGAACACGTCGAATCTAGGGGTTGGTGTCCATTATGATGGACTCTCGAATTGCATGTAGCCCTAAACTGGTATCTGCTTCATAATTGGGGAATTGTTTCGACTGTGTTGCTGGGGGTGATTCTCATCTTGCACTTAACCCTAATCCGGTTTCCGTTTCAGAGTTGGGAAATAGTTTCGACTGTGTGTCTGGGGGAGGAACTAAAGGTGGAAACCTGCGTGGCCTGAAAGCAAAAAATAGAAGACAGTTGAAGACCTTTAAGGCAAGGAGTGAAATTGCCAAATTTGACATTGATGGAGATTATAATCTGGAAAAAATCCAGATTTTAGCGGAGCGTGCTCTGGTGGGTCGACTCGAATACACTTCAGGGTCCAAATTAGAGATTGTAGAATGGGTTAATAAGTTTTGGGTCCCTCTTACAGGTATGGCTCCCCGTATCAATTTGCTTTCGAATATGTGGATTTTATTCACTTTTTCGGAGGAGGCTCATGCTGAGAAAATCCTGTCCAAATTTTGGGAGTTCAAGCGGGGGTCTTTATTTATCAAACGGTGGCATCTAAATTTTGATCCTCTTAAAGAATTCCAGTCCATTCGGCACTTATGGATGATCATCCTGGGTTTACCTATTTAGCTTTGGACTGAGGAGGTCATTTTGGGACTGGAAAACTCTGTTGGGAGATTTGTGCGATTTGATAAGCAAAATCTATATGGTATGGATCGACGGTTTGCGAAAGTCATGGTGGAAATCGACTTGAGGAAGGGTTTACCTGCTGAAATCGTCATTGCTTGGGGAACTAGGGTTTGGCATCAAACCCTAGATTTCTTCAAAATGTCGTTTAGGTGCTTCATTTGCAGAAAAGTTGGACACGTCAGGGCTTCTTGTCCTTCGAGCCGAAGGATCTCCCTGGATGCAGCTGCTGAGGAACCTTCCACTCCCAGGGATGGAGTTTATTTATGATCCCTTGAACATTCGGGTAAGTACAATATCGATAATTCCTTAAATTCCCCTGTATTATCCAATGCAGAGCTTGAATTTATTGAATCTGCTGAAAAATTGCTTTCGAGTAGAATAACTAAGGGAGAAGTTCATTTAAGACATGACCCTGTGACGGGTCTTCTTGTATCTCGCCCGGAACCTAATTCTTCTACTTTGAATGTTGGTCGTAAGTTATTTGGGGATTTAAATTCTGACCCCATAAATTTGGGGCGTCTGAAGCCAAAATCTGAAGGGAAAGATTTGCCTTTTTCTATTCCTGAAAGGTCATCTTCTCCTACCAAGTTGATTGTTCATTCTGAATATTCAGACACTCTTGGGTTGGGTTCCTCTCCCTCTGGGTTGGTTTGTCGGACTCTCTTCAGATGATGGATAATGTTGATGGGCAGGGTTTGGTTAGTCACAAAAATAAGCTTAATTTGGTTAACAAACCCTTTTCGGTGGATAGAGGCACGCTTGCTGATATTTCAGGGTCGTTTTCATATACTCCTGGGGATAATTTGTCTGATTCTCTACAGAAGGTGGATAATAAGGATGGGAAGGGTTTGGCTAGTCAACAACATTTTCTTAGTTCGGGTGATATTCCCTTATCGGTGGAAAATGGTCTTCTTGCTGAAAGTGGTTATCATATATCGGAGATTGAAAAGGATTTCCCACCTTTACCCTCTTACACCAAGAACCCGGATTCTGGGTCTAAGGCTAAGCCAATTCATTCTTTGAACATTCAAAACGTTACCATTAGACGGGGTAAAAAGAAAAATGTTGTTCGTCCCCGTGCTGAGTCTTACACTCCATTATCGAAAAGATTAGAGGAGGTTGATAAGAATGAGATGGAGGTTTCTATGGGGCTTAGAGCATCTTCCCCCATTGATATTGTTCCCTGATGTCTTTGATTTCCCTGAATGTCCGGGGTTTGGGTAAGGTGTCGAGGGCACAGGCCTTATCCAACCTGATCAAATCTATTGGCCCTTCTATTATGATGTTACAGGAGACCATGTGTGATGCTACACTTGCCATCCAGAAACTTTGTAATATTCTTCCTACCTGGGAGGTTTTTGCAGTTAGCTCATGTGGATTATCGGGGGGGCTTGCTGTGGCATGGGATCCAAATTTTTTTGACTTTATGGTGTACTCCACCCCTTGGGGTATACTATTAAAGGGGTAGTTTTGTAAAAATCAGCAACCTCTTTCCATCCTCAATTGCTATGCTCCCTACAGGGAGAGACAAAGATTTTGGCTATCATTAAAAAGTTCTGGTCTTATGGATTTATCTGATTTGATTATTGCAAGGGATTTAAATTTCACTTGTCATGCTTCAGAAGTTTGGGGAGTATCTGCCAGATTGGATGATATGGGTGCCTTCTTTGATCAGCTACTAAAGGATACTGATTTTATTGATGTACAACCTCATAAATTGTCCCCCACCTGGACAAATGGTCGATTTGGTCAAGATGGTGTCCACAAACGTTTGGACCAATTCCTTGTTAAAGCGGCTCTGTTGGACACTTTCCAGAAATATCGGTCTTGGGTTTTTGACAGCAAATTTTCAGATCATTGGCCTGTTCTCCTTCAATTAGATGATTCTGTCTACTCATAGTTGTCTCCTTTCAAGTTTAATGCGTCTTGGCTGAGTGACAACTCCTTTTGTAATCTGGTTAGATCATTCTGGATGAGCTGTGGGGTTTATGATTCAAATCCTATGCAAAATTTCTGTCACAAGTTGAAGGGATTAAAAGAGATTGTTACAAAATGGATCAGGAATAAAAAGAAGGAAGATAAACATGAACTATTTCTGTTAGAAAAGAGGCTACAGGAGTCAATATCTGCAAATGTTAATAATTCTCTATCCTTTGAATCCTTTGAAGTTATGAAACATCTGGAACAGAAAAAAGAAGAGATTCTTATACAAGAAGAAAAAGAATGGCGACTGAAAAGTTGAGCCATTTGGATCTCGAATGGGGATAAAAATACTAAAATTTTCCATTCTTACGCATCAGCTAGGAGGAATTCGAAATATATTTGGGATATTATGGATGGCAATGGAAATCAATTGACTGGCACCGATAGTATTAAAGCTGAAGCAGTGGATTTTTTTGGCAATATATATAGTGATCCGGGTGATTGTACTTTGAATGATCAGATTAAGGTGGCTTCTCTATTCCATCGCTTCTTTGGTGAACAGGAAGATGATAAGTTACAAGCAGAGATCACGATGGATGAAATTGAATAGACGTTGAAAGTTTTTGCTAAAGATAAAAGCCCCGGGCCTGATGGGTGGCCGGTGGAGCTTTATCTGCACTTTTTTGACATGATGGGGCATGAACTACATGAAATGGTGAATTATTCTAGAACTAAGGGATTCATCCCGGGTGGTCTCAATTCCACTTTTGTCACCCTTATTCCTAAAAAAGATAAGCCTCTATCTTTTGGTGAATTTCGTCCGATTGCTTTGTGTAACTTACTGTACAAGCTCATCTCTAAAATCATTGCTGATAGATTGAAGACTGTTCTATCTGATCACATATCTGCTGAACAATTTGGATTTTTAGCAGGCAGGAAGATACATGATGCAATTGGCATATCCCAGGAGTTGATGCACAGTATTAAGATATATAAGAAAAAAGCCCTTCTTCTTAAAATAGACTTGGAAAAAGCATATGACAGGGTTAATTGGTCTTTTCTCAGGATGATCCTCATCAGAATTGGGGTGCCCTCCTTAGTTATTAAGTGGATAATGGCCTGCATTACATCTTTGAATATCTATGTTCTTATAAATGGCAGTCCTACTGAGTTTTTCAGTTGTTCCAGAGGGATTAGGCAGGGCTGTCCCCTATCTCCCCTACTATTTGTCCTGATTATGGATGGATTGAGCAGGCTGATAAATAATGTTGTGTTAAGTGGACAGATTAAGGGTATTAAGATTACAAAGGATTGTGTGATTTCTTATATATTGTTTGCAGATGATGTCCTAGTGGCTGGTGCTGATACTATGGAGGAATGGGACATGTACAAAGGAATTTTTTCAGACATTTTGCAGAGCATCAGGTATGAAAGTTAGTTCTGGCAAATCAAACTTTTATCATTATTCTATAGATGAAGATCAGCTCAGAGCCATACAATCGATCCTGCCATATAACTGCTGTTCCATTGAAGATGGCTTCAAATATCTTGGTTTTTATCTTAAGCTGAATAAGTACCAAATCAATGATTGGCTTTGGCTTTTGAGAAAAGTTGAGACTCGCATAGCGCAATGGTCTTACAGGCTCTTATCAATTGGGAGCAAACTCATTCTCATAAAGTTTGTTCTCTCTAGCATTCCGGTGTATTGGTTCTCCTTACTTGAAGTACCTTCATATATCATCAAGAATATCAAAAAGTACTTCTTTAATTTTCTTTGGTCTGGGACTGTTTGTAATGAAAAAATCCCAATGGTTGCTGCTGACACTCTCGCGAGACCATATCGGTTTGGAGGATGGGGCATAAAAGATATGGAAATCTTCAACATAACTCTCAGATTGAAAAGTGCTTGGAGGGGAATTTTTGGGAAAACTCTGTGGTCCAGGCTCATACACAGTAAATATATAAAATCTAATATTCTCTGTTGGATTAGAAAGCCAAAATTGGATAGTTGGAATTTTTCGCCTATATGGAGGGGCTTTATGAAAATCTTCCATTGGATCAAGAATGATCTTACTTGGCAGGTGGACTCGGGACACAGGATCCGTGTTGGGGTTGATCCTATTATAGGATTTGATTAGGATTACTCTCTCCCAACTAGCATTATTCAATATCTTCAGATCTTAGGACTGTCCACGCCGAATAGTATTCATCACCACAGATCGGGACATGAGATCAATGAGAATTGGTTCTCGGCTCAAGAGATTGGTCTTTCTGGATTTTTAGCTCGCAGATGGGATGCTTATATTAAAAATATTAATTCAGCAGGTGTTATTTTGAACAATGAAGCCGATAGATTGGTCTGGGGTGGAAATCCGTCTTTTGGTTCAGTGACAGCACAAACAACATACTCTAGAATCATTCAGGAAAAATATATTTTTCCACAGGAGTGGTGGTATAAAAGATTATGGTCCTGGAATGTTCCTTTACAATTGAAATGCTTCACCTGGTTATTGCTGCAGAATAAACTAAAGACTTGGGACAACATGTGCAAAAAGGGTTGGATTGGTCCCAGTTTTTGTGTTCTTTGTAAAAATGCAGCAGAATCAAAACAACATCTGTTTGTTCAGTGTACTTTTGCACAAAAAGTCTGGGAGGTGTTGTCCATAAACCTTAAATTTACTCATTGTTGGAATGCTGGTGATTTTAATACTTGTCTTTTAAATTGGCACAGACAGTACAAACAGCATTTTTATATAGCTATTTGTATCCCGTGGGCAATTTGGTTTTCCAGAAATAGTACCATTTTCAGGAATTCTACTCCTGATTTTGTTCAATGCAGCTTGATTGCACTAAAAATGTTTTCTTCATGCTCGATGGATAAACTAAGTTTGAAGTCTGGCAGAATTAGTATTTTCAAGCTCAATGTAGATCAACCGGTTCTTTTCTTTGATGGTGCTTCACAATTTGGTCTCTGTGCTGTAGGGGGGGTCATCTATCTTAATGAATCACATTACTTTACTATCAGACTCAATTGTGGTCCTGGAACAAGCATGAAAGCAAAACTATTGGCTCTCTGGTGTGTACTAAAAGTGGCTAATATTTTTGGTTTGGTTAATATTAAGGTATATAGTGATTCTCGGGTCACCATAAAATGGGCGGCAGATGACTTCAAGCTCAATATATTGCATCTGAGACATTGGGCCATCAGAACACTTTTTGAATTGTCAAAACATCCAGATATCAAGTTTGAACATATTTACCGAGAACACAACTCGCTAGCTGACAAGCTCTCTAAGCAAGCATTATGTGGTATGGAAGGACATTTGATCTGGGAGGAATGGTGTGATAATTACATCCTGGATGGTGGTTCTCTATATTTTCTTGACTGAGATATTGTGGGGACAGATTCTGGTTTTTTCTCTAAGAGTATCATCTTTTGGTTTTTTGGTTTTTGGTGTGGATATTCAGCATATATGCAGTGATGATGGCTATGAGAGTCCTGACAATATATGTAAATCATGATATTTCTTATAGTTTTGTATTTTCAGGTAGAATAGTATAATGATTCATCCTTTTTGAATCATGCAATATCTTTGTACTATTTGATTCGTTATGAATATCAATAGTAGTTTTTTTCGCTGGAAAAAAAAAAACAATATTAGCAACTAACTAACTAACTAAATAATAATTAATTTTAGAGTAGTAGATCACACCTATTCACTCTCATGACCCGTCAATTCCTATAAGGTAGTGACTATCATGAGAGAATTGTAATCATTTGATCATTGATCTATTCTTATTCTTGAAGATTTTTTTGTATAACAAGTCTCTTCCATTACACTAGTATCAGAGCCAAAAATCCACGGCTACCTCAAACAGCTAGCCAATTGTGGGCTAAATTCAAGAGCCCAATTTGTTGCTCTGTACAACTCTATCATTATTCTGTGCAGTTTCGTTGCACACGGTTTAGTATTTTCCTGCCATATGTTGTTAATTCTATACAGGTTTGTATGTAATTTCTCAACCGCATTTGATTATCCGTACAGTCGGCCACTGCTTCTTCTATACAATTTTCTTCGTTCCATCAATCCTATTGCCATGCAGCTCAACCGTCATCCATACTTCCATTCACTCATCTTTCGCCCCCACCATTCCATACGTCACCCAACAACCTTAAAACTCATGCAAATTCCATACTATCTCTTTCGTACCACTGCTTGTAGAAAGCTCGATCCGTGCAATTAATTGATAGACTGAAACCGTATGGACATGCCAATACAATTCTGTATAGTCATACCCCTACAATTCATGTGGTTTTAAAGTTGAACCTTAATTTTGTTAAGGTTACTTTATTACCAATTTTTTTGGGTTCATAAAGTTAAGTTAATTAAAAGAAAATTAAAAAAACATTATATTTTCTTTTCTTTTCCTCCCTTAAAAAGAAATTAATTAGAGTGGGTTTTACAAGGAAGAAAGAAAAACCCAAGATGGTAGGCAATGAATAACTATATGCTGAGGTTAGCCGTTGTATGGATGAATTTAGTAGTGCGAGGCATTGTCTCAGAATTGTTAAATGATAGGAAGAGTCGGGAGATAGACAAGGAGAATTAGGGACAAAATTTGACAATTTTAACAAGACGACATAAGACACAAGTTGACTTGTCATCTTGCCCTCCTTCTAGTGCTAAAACTATTGACGGGTCAAAATGACCTAGGGCCAATAGTAGGGGTTCTCCCCAATAAGAAGTCCCAATTAGACCCCAAACTATTTGGAATAGGGAACCCATCCCAATTTTGACTCGACAACCATTACTTATTGGGGCTTCACCAGTTGTGGCTCGGTCCACCATGTATGGTTTTATTTAAAAAGGGTGAAATGCGGAATTAGTTATTATAAATGCAGTTCTTATACTAAAATAACCTATCCCAATTGGGAGCAAGATTAAAGGGAGTGAACAATGAAATAACAATCGAGCATCTGTATTCATAATTTAGATAGTTGTTTTAAGAAGCAGATAAACAATTGAAAAAAATGAAAGCATAAATATTAGAGCATTCCTACTATTTATATCATTCTGATTTCACTACCCAAAGAATGCAAAACAACATAAATAACATATGAATTTTTATTTGGCTTGGAATGGTGCGGGGTAGAAAAAGGGAAATGGAAGATTAGGGAAATAAATAAAGAATTTTTTCTTTTTTCAAAAGTTTTATAAAGGGGTAAATATATGGGAAAAGGGGGCATGGGAAAGGGAAGATAAGTTTTCTTTTAAGTTCTTTGTTACCAATGAAAAGGAACATGAACTTTAATTCTTGTTTGAAAAAAAAGGGAGAAATTAAAAAAAGGGAAATGGTTTTTTTTTTTTTTTTTTTTTTGATATAAGGGAACCTTAAATAAATAAAAGGGTAGAATTTAAAGGGACTGGAAAAAGGGAGTATGCAAGAGTTAGGAATTAGGGAAAATTCAATACATTTTGTCATGAATTAAATGGGAAAAGGGTTAAGGGACTTTAGGAAAACAAAAGGGAATAAGGGGTGTGATAAAGGAAAATAGAAAGGAGAAATTTGTATATAAATCAATGGTAGGAGGGAGTAAGAGCTCTTTATATTAAAGAAGGTAAGAGGGGAATAAATTTTTCTCAACAAGGTGGGGGCATTCTTTTTTAAATAAAAATGGTGGATATCGGATTTTTTTTTGCATGGAGAGTACCAAGGGAGGGATTATGACTTTCTAGACAAATGCGTGAGAAGGATGACAACAAGTGGATGCAATTAATAATTTATTGGAAGACGCAAAACTGCCAATTTTTAGCTAACATAACGTGAAATTCATGTACTTAATGAAACTTTGGTAGGCTTCTGAAAGGGTCAAATGGACTTGATTTTGGCCAAACAAAACGTGAGCACAATCAATGCGACAAGACGAACGTGATGGTATGGAAATTATGACATGAAAATGCTTAGGACGATACATGACCAAACTCCATGGCGTGAATCAACATGACACATCATGACTAATGAGATAAAACTTGACAAGTGTGCCGAATGATTCATATAAAAGAAAAAGTGGTGAAACATGATACATGCATGACAAGCACATTGCCTTGGACATGATGGTGCGTACGAAATGATATTGCAACAAAATTCAGTAGGTTCTCCTTTGGCATCATGCTCCAACACTTTGGAAGCATGTCGATGTTGAGCATCAACATTACCAAAATAGATGACAAATTATATAATGATCCATTATGTATCATTAACCATATGGTGGGTAGAACCATATTCAACCATCCACTCACATTTAGAAGTGTGAACATGAAATCCCTATGATGTACTAACAAATAAAGTTTATTAATTTCACTTACCTTCTAAAATTTGATGATTTAGGTCGATTGGTACACTAGCTAACACCTACCTTTCAATCCTCTTAACCTTATCCTCAATATTTCTGGTCTTCTTCCAAAAATCACTCGAGATGTCATATATTGCCACAATAATGATGATTCTTCTTTTTCTTACCTTTCTTAGTCAATGACTAATCATCATGTTTCTTCTTTTTCTTACCTTTCTTAGTCAATGACTAATCATCATGTTTCTTCTAGTTGGGTTGGTCAACACATGGCCATATGATGGTAACCTATATATTTGGCCTATTTATCTATAGTTATATTGATATTTCCCTTAAGGATATGGACATGTTTATGTTATGCACAAAATTCCCCAAAGAGCATAAATAAGAAAGAGAGAGTAATCCAACACCTTAAGCATGAAGACAATAGATGAATAAGAAGCCTCTTTGAGAGGGAAACCTCCTTATACAATGTAGCAAAGACACAAGACAAGATGGGATGAGATGATTATACAAATGAGTCTCCTTAATTTTAAATAGGAGACAAAGTGATCATTATGTAACCTAATATTGAGGCGACCTAACATAACCAATATAATTAAATAATGTATAATAGTTAGGGCCTTAACATAGCCCCCTATCTCAAAAAAATATCTTCCCTCAAAGCTTGAAATTGAGGTCATTTATTCATGAATTTATTATCTCCCCATCTAGCTTATTCTGGTGGTATATTCTTCCACTTGATTAGGCACTCCGTAATGGTTCGATCTTGAAGAAATAGGGAACATCTATCCACAACCACAAAAATTGATTCCTTTCCTTGTGATTTTGGTAAACCTATAATGAATTCCATTGATATATCTTCCCATATTTGATTAGGTATGTGTAAAGTTTCAAGTAACCATAGAAACTTAACTATATCAACTTTGTTTCTTTGGAACCACTAGCATTCTCGTACAAATATTTGAATATCTTTCTTCATTCCTTCCCCCCAAAAATATTTTTTGATCCTTTGATAAATTTTAAGGAAACCTAAATGTGCTTCCATCATAAAGTTACAATACTCCCTCAATATTTGTTCCTTCAATTTTGATTGAGGGCATACAAATATTCTACCCTTGTACCAAAGAATATCTCTCTTCCATTCCTAATGTTCCATAGATATATTCCCTTATTTTAGACACTATATTTTATATCTATTACTATTATCTTCTTTCCATTCATGGAAAGCTTCTTCCTACCACACATGAATGGAATATGTCATGGAATATAAGTTAGGGGGGATTTTTTTATTCTAGAAAGTGCATATGCTACCATATTTTCCTTCCCTTTTTTGTAGATTATTTCAAAATCAAGCCTTTTCATTTTTTATATCCACTTTTTTGCTCCTCTGATGACACCCTTTGCTCCAAAAAATACTTTAGGCTATCATGATTTGTATTAACTTTAAAGTATATCCTAATAATATATTGTCGCCATTTTTTTACTGCATGCAAAAATGTTGGCATTTATTTTGCATACATATATTTCATCATGTCATTTACTTTGAATTGTTTACTTTCAAAATCCAATGGCCTCTCTTCTTGCACCGATACTGCTCCATTTGCTTGTCTCGATGCATCAATTTTGAATACGAATGTTTTACTAAAGTCAAGTCTTTCTAATACTAGTGTAGAAGACATAACATCCTTTTGGAGTGAGAATGCCAATGTAGCTTCTTCATTCCATACAAATGATTTTTTCTTCTTTGAGAGAGGTAAGTGGACTTGTAATGCATGCATAATTCTTAACAAATTTCCTATAATACCCTATAAGACCCAAAAATCCTCTAAGAATCTTGATGTTCTCAAGATTTTTTGATGGATTCAATCTTCTGAGGATCCACCTTGACCCCTTTTCTTGAAACAATATGACCCGAGTACTCTAATTCTTGTTTCCCAAAAGCACATTTGGATATTTTTACATACAATTAATTGTTCTCAAGAATTTGTAGTACTTGATCCACATGTTTAATGTGTTCTTCCCATGATTTTCTATAGATAAGTATATCATCAAAGAAAACCAACACAAATTTTCGAATATAAGGTCAAAAGTTTTTGTTCATAAGGCTTTGAAAAGTAGAGAAATCATTAGTCAATCTAGAAGGAACCACCAAGAACTCATAGTTCCCTTCATGTTTTCTAAAATTGGTTTTAGGAATGTCTTCTTCTCTTAATATGATTTGATGGTATCCCGATTTAGATCTAACTTTCACTACTACATTTGGGGTCAAAATTCCACGTTTGGAACTGTTATACCTCAAAGTGCCACACCATGTGTAATTGAGAATATACATGTTTCACCACCATAGAAAACATGATGTTTATGCCTCCTAAGGGTGTTAGGACCCTTCATTCTAATGCTGGTACCTTCCCTAGTCACACTTGGAAGAAAATCCATCAAGCAAGGGGTCGAAACCCACATTAACCACCTCCAAAAAGTAGCCTTCTGGAATTGTTGTGCCCTGCATGCCTATGGGGGAGCGATAATTTCAAATTATCGCGCCCTACATGCCTATGGGGGAGCGACAATTTCCAAATTGTCGCACTTTGCTTAGTTATAGGGGAGCGACAATTTTGGTTTAGGCTTATACCTTTGATTTTGGATCTTGGATCACATGGAGATTTTATTGGGATGAGGTACCCCTTCGAATCCCATCTCACATTCCTTCCTTGGAATGGATTAGATCCTTGATCCACATATTATTCACTTAGATCCATAATCTCCTCTTAGTGGTTGGCCTCCCAAATCCTACTTAAAGAGAGCCATCCATGAGCTATGGGGGGGTGATCTTGGAAGCACTAAACTTATGATCCTATGAGTCTTGCAAGGGTGATGTTGGAGATCTTGGAAGGAGGTGCTGCTACTTTGGACATCAAGGTATAACATTGTAATCAACTTCTTTTGGCTTTCTTATCATTAATATAACTTAGCCTATTCCTCTCATTTTCATGTCTTTAATGATGAATGCATGAAATTGTCTATGTTTTTATAGTTAGATCTTTGTTTACATATATATTGCTTTGGAGAAGGTGTTGTCTTTCCTTTGTGAACAAGTTCGTAAGTCCATAATCAAAGGTTGGAGATGGAGCAACTTAGGAGCAACAAGGACAACCATCAAAGTAAGGTACGCCATCTACTTGCTTTGTCTTTCCATAGCTTGTTAGATGATGTGTGAGCTAGATCTAGGAGGACTATAGTGTCTATTTGTTTCCTCTCTGTCTTGGGTAGGCAACTAGGGGCCTTTTCTAATCCCAAGGGGATATCTACCTATCCGTAGGGAGATTTTCTCACCACACAAACTGGAGACCATACTGGGGAAAAAATTCCCTAGTTTCACCTTTGCTTGCTTGTTTGGATCATCAAATCCTCTTCTAAGTGTTGTTTCTCATCACCTTAGATCCTCTTTGATAATCATTAAGGACCATTTTAAACTCAAGACCTTATCCTTGCTCGGATCTAGGCCAATTTTTCATTTTTTCAATCCTACAAGAGAATTGTCGGTCCCTCCAAATAGGTTACAGAGCGACATTTCTAAATGATTGCTCCCTGATAGTGGGCTATGGTGCGACAATTTCCCAATTATCACTCCCCCACAGTGTTTTAGAGCGCGACATTTTCGAATTGTCGCTCTGTATTGGTCTGTGCAGGGGCGAAAATTCCCTGTTTTGGTCATTTTTGAGCTTGTTTGGAGGGGTTCCCTTGGGTTTTTTTCTCCCAACTTTTGAGGTGTCTCCATATGGTCCATTGGCTTCTTTTTGACAATTTTTTGAAGAAATTTGGTCAATTTTGAGTCCTCTAAGCCATTTTTCAGTTCCGGGAGTCAAGTGTACCTTCCCAGTCACTTTAGGATCTCTATAACATAAGTTTGAGCCTTTACAAACCTCATTTGGGAGAATTTGAGACCCTTTTTCTTTGTTTGGAAGACTAGGTTCTACCTTGGAAAGTTGAAATCCCCTTGGGTTAACTTGATCCCTTGTGTACATTTTCGATTTTTCTGAATTAGAGTCTCTTGATCAGTGATTTTGTGACCATTAAATGACGGATTTGAACTGATACAAATCATATTTGGCTTGTTTTGGAAACTCTTGGCATGTTTTGGAAGTTCAAAACCTTTGTTTGGTCTCTTGAGTCAAACTAGTGCTTTGTTTGTTTGTTGGGTAGAATTGTCATTCTTTTCAAGTCCCAATAGCTTACATTTGTTTTTAAAATTCTTCTTGCCATCAGATTGTGATTGGATTCAATTTTTAGAGATATATTTAGTGTGATATTCCAGAGGTTTGTTTGGTTTGGCATCATTTGGATTGATTTGATTGGATTTGAAAAACTTGGGACATCCTTATCTTTTGAAGTCATTTTCTTGGGTTTTGCACTTTGTTTCCTTTGCATCTTTAGCTATTTATTGGTCATTGGAATAGATCGATCCCTTGTTTCCATTTTTTGTTCAAAGGAAAGCTTTATTTTGTCACTCTTTTACTATATTCATGAAATTGGAAAACATAAGCATTCTTCTTGTTTTAATTTGATCATTTGACATTTTTGGTCTTACATTCATAAGAAGAAGAAAGGCTTGTTTCATATTTCTGTGCATTTGAGTTAGACAAGATTATTAGGTGCTTTTCTTTGTCTTGCATTTGATTGGAAACGTTTGTGGAATCCTTCTTTCCATAGCTTAGATGTGTCTTTTTCGAGTGTAAAGAGATAGGAAACAGATTATAATTATTACATTTGGTGTTCGTAAAAATATATCTTTTTGTCACTTTAGGATAGTTTGGGTATGGTTTACATGATTGGTTATCATTCTTTAAAAAGCTAAAATTGCATTTGCATTTGCATTGGGTTGTACATATTGGGAATGGAAATAATTCTCCCTTACTTTAGCTAGAAGTTCATTGAAGGAAAAAGACTTGCATAATTCATCCATAATTGCATGGTTTGAGTCAAGTCTACACAACCACAAGTTGCACTTCCATCACCCAATTGAGTAATACAACCATTAAAATTTACACTCCCTAACTCAACACACTATAACCTCATTTGAGGAGAAAAAAAAATTGTTAGTTAGGTAGGACACCGGGGATAGGCATCCAAATAATTCCCCATTGTCATTTTCACTTGAGACATAGTTGTTGTCCTCTAGGGTGCTAAAATCCTCTAGTATTTATTGACACTATCATTGACCGGTTTATGGAGGGGCCTCCCATTTTTTCGGGAGTTAAGCCGCGAGGATTGATTTTGGATGGACTTTGTGGAATGCCACACTCCACTTAGCGCCTAAGGCATATCGATCCATTGTATTCCTTGTACTCTACCGTATTGGTGATACAGGGGTGATAAGACAGAAGTGCCGAAAACCTTCTCCGACGTGTCATGAACGAGGTAGCTTACTGACTTTTCTTCTAGGGCTCTTTTCCCAGGATCCCTTTCGGTAGAGGGATATCCTTCCATTATTGGTCTCTCATTTTGTATTGTTCGACTTGGATTTCATCACCTTGTGAATGATACAACTTGTTGAGGTCTCCAGCTCTTAGTTAGGAGGACTGCTTTCTCTTTTACCTTGTAGAGGTTCTTTTTCTTTTTAGTGCTGCTTGTTGGCATTTTGGCCGCTTTTGTTTTAGCTCGCTTACTGTGACGCCGGTCCCAGTATAGTTTTTTGAGCTTGCTTTTTTGGCCTATGTGCCTCTTTTTATTCTAGCTCCCCTTTTGCACGCTTGGTTGCCTGAGGGTTTTTGAGTTCTTTTTAGCAAGACTTCTCCCACATCACTTAGTCTGGTTCCAGGGAGAATTCATTTCCATGCACCCAAGCTCCTTCTAGGACTACCAATCACAAGGCCCCTTTTCAAGGGGTACCTTTTGTCTTTCCTCCAGTTGGAGATATTGGTCCTCCCTTTATTGCCACCTTAAATCTCCCTGGATTAACCATAGGATTACCGGTGTGGTTATTTAATCTGGTGATTCCAGCTATACCCAATGTTTCAAATGTTAACTCTCCACCACGAGAGTGTCAATCCCAAACTGATCCTTCCCCTTCTTCGTCGGATGCATCTTCTTCCGTTCCTTCTTCCTCGCCTAATCAAAGCAATAGTGTTAGTAATCAGGAGGATAAGAAGAAGAGGAAAAGTAAAGTTAAGAATAAGAAGGATAAGAAAGAGACCAAGCTTCAACCATCTACCTCCAATGGCACTCATTCTATTCGAACACCTCGTAGACCAAAGTTCCCTTGCAAGATTTTCAAGGGTGATTACCTTCTCAAGGATTGTCCCGGTCTTTCCAAAGTGTTAGAAGAGTGGTATAAAGCCTCCAAACCACCTATATCATCAGCCTCTGGACATCTTAATGATGATACCCCATCAACCAGTGACTCTATGGTTAAGGTTCAGAAAGGTAAAGTCAAGAATCCTTGTTTGTTATGCAAGGGCATACACCTTACTTACCTTTTTCCACACATGGATGAAGCTTCACAATTGTTGGAAGACATTACTCTATCTCAGAAACACCTTCCAGCTGGATGTCATAAGTCATCCCTTCACCCCCTGTTGGTTGATGAAGTGGTCAATCCAGCCCCATCCTCGGTCGATCCCACTCTCTCTTTAAAGAGTGAAGTTGAAGTGGTCGAGTCGATATCATCTCCACTCGATCCCTCTCTTTTATTGGAAAATTGCCATACTGAAGCAATCACCATGACATAATCTTCGTCTCATACTAATTTTCCAGTGGAGAGCGAATCGAAAACCGCTGATATCTTTCTGGCCGATTCAGACAGTCCTAGGCCATGAGAAGTCTCGTCCACGGGACCTCCTCCAAGTACTGAGGTTATTTCATTTGATTGGAATAGTCTAGTAGAAACTTGTCTCCCCTCAGATGTTCCTTTCAAGATAACTATAGGTGTTGCCGATAAGGAAATATTTCACACTATAGTTGACGAGGGAGCTTCTGTTAGTATTTTATCCTCAACTGCTTGGCAGGCTATAGGGTCTCCTTAGCTTGCACTGGTTACCGACCAGATTTTGGCTTTTAATAGAAGGCCTACCGCACCTTTACAGATTCTTCCGCAGTTAACTGTCACCTTGGGAGGTAAAATTGTTTCTGTTGATGTCATGGTTGTCCAAGGTCCCTTAGATTTCAATCTGCTCCTTGGATGTGATTATGTCTACGCTATGAAAGCTGTAGTGTCCACACTCTTTCGAGTGATGTATTTTCCCTATGATGGGAGGATCGTGACCATCTATCAACTTTCCTTTGTGACGCCCACTCATCGCATGACTCCTAGTCATCATACTTCCCTAAATGTTCCACATGTTTTATTGGTTTCTTACCCGTAAGGATAGGGGATGTGAAACCAACCTCTGGACATCATGTTGGTAGGAACCAATCTCAAGCATAGTTTACTTTTGGTTTTAAGCTTGTGTAAAAATGAAACCAACCATCATTTCGAGCAAGGTTTTATTCCATTTTAAGCTCGTTAAAAAATGAAATGGGCCATTTTGAGCATAGTTCATTCTGTTTCAAGCTCATTAAAAAATAAAACAGGCCCCTACAAGCATAGTTTACTTTCAGTTTCAAGCTTGTGTAAAAATGAAACCCATCATGAACAGAGTTCCCTTTATGTGTCAAGCTCGTTAAAAAATGAAACAGGTCACCCTGAGCATAGTTCCCTTTCTGCGTCAAGCTCGTTAAAAAATGAAACAGATCCCCTCCCCTTGAGTCAAGTCTTTTGCTAGATTTAATATCTGAACCTTCATTTCATTCGCCTATGCTATTTAATCCTATTTTTTCGTCCTCCCATGGTGAACATATTCCTATTAGTAACCATGAGTTTGATTGGATGAAGAAAAAGAGTAGACGAACGAAACAAAGCTTGGGGGGCATGTCTCCAGCCTTTAGAAATAATACTAGAGGTAAGCCCTCAGCTTTTTGTGCTGGGGGAAAAATTTCCAACTTCTGGACATCATGTTGGGAAGTATCCCATTTCGAGCAAACTTTCTTTTAGGTTTCGAGCTCGCTAAACCATGAAAATAATCCCGAGCATAGTTCATTTTCTGTTGCAATCTTGTTAAAAAATGGAGTAGATACCATGAGCATTCTTCCAACCTTTCTTCGAGCTCGTTAAAAACAGTAAGAGGTGTCGAGCTTACTTTTCACTTTTTCGCGCTCTGGTTAAAAATATGAAAAGTGGTTTGAGCTTACTTTTTCCTTTTTTGTGCTCTGGATCCAAACATGAAAAAGATTCCGAGTGCTTTTGATACCATTGTCGTACTCGTTTAAAACTGAGTAAAAAGGTGTGTCTAACGAGTATATGTTTATCACTTTATTTGGCCTCGCTAGACTATCTACGGAAAAGGAACTGTGTCGAGTTTACTTTTCCTTTGTCGTACTTAGTCACCAACCATGACAAAGTTGTACATGGAGTCCTCTCTAAGCTCTTTTTAGACTCCTAAAATAGGAAAAGATTGCTGAGTAAACTTGTTTCTTTTACGCTCATAAAAGGATTTGAAAGGACGTCTATTAGGTGGTAGGTTATCCCTTTTTCGGACCGTTTAGACTATTTACGAGAAAGGTATACCTCAGTCAACCTTTGATTGGGAGAGTTCTTCCAGATATTATTTTACACTTTTTCGGGCTTGGGGACTAACTTTTACGAAAAAGTCAAAACCTGGAGTCTTCTTTAGATTATTTCAGACTCTCTAAACATGAAAAATCACCGAGTTTCCCTTCCTTGGACTCGTAAAATCAAACATCGAAGGACCCTTTTGGGACCGAACCCCTCCTTTCTCACGTTCGTAAAACATGTGAGATTGGACTCGTCCAAAGGATGAGCTATACCGAGCATTTGTTATCGTCCTCAAGCTCGTTAAAAAACAAAGAGGTACTCATCAAGCATGATGGGGGTTGGGGAGAAATAAGCTAAGTTTGTTTTAGAAAGCTTGATGGTAGCTTGTGTCACCCTTCAACATGGAACCTATTTGCGTCTTGTCATACAGTTGGGTAATCTGCTTGTCTCTGAGTCATTCCAATTCCATGAGTCATCCCACTCCTTCAAGTCACCTGAAGAATGCCTCAGTCATCATTACATTATGTCTTGGTCTCTGCCTCGTTGAGTCAATGCTGCCAAGTCATTATTGTCGTGCTATTCAATGTTCAAGGGAAGTTTACCTTAGTCAGCCTTTGCATCCTTGTGTCAGTCCATACTCATCTGATTCATTACTTCGCATCACTTTCCTATCTCGGTTTCATGTCGATGATGTGGGATTCATTATGGCCCTCCTTCGATGAGTCTATTCCTGTCGACTTCAACTCATTATCCAGGAATTAGTCTTAGGAACCAACCATAGTACCTTGGTACTTGCATGCCTCAATGACAGGTTTCCTCGTATTCGACATGTAGGTTTTCATCATTGAACTCTGATCGAATTATCTCGCAGATGTTTGATGTCAACTCATCTATTCGCATTTAGTCAAGATGTACTATGATACCTTGGGAGTCATTGTCATCATTGGTGATTTCCCTCGCACTTTGTTAATGGTTTACATTATTGATCGGTAATCAGGTGGTTTCTACCATGTTCGACTTCGACACCTTGTAATCACATGGTTAGATTCTTATCATTTTGGGATCGGGTAGAAGACCCTGGATGGTTTTGAAGTCTATTTAGCACATCTAGGTTGCGATGGTGATTTTTTGAGTAGGTCCCCACATGGACATTATGTTGGTGACCTAATTAATGTACTGTCACACAGATCCACTCTTGTATTGGTCATGGATGTGTCATTGTCTTATCATGGATTTACGCTTGTAGTCTAGTAGCCATGAGTTGTCTTCAGTCATTGTTAAGTCAGTACTATCAAGGATCTGCAATGTATTGGTCGACAGCCATGCTTTGAGTCAGTTGTTCTGAGCATGGGTATGCCCGCCTCGGGGTCGTTAGACATATTGTTGATATTTGCTTGCAGCTCTTCTCTAGTTCTCATTTAGATATCCTTATAGACTTATTATTGGTAAAGTGTTTCGGCCATCAGATTCCTTCTGACCTTGCACTTTAGGGGGCATCTGTTATCCCTCAAATTTCCACAGCATGTGTAAGTGATAATATACATGTTTCACCACCATGGAAAACATGATGTTTATGCCTCCTAAGGGTGTTAGGACCCTTCATTCTAATTTTGGTACCTTTCCTAGTCACACTTGGAAGAAAATCCATCAAGCAAGGGGTCGAAACCCACATTAACCACCTCCAAAAATTAGCCTTTTGGAATTGTCGCGCCCTGCATGCCTGTTGGGGAGCGATAATTTCAAATTATCGCACCCTACATGCCTATGGGGGAGCGACAATTTCCAAATTGTAGCACTTTGCTTAGTTATAGGGGAGCGACAATTTTGGTTTCGGCTTATCTCTTTGATTTTGGATCTTGGATCTCATGGAGATTTTCTTGGGATGAGGTACCCCTTCGAATCCCATCTCACATTCCTTCCTTGGCATGGATTAGATCCTTGATCCACATATTTTTCACTTAGATCCATAATCTCCTCTTAGTGGTTGGCCTCCCAAATCCTACTTAAAGAGAGCCATCCATGAGCTATGGGGGGGTGATCTTGGAAGCACTAAACTTATGATCCTATGAGTCTTGCAAGGGTGATGTTGGAGAGCTTGGAAGGAGGTGCTACTACTTTGGACCTCAAGGTATAACATTGTAATCAACTTCTTTTGGCTTTCTTATCATTAATATAACTTAGGCTATTCCTCTCATTTTCATGTCTTTAATGATGAATGCATGAAATTGTCTATGTTTTTATAGTTAGATATTTGTTTATACATATATTGCTTTGGAGAAGGTGTTGTCTTTCCTTTGTGAACAGGTTCGTAAGTCCATAATCAAAGGTTGGAGCTGGAGCAAATTAGGAGCAGCAAGGACAACCATCAAAGTAAGGTATGCCATCTACTTGCTTTGTCTTTCCATAGCTTGTTAGATGATGTGTGAGCTAGATCTAGGAGGACTATAGTGTCTATTTGTTTCCTCTTTGTCTTGGGTAGGAAACTAGGGGCCTTTTCTAATCCCAAGGGGATATCTACCTATCTGTAGGGATATTTTCTCATCACAGGAATGACATCTAAAGGAAAAAAAAATCTTTTTAACGTTGGATAGACATCTTTTGGGAGGTTTTTTTTCTTCGAAAAAGTTAATGCAACATTGGTTAAGCGACGTACCTCTACAATTCATCTCTTAAGTGACGACGTTGGGTGTCCCTTAAGAGATGCTATCATATGTCGCTAGTTGATGTCACTTAAGATGCATGTCAGTATGAGACATCGCTTAAGAGACATTTGGGTGTGTTTCTTAATATAATCTCCCCGACGTTCCTTAAGAGACGCTTATGGAAATATCTTAAGAGATGCAACACCGATTGTGTTTATGTTTGACATATCATATTTGACAATAAGATAAAGTGGTGAGGTAATTGCACTCAAATACAACCATTGGGTATGGATACACCCTTCCTTTGGCACCACAGTTGACTGTAGATAACACACCCAGCTCATTAATCTATAGGTTAGCTTGAATATAAAATTTCCTTAGGTAATGTGCAACCCCTTTGATGACTCGATTTGGATGTGTGTTGGCATGGGAAAGTTGGAGGCACAAAGGAATGTGATCAACAATACAATTAGACCCCTCTGCAAACAATGAACAACGTTACAATGGAAACACGAATGACACTTAATATTGGTGTCTTCTTTCTGTAAGTTTCCCTCAAGGTAGTCCCATGTTTTCCCAAATCCCCACAGCCCACCTTCTTACTCTTGATATAATGGAAATTACCCCAATCTCCTTCTAACAACAATACGCATAGAGTAATCTAAGAGATGGAGAAGAACTGATGCCCTGCACCCTCCTCAAAATGCAGGGAAACTATGAAATCATTCACAAATCTATGAAACAACTTGTTTTCCTTCTTCAATATTGAGCACAATGAAATATATGAGTGATCTTTCCCTCATGATCATCTAGGGTGGATTAGTTTAACCACCGAAGAGAGAAGAAATTTGACTATAGGTAAATTTTATTGTTAACTAATGAGATTATCCCTTGATTTTTTTTTTCAATTGGATCAATGATTTCTCTTCCTCTTCCACAGATCAATTATTTCTTTGTATTTAGGTTTTCTTAGGATCTTTTGTGCGATATTTAAAACATATTTAAACAGAAGAAAATAATAATTTCAGAAGGATTTTGGAGGGAGGAGAACCTTGATTATAGGTAAATTTTATTCTTAACTAATGAGATTATCCCTTGAATTAATTTCTTTTGATTGGATAAATGATTTATCTGTCTTTCTTGCTACTGTCCTAATGGTCTAACAATGTATTTTATTGAGATATAGAACAATGTCAGACAACCATGTTTGCTGATATGCAAGTAGAGCTGAATGATTTGTTGAAATGCAGGTGGTTGTTGATTCTATATTGGGTGACAGAAGCAACCATGTTAAAACATGTGATTAGAATCAAGATTTTGATGTTCAATCTGTAATAGGTGATGGAAAATGTTGGTTCCATTGTATGCAATGCAAAGGGATAAAGAGAAAAAGGGTTGTTAAGGAAACAACCAGGAAACATTGTTTAGAATATGGGCACTTGGAAGGTGGAAAAAAATATCACCCCTTGGTAAGATATAAAAAACATGTTTTATCTCATTTTTCAATAATATTTATATTTATGTATATTTTAATACTGCTTGGATATATTTTTCCATAAGTATTGCACATACAAGACCATCACTCCTTGGAAATCCACACACTACAATTCATACTAGAGATGGTGAGGATGATGGCATTGAGGTTGATACAAGGGCCGACGATGACCATAATATTATTGAGAATGAAGGGATAAATAGGCTGATCCACAACACATTTGTTGCCATGGATGGGAATACAACTATGTACGAGATGTATGAAAATATTCATGATGTACCTCTTATCGATAAGGCAAAAAAATCCTTATACAAAGACTCAAAGACAAGTCTTCTCTTTTATCTTTTGTTGTTAGTCAAATTGAAGGTAATTAATGGTATGCCAAACATAGCAATGCCGCTGTTAGTCCTAAAGTATGTACTAGACTATAAGAATATAGAGTTTAGGTAACTCTAAATTTGTGATTGGATTTGAAGGTTTTGGTTGTGTAATGGGTCAAGAGACTAATCATAAAAAAGAAAGCATAAAACAACCTGATCATATCAAACTCTGCAAATTATAGTAGATGACCATAATTGAATGAAAATAGTTTAGTATTCAAACATAGCCAAGGTTCAATGCTTATCAAAGATATAGATAACAAATAGTTCATCCATACATCGCCATTAAAACATCATATTCAGAAAAACATTCTAAATAAGAAAAAACATGAATACAAAGACAGAGCATGGGATTTTAGACTAAAAATCTCATTATAAAAGATTCCATAAGCTAAGAACAATTTAAACTAAAATGCAGATGTATTCAGATTTAAAGATGACAAAACCTGGCTCAAGAAATACAAAATACCATCTCCCAATATCAAGTCTTCTAAGTGAAATTTACAGAGATTAAGTTTATAGACTTTCAAATTCCTCTCTCTCAACCCTCATACATGCTAAACCATTTGCTTATGTTCACCTTTACATTTTATAACATGAACTAAGTTTCTAGAGAATCTCCAGATCCAAAAATTATGGATCAATGCAGTTTATAGTTACAATATTAAATTAAAAAAATTATGCATTGGAATCTTTCATTGATCCAAGTCTTCTAGTTTATTTGGATGCCTCAAGTCAAGCCTACATGTGTCCATATATTGAAACTTTATAAGCATACCAAAATCACACCTGTAGATGCTAAAAATAGGGAATTGTTCTGCCCCTCAATTTCTTCCTTGAATATTGGTCAAAACTGTGGAAAACCCCCAAAATTGACACCAACTTATTCAAACATGTCGTGCAATTTTTTCCAAGACCGCTAGTCCATCCAAAGCTTGAGACTTATTTTGAAGTTGAAGACATTCTTTTTTCTGATGCTATGATATTTTTGAGAAGTTCCTTGTTCTACTCAGAGAGTTCTTCATTCCTCTGCTATCCTTCTTTCCTCCTCCCCACGAATTCCTATGCTAAGTTACACAATTCATTATAACTTTCACTTGATTCTTGTAAATCCTTCCTTAATTGTTGGTTTGCTTACATAATTGAAATGTTAGATTCAGTCAGATCTTTATTATTTTATGTATAGTACTGAAGTTTTTGACGAATCTCTTCAATTATCAACATACTATCATCATGAGGAATATCTCTAAATTCATCAATGTCAAATTTAATTGCACCAGTTTCTGAACATTTCATATTCTACGTAGTATCCCCTGCTTCATTATTCTTCTCATTATCTAAAGACAATTCAAAAAAAAATCCTTACTATATTCATGATCTTTTCTAGAACGACCAAGAACAACTTGTAATGCCTTTTCTATGTTTTCCAAAGCCCCATCTATTTGAATTTCGATCCCAATTTGACTTTGGTCTTCTTCATCACAGGAATCCTCAACACTAATTACATCGTCTCTCTTAAATTTGGGGTCCATAGTAGCTCTCATGTTAAATATAAAATTATTAGTGGCCCGAGTCTTGGGCCTTCTTCCACCAATTTCAGGAGTAATAGTATCCTTAACCTTTTTACGAATAACACTGATATTTTTCAGACGTACCTTTCTCCATTGCTTCTTGACCTTGTTCCATCACGAACTCCTCAATGAGTTTGGAAGTATCAAAATCCTTGTATCTTTTCCTTGTTACGACATCTTTGAATTCATAGGTTGAGGGTTCTTGTGTCTGAGTACACTTTTTGTCATTCTCTGTTTCAGAATTTTGCTCAAAATGAGATTTTTCCCCCTCGTGTTGAATTTTATCCTATGGACTTTTTTCCATTTGGTCCCTATTAGCATGCTCCTCAACTCTCCCTTCTGAAAAACTAGGAGATTTAATTCCTTCATTCACAGTTGTCTTTATGTCTCCTAAAGCTTCCTACTCCTTGAGTTGAAAACTTGACCAGAACTAAAAATGTGACCAAGTACTATGTTTCTTTCCTAATTATTCAAGAACAAGCAACTTTATTAAGCCATGGTGGAAATAACTATGACTGGTATGTTCTGGATGGATCTACACCCTTTTATCCATTTTAGTCAAGCTTTTAAGAAAATAAAAAGGAAGGTTCATCCTCTTGATACCTGATACATGATCAGAACCTCATGTGGTAGATGAAAACAATCACAAATCTTCCTTCATATATGATGTAGCACTGTAAAATCCCCAAAACATCTTTCCACTCCTCTTTTAGAAAATTACGTTGAATGCCTTGGATTTGACACTCAGGATTGAGAAATTGATTATAATCGATCTCAATTACCCGTTTCTTAAACCATCTTTCTCCATAAACATGTAAAGCAGTTGTAGCTGCAAGGGATTCTTATGAGATTTGAAATTTGAAACCCTCAAAATCAACTGTCGAGCCATCAAATCTCAAGGTGAATTTATGCGTCACTTGAATAATATATCCCTGTATTCTTTCACATAAAGAATACCAACCTGCTTCCTTTATCTTCTGAGCACACTCAGGTAGTAGTTTTTCCCAATCGATATTCTCGAGTTTAAACCTATGCAACTTCTTGCTTGCTCTTTTCATGTATGCAAATTGTTAATTCATAGAACACAACAAGGAAACTACAGTGAATAGGGTTCAACAAGGAAAATCACTTCTTTAGTTAAAAAAATGAACTAGACCATCCTGCATGGAAACTTGGGTAGTGGCTCACGATCCCAAAACCAATCAGAATTCATATAATACAAATATCATAATCTTATGAACTGGGATAAAATCATATCAAGTAATGAAGGGAGTACATATGATTTATTTCACATTTTTTAATAATAATATATAATTAATCATAATGTATAATCATCACTCGTAAGCCGATGAAAATTCAACTTTGTCATTTCAAGTCATTATGGCAACGCACATACAAAGAAGTGTCTTAGATTTCGCTGTCGTAATTTGTAAAGTATTCAACCTTTAATATTTGGCAACTGAAACTTTGGATTTTGGAGCTAGATTAATGACCTGCATAATAATAAAAGAAGAAAGCTACCAGGAGAGATTATTTGTGGGAATTAGAGCCAGGCTAAAACCATCAACTAAAATAAAATACATTGTAATCAAAACAAAAACTATCCTAAGGATTAACAATTCAATCAACCAAAATAGACTCAATATGGATATCCCAAGCTCAAAAGAAAAAGGATAGGAAGAAATGACAGTTTTAGGACTAACAAACGTAGTTGTTAAGGTATGAAAGAATATTTATCTATATGTAATTGCAATTGATTATTTATTATTTATCATTGTAGTATAAATGCCATAAATTACGATTTTTATATTTATTTATTTGTTTTTGTATATTGTTAGGTGATACTCTTCTACCAACGTCAAATACTTTACCTGGCATACAGAGAAATGTGTGTCGTCCTAAAAGATTTAGGAAGGGAGTATAACATAATTGATGCATGTCCTAATGATCATATTTTATATAAAAAAGTGAGTGCTCATAATATGGAATTAGTTGATATCATACTGATCAAGTAACATATAAGGTGCCCCACAAATTTGTTCACAATATCCTGATAATTCCACATTTTCAGCGTTTGTTCAGGTGTAAAAACATTGCAAAATTTATGGATTACCATGCACAATAGAGAAGTGAATATGGTTGTTAAATTTTTAGTATTAAATCACAATACTATAGGATCTTTGCTGAGAGAATAACCTCTACAGTATATCAATGCATGACAATCATAATATGACAAGCATCACAAGCATCACAAGAATCAAAAGCATAGAGACAAGAGACACAGAGTTTCCGTGGGGAAAACCCTAAGGTGAAAAACCCCACAACTTCCTCAGAGATAGAGAGAGCAATGGCTCAACCAAAATACAACCAAATAACACTGAGATAGTCTCCTAGCAGATGATCCTCCTCCTCCTTACTAGTGCGCCACTTTTCAGAGAGAGAGATAGTTACTTTTTCGAGTGAGTAAAATAGAGATCTCCTATCTCTATTTATACTCACCTTTTTTCCCAGTGACCTACTGGGGCCGACTTGTCTACTTGGATACATCCACATTATATTATATATTAATTAGGGCTGACCCCATAAGGTGGTCTAATAACCCATCGGCAAGTACACACACTTGCGACACTTGTCAATCCACATGACGACACTTCCTTATAGAGGAATAACACATCTCTTATAAGGGTACAATAAATATATATATAATACACAGATGAAATACATTCCGAAGTTACATATACATCAACACTCCCTCTTAACTAGGAAGGTATTTCTCGACACAGATCTGCTAGACAAGTCTTCTTCTCTGGATCATCGTCATCGATGCATCGTCATCATCATCGTCACTGCTGCTACTATCTCAACCAATCTCTGACTCTACTCGTCATATGAAGTTCTACAGAGCCAGTCCTTTTTCATACTGGATGTAGGCCCACCACCTGCAGGTCTTCGTCATCACTGGCCATACTGTGGAATCCTCAGGACTTATTACGTGCGTCACAAAACCTCGAAAGAGCATCCCAGGATGTTACGGGTACACAACTCCGACCTGTAGGATCTCCCAGGGCGCTATTACATGTGCCCCCACCACAAAACCTCGAAAGAGCATCTCAGGATGTTATGGGTACACAACTCCGACCTGAAATCTCCCAGGGCACAAATTACATGTGGTCCACCACAAAACCTAGCAAGAGCATCTCAGGATGTTACGGGTACACAACTCTGACCTGAAATCTCCCAGGGCACAAATTACATGTGGTCATGGAAAAACCTCGCAAGAGCATCTCAGGATGTTACGGGTACACAAATCCGACCTAAAATCTCCCAGGGCCCAAATTACATGCCATAGGACAAAACCTCGCAAGAGCATCTCAGGATGTTACGGGTACACAACTCCGACCTGAGATCTCCCAGGGCACTATTACATGTCCTCCCAGAACAATGTCTCGAAAGAGTATCCCAGGCTGTTACGGGTACACAACTCCGACCTATAGGATCTCCCAGACATGCTCATCTGCACAACCTGATCCACGGCCACAGAGTATCAACCTGATACTCACCATACATCATCCTGATGTACTCATGATCGTCCTGATCATCATCACTGCAACGTCCTGCTGCATGTCATCTGGAGCAACATCCTGAAGCTCATCATCCATGATCATCCTGATCATCACTGCAACATCCTGCTGCATGTCATCTGGAGCAACATCCTGAAGCTCATCAATGCATCCACCTGATGCATACCAAGTATCTACCTGATACATATCATCATACATGATCCACCTGATCATCAATGCATCCACCTGATGAATACCAAGTATCTACCTGATACATGATACATATCACCATACATGATCCACCTGATCATACAATGTATCCACCTGATACATATACAGATACATGGTCCAAGCATCCAACATGATGCACATACATACATAAATGATCCACCTGATCATATCCATCATCCAACATGATGCATACATACATAAATGATCCAACTGATCATATCCAGCATCCAACATGATGTGTACATACATACATAAAAATGATCCAACTGATCATATCCATCATCCAACATGATGCGTACATACATACATAAAAATGATCCACCTGATCATATCCAGCATCATACATAAATGATCCAACTGATCATATCCAGCATCCAACATGATGCGTACATACATACATAAAAATGATCCAACTGATCATATCCAGCAGAAACCAGAACATCATCCTGATGCCCATTATCCAGCGCTTACATCCACAGCCATGTGAAGGATCCTCCTTCCAACATGCTTGGAATGGCTTCAGCAAATGTGTCCATCACTTCTTCCTCGAAGTGTCCTCGATCTGAAGAACGCCAAGCCTCTCTCTGAAGTACTCAAACTTCACTCTGGCTAGTGGCTTCGTCAGCACATCTGCAATCTGCTCGTCTGTCGCAACATACAGAAGCTTCACAGCTCCTCTCTGCACCATATCCCTGATATAGTGATATTTGATCTCTATGTGTTTCGACCTATCATGAAACACTGGGTTCTCGGATAGCTTCACACAACTCTGGTTATCACAGAAGATACCAGTAGCCTCCAACGGGAGATCAAATAACTCAGACAGTAGCTTCCGTAGCCATACTGCCTCACAACTAGCTGAGCAGGCTGCAACATACTCTGCCTCAGCTGTACTCAGTGCTACGCAGGACTGCTTCCTGCTAAACCAAGAGATCACACCTGATCCCATACTGAAGCAACACCCAGATGTGCTCTTCCTATCTGCAGCACTGCCAGCCCAATCTGAATCAACATAACCCTGCAGGTTAAACTTTTGATTCGCCTCATACCTGAGCCCATAATCCACTGTACCCTTCAGGTACCTCAGAACATGCTTTACAGCAACCAGGTGAACACTCCTCGGATCCGTCAGGAACTGGCTCAATGTGTTCACAGCAAAGAAAATGTCTGGTCTAGTGTTCGTCAGGTACATCAAGGACCCAATCATCTGACGATACATAGAGACATCAATCGGCTCAGATGAAGCATCACATAGAAGCTTCAGATTTGATGCCATAGGTGTGGCCATGGCCTTGCAATCCATCATCCTGAACCTCTTCAGGATTTCTACTGCATACTTCCCTTGTCCAAGGAAGATTCCTTCTGCACTCTGCCACACCTCCATTCCAAAAACAAATAGTGCATCATCCCCAAGTTCTTCATCTCGAACTCGGTAGTAAGCTTCCGCTGTGTGTCGGCAATCAATCTATCTTCACCATACCAAGTTCTGCACATATATGATTTCCTATCATGTGTCTCAGAACCAAGTGGCTGCTTCTTCTTCAACTACACCATTCAAGAAAGCTGTCTTGAATCCATCTGGTGTATCTTCTATTTCATCACTTTTATATTTCTCTATGCTGCCATCTGCAACATGCTTGATCTGAAAGTTCTATTTGGAAGTCACAACAGACTTCCCTTTAGCTCTTGGGATCGCATCCCAAACATCATTCTTCATGATCGACGGATCATGGCATTCCATTTCTTCATCCCAGATCCTGGGAACTTCAGTATCTTCAATAGATATCTTTGTTGCTGGAACAAATGTTGTAGTCCTTTTTGTAGGTGAAGATATACGGTCTTTCCTACAAAACAGGTTAAATTGCATGATTAGAAACATCTCATAATTTTCAGAACAAATTCTTACACATGAAGAAATATGTCATACAGTCATGCAATTATCTTAGCCAATGCTTCAATACAACATTTATACATATCCCGTAACTTTCTAGATGCCTTCCAATCTCTACCAGAACATTGTTAAGAGTGTGCACAACTCCCAACATGTCAGCAAAGAGGTTTCATTCTAGATAAGTAGCAATGGAATGTTGTACAGTTCCATAGGCCACTTACCCAACACATGCATATTAGTAGTATACTGTTCATTAATTCAATCATTCTAATATGCACAATACATATCCTAAGTCTAGGAACATGAGCATATACATCATTGAACAATTTTATTTAAGCAAACAAATATGCAAGAAAATTAAAATACTTATCTTTGTTTGTTTGTTGGGTGGACTCCCTCTGAGTCTTTTCTTCCTTGCAGGAGCTGCTGGAGTCCTTCTACACCTTCTTGTTGTGGAATGTAGAGAGATGGACAACTCCCTCTGAATATTTGCACCCTTGCAGAAACCACTGGAGTGTGCTCCCTCTTGATCTTTGCTTCCTGGATTACCTGTTCTTGAACTCATATTCATCCTTGGTCCCTATGCATGCTTATTAGTATCATGATTGTGTTATCCTTGTGATCTCATACAAAATCATACATTCATTAAAACACAATAATCTCAAGTATGTATAGTCATGATCATTTCAAACAGAAATAATAAGCATTAGCATTCAAGGTTTATATAGGACTCTTATGGTTAGTCATATCATAAGAAACATAACATGTCTAAACCTGTAATTACTCAAAACTATGACTCTTCTGGTTAGTCATATTATTAATTAAGGTAAGACACATAATATGCATATGCCCATGATTATTCAAACTTATGACTTTATGAACAATCATCATCAATCATGCCATGCATACTTATATGATAGATCCTATGATATAAGAAACACATACCTGGTCACCATATTTGCTAGTTATGTCTAGCAATGTGTTCTTGTTCTCTTCAATGACCTTCATAACTCATTAGTTAACTTTTGCAAAAAAAAATTATACATACCTCTATGTGATCCATGACTATGGATGAATCTTTGTATTTATGTCACCATGGCATGTTCAGGTTGTCCCTTCAAATTGTACAAACCTCCCTCTTGCTTTCCAATTACTACTGCATCATCTATGGTCTTTCCCTTTGGTCACATTAGGACTTGGCCATCCACAAATGCAACCCTCATACCTTTTGCATCTAATGCAGAAATGGAGAGTAAGTTCTTCTTGAGCCCAGGTACATAAAGTACTTCCTTCATCTTCAATGATTTTCCAGAATCTAGGTTGTAGGAGGCTTCACCACTTCCTTTGATTGGGTATTGATAATCATCCCCAAGTTTCACCTTATGGGGTGATTCATGTTCAGATAGGTTCACAAAGGATTCTTTAAACCTAGTCATGTGTTTGGAAGCCCCACTATCAATCAACCAATCATTACATCCATGGGAGATGGTACCTGTAAGAGCAAAAATTAGAACATATTCTTCTTCACTTGATGAGTCATCATCACTACTACTTTCTGCCCTAGCCTTCTTCTTTGGAGGTTCATCATCTTCGGCAGCATGAGCATGAAACCTTCTTTTTCTGCCCTTCTTCTTCTTACTGGAGTTGTTGTTATTATCCCTTTTGTTCTTGGGACAATCTAAAGCAAAGTGACCCTTCTCATTGCATGTGAAGCATCTTAGGTCCTTCTTACTCTTTTGATGGAATCTTTTGTGGTGAGAGTGATCCTTCTTGGTTTTGCTTCTCTTGGTGTGAGCTGCAAGAGCTTGATCTTCTCCTCCCATCTTTTCCTCACGAGCTATGAGTCTAGCTTCTTCTTGAGAGCATTCTTCCCTCAATCTGTTGAAGGAGATCAATTTCTTCCTTGCACAAATTCCTTGAATAAAGGAATCCCATGACCTGGGTAGGCCATTTAGAGTGGTCATCACCACTTCACCATTCTCCACCATTTCATCTACTGCTTCTAATTGTTCCTTGATCTAGGAGACCCTTGAAAAGTAAGATTGAATGGTTTCTCCATTCTGAAACTTCACTGCTTTCAATTGGTTCCGCAGGGTCATCTTCCGATTTATGTTCTTTCCTTCAAATAGCTTGGTCAAGGATTCAAACATCTCTTTGGGTGTCTTAAGAGAAGACACATGAGGTATGAGATGGTCTTTGATAGAATCAGCAATGATTCTCTTTGCCTTGACCAAGTTCTTCTTGTGCAATGCCTTGGCTTCTTCATCCTCTGGGATAGGGATGTCTTCTTTCACATATGAGTCCAACTCATTCTCTTCCAGGATTAACCCAATCCTATACTTCCAGGCTCGGAAGTTGTTAGCCCCTTCAAGCTTATCCTCAAGCTTAGTGTGGAGAGACATCTTTAAGAGTACTTCAAATGGAAATAGAAAAGATTTAGGACTTACCACTTGAAGTGCTGAAAACTGGATCTGGTCCTGGATTAGGGTTTGTCAGAGAAACCCTAAAAATTCAAAATGTGAATTTCAAAATTCCGAAAGGATAGAAAGATGCGCATTGGAGAACTGATCAGCCTAGTACATTTAGAATTTGAGATCAGCAAAGTCTTGCCTTTCAAAATTGCCTTTTTGTCCTCCCGGGTTCACTAGGGAGAGCCCTGAATTAGGGTTTGAGTTTCCCGGAGATCTACCCAGCCAAAAATCTCGATCCAAAGATCTAACCTTCGATGTTTGCAAGGAGCTTCCAGCTGTGCCTTTAGTTTCCAGAAATTCCTATTTTTGTGGAAACCCTAATTTTTAGGGCCAAATCTGAAAATGCTCGAAACTGAATTTTGATTGGACAGATAGATGCGCCTTGATGAGTAGATCCAATATACTATACTGAATTTCAAAAATCTGTGGAGAGAAACCCAATAAACAAGGAATACAAGCTTCCATCACTGCAAAATGTCTTCTTCTCAGTTAAGCTCTGATACCATGTTAAATTTTTAGTATGAAATCACAATACTATAGGATCTTTGCTGAGAGAATAACCTCTACAGCATATCAATGCATGACAATCATAATATGACAAGCATCACAAGCATCACAAGAATCACAAGAATCAAAAGCATAGAGACAAGAGACACAGAGTTTCCGTGGGGAAAACCCTAAGGTGAAAAACCCCACAACTTCCTCAGAGATAGAGAGAGCAATGGCTCAACCAAAATACAACCAAATAACACTGAGATAGTCTCCTAGCAGATGATCCTCCTCCTCCTTACTAGTGCGCCACTTTTTAGAGAGAGAGATAGTTACTTTTTCGAGTGAGTAAAATAGAGATCTCCTATCTCCATTTATACTCACCTTTTTTCCTAGTGACCTACTGGGGCCGACTTGTCTACTTGGATACATCCACATTATATTATATATTAATTATGGCCGACCCCATAAGGTGGTCTAATAACCCATTGGCAAGTACACACACTTGCGACACTTGTCAATCCACATGACGACACTTCCTTATAGAGGAATAACACATCTCTTATAAGGGTACAATAAATATATATATAATACACAGATGAAATACATTCCGAAGTTACATATACATCAACAATGGTGTCATGCGAATTCATAGAGATGGTTTTGTATTCAAAGGAACCATACCTCCTCTAGAATACCACCATCGAAAGCACTTGAAGGTCCTCTGTTTATTAAATAAACAACGGTATTTACAGCATTTTCCCAAAACTGTAAGGGAAACCCTGCATGCAATCTCATACACCTTGCACACTCCATGATCGTTCTGTTCATCCTTTCTAATACACCATTTTCTTGTGGTGTTCCTAGGACTGTCTTCTCTCTACGAATCCCATGGTATGAACAGTAACTATCAAACTCCTTGCCGCAATACTCACCTCCATTATCAGATCTGAGACACTTCAACCTTTTTCCTGTCTCATTCTCAACCAAAGCTTTCCACTTCTTAAAAGTAGTAAACACATCAGATTTCTGTCTAATGCAATAAACCCAAGTTTTCCTAGTTGCATCATCAATAAATGTAACATAATAATGAGATCCACCAAGATATTGTACTTGAGCCGGTCCCCATACATCAGTATGCACAAGCTCTAACTTTTCATTCTTCTTCTATTTCCCAACCCTGAGAAATCTGACTCTCTTGGCAGAATTCCAAACTTACCTGCTTCAAATCTGGCAACAACTTCCTTGAGTGGATAATCTGCATCCCCTTCTCACTCATGTGGCCAAGCCTATGATGCTGCAATGCTGTAACTGTTCCTATGGAAGCTAAAGAGATAGAATGCTCAGTATTATGAGGACATAAATACAACGTACCTACTATGTCTCCTTTTTCTATCACCATTGATCCTTTAGTGATCTTCCACCACGTTTCTCCAAACGTAGATAGACAGCTTCCATCTCCCAATTGGCCTGTTGAGATCAAATTTCTTTTCATAGTAGGAATATGCCTTACATCTTTCAGCAGCCAATCAGTTCCATTCTTAAATTTTATCCATACCTTATCCATTCCAACAATTTTACATGGCTCATCATCACCCAATAAAACATGTCCAAAATTGCCTGGAACATAATCATGAAAATATTTCCTATGGGGTGTAGCATGACATGAAGCCCCTGAATCTACTACCCAATAATCACTAGTATTATCTAATGCAATAATCAAAGCATCTTGTGACACATCATCTGGTACATTTGCTTCCTGGGTAGTTTCCTTCTGTCCATATCCTTTCTTCTTTAGAGATCTGCAGTCTTTCTTCAGATGTCCTTTCTTTCCACAGTTCCAACACTCTATTTTTCCCAGTCTGGACTTAGATCTTCCCGTTTTAGACTTGCCACGATTACCTTGGCTCTTTCCTCTCTCCTTTTGTCTTCCCCTGCTCTCCATGGTCAACGCATTACCTGATGTCTCACCCGTGCTTTTTCTTCGCATTTCCTCGCTAAGAATAACACTAACAACATCATCAAATATCAAGCTGTTTGAACCAGAGACAGAGTTACTTACATCCATGACTAAGCTATTCCAGCTTTCTGGCAATGAAAAAAAATTAGAAGAGCCCTAACCTCATCATCAAAGTTCACACTTACAAAACTTAGTTTATTTGTAACTGTATTAAATTCATTTAAATGATCAGCAACAGATCCACCTTCGGACATCTTCATATTAAATAAATGATTCATTAGAAATACCTTGTTGGAGGCCGAGGGTTTTTCATACAGCTTACCCAATGCACTCATCAAACCCTTTGTTGTCTTTTCTTTTGAGATATTGAAAGTCACCGACAAAGCTAGGGACAACTGTATTTTCCCCAGTGCCTTTCTATCAAGAACCTCCCATTCTTCATCCTTCATGGCCACCGACTGCTTTTCTCTTCCTCCCAACGACAGGAATAGATCCTTCTGGTACAGATAGTCCTCCATTTGCATCTTCCATAACTGGTAGTTTTGGCCGTTAAAATTTTCGACATTAAACTTTCCTTCTTCTGCCATTGCTCCCACTTGAACCAAAAACACTAGTTTCCTGCGGGTTTAACTGCCAAATAGACCTTTGGCTCTTATACCAATTGTTAGAAAAACAGGATCGCAGAGCAATAACAATAAACATAAATGCAAATATAATCACACATACACATTACGATGGAGACACCAATATATCGTGGTTCACCCAAGATAGGATACGTCCACATTGAAGTTTCCATTCCTTATTATTATACCATCTAGCAAAGTGAAGGGATACAACCTGCAGCACAATCGCTGCACTTCCTCTTCACTGTCTCATAATCTCTCTTCTGATCTCAGAGATATTTACAATGCATAATTGTTAAATTTTCAGAATTTACTTCAATCTGATCTAGGATCTTAACTGAGAGAACAACATGTACAACAAATCTACAGCATATCAATCATGGACACAATAATGCAAGCACACAAGAGACACAGAGTTTACTTGGGGAAAACAATAAAGGTGAAAAACCCCTATAACTTCCTCAGAGATAGATAGAGCAATGATACAACCAGAATACAAGAGATAGTCTTCTCCTAGCAGCAGAGCCTCCTCCTCCACAAGTGCACCACTCTCCCAAGTGTGAGTGAGAGAATAGAATGTATAAAATGAGAGAGACACACTCTCTATTTATAAACTAACTTGACTTGACCTTTACTCAACTATGTTGGACTCAACTTAACCACTTAACATAATGTTGACTGGGCCGACCCCCACTAGGGTGGTCTAATAACCCTTTGACCCACATGGCCGACCCCCAATAGGGTGGTCTAATAACCCTTTGACCCACATCACTTATACAGGGCCGACCCCAACAAGGTGGTCTAATAACCCATCAAGTATAAGTTACGACACTTACAATATAAATGATGACACTTCCGTATAGAGGAATAATAACATCTCTATAGGAATACAATATGCATATATGTGAAATACATTCCGAATTTACATATACATCAACACTCCCTCTTAACTAGGAAGGTATTTCTCGACACAGGTCTTCTAGCATAAGTAATCTTCTCTGGATCATCGTCATTGCTGCTGCTATCTCAATCAATCTCTAAATCTAGTCGTCATAGGAAGTTCTACAGAGCCAGTCCTTTTTCATACTGGATGTAGGCCCACCACCTGCAGGTCTTCGTCATCACTGGCCATATTGTGGAAATCTCAGGACTTATTACGTGCGTCACAAAACCTTAAAAGAGTCTCTTGACTAGCAAGAACCCTAAAGAGCATCTGAGGACTTTTTCATCCAGTCCAGATCTCCAGGACTTATTACATGTGACCCCACCACAAAACCTCGAAAGAGAATCCCAAGACTGATTACGAGCACAAGGCTCAACCTATCGGATCTCCCAGGGCACAAATTACTTGTGGTCACCACAAAACCTCAAAAGAGCATCCCAGGACTGATTACGAGCACAAGGCTCAACCTATTGGATCTCCCAGGGCACAAATTACATGTGGTCACCACAAAAACTCGAAAGAGCATCCCAGGACTGATTACGAGCACAAGGCTCAACCTATCGGATCTCCCAGGGCACAAATTACATGTGGTCATGGCAAAACCTCGAAAGAGCATCCCAGGATTGATTACGAGCACACGGCTCAACCTATCGGATCTCCCAGGGCACAAATTACATGCCATAGGACAAAACCTTGAAAGAGTATTTGCCAGATATCCTAGGGCACAAATTACATGCCATAGGAAAAACCTCGAAAGACTATCTGCAGATCTCCCAGGGCACAAATTATATGTCCTCCCAAGCAAAACCTCGAAAGAGCATTTGACATATATCCCAGGGTACAAATTACATGCCATAGGCAAAACCTCGAAAGACTATCTACAAATCTCCCAGGGCACAAATTACATGCTTATCTGCACAACCTATTCCACGGCCATAGAGTATCAACCTGATACTCACCATACATCATCCTGATGTACACATGATCATCCTGATCATCATCACTGCAACATCCTGCTGCATGTCATCTGGAGCAACATCCTGAAGCTCGTCATCCATGATCATCCTGATCATACAATGCATCTACCTGATGCATACCAAGTATCTACCTGATACATATCATCATACATGATCCACCTGATCATACAGTGTATCCACCTGATACAAATACAAATACATGATACATATCACCATACTGATCCACCTGATCATACAATGCATCTACCTGATGCATACCAAGTATCTACCTGATACATATTATCATACATGATCCACCTGATCATACAGTGTATCCACCTCATACAAATACAAATACATGATACATATCACCATACATGATCCACCTGATCATACAATGTATCCACCTGATACATATACAAATACATGGTCCAAGCATCCAACATGATGCATATAAAAAATACATACAAATGATCCAACCGATCATATCCAACATCCAACATGATGCGTGCATATATAAATGATCCAACTGATCATATCCAGCATCCAACATGATGCGTATACAGAGAAGCAACTGGAGCATCGTCCTGATGCTCATCATCTAGCACTTACATCCACAACCATGTGAAGGGTCCTCCTTCCAACATGCTTAGAATGGCTTCTACAAATGTGTCCATCACTTCTTCCTCGAAGTGTCATCAATCTGAAGAACACCAAGCCTCTCCCTGAAGTACTCGAACTTCACCCTGGCTAGTGGCTTCGTCAGCACATCTGCAATCTGCTCGTCCATCGCAATGTACTGGAGCTTCACAGCTCCTCTCTGCACCATATCCCTGATATAGTGATATTTGATCTCTATGTGTTTCAACCTGTCATGAAACACTGGGTTCTCGGACAGCTTCACACAACTCTGGTTATCACAAAAGATACCAGTAGCATCCAACGAGAGATCAAATAACTCAGACAGTAGCTTCCGTAGCCATACTGCCTCACAACTGGCTGAACAGGTTGCAACATACTCTGCCTCAGCTGTACTCAGTGCTACGCAGGACTGCTTCCTACTGAACCAAGAGATCACACCTGATCCCATACTGAAGCAGCACCTAGATGTGCTCTTCCTATCTGCAGCACTTCCTGCCCAATCTGAATCAACATAACCCTGTAGGTTAAACTTTTGATTCGCTTCATACTTGAGCCCATAATCCACTGTACCTTTCAGGTACCTCAGAATATGCTTTACAGCAACCAGGTGAACACTCCTCGGATTTGTCAGGAACTGGCTCAATGTGTTCACCGCAAAGCAAATATCTAGTCTCATGTTCGTCAGGTACATCAAGGACCCAATCATCTGACGATACATAGTGACATCAACTGGTTCAGATGAAGCATCACACAAAAGCTTCAGGTTCGATGCCATAGCCTCGCAGTCCATCATCCCGGACCTCTTCAGGATCTCTACTGCATACTTCCCTTGTCCAAGGAAGATTCCATCTGCACTCTACCACACCTCCATACCTAGAAAGTGGTGCATCATACCCAAGTTCTGCACATATATGACTCCCTGTCATGTGTCTCAGAACCAAGTGGCTGCTCCATATACACTTCTTCTTCAACTACACCATTCAAGGAAGCTGTCTTGAAATCCATCTGGTGTATCTTCTATTTCATCACTTTTATATTTCTCTATGCTTCCATCTGCAGCATGCTTGATCTTGATAGATCCATATGGAAGTCATAACAAACTTCCCTTCAGGTCTTGGGACTACATCCCAAACATCATTCTTCATGATCGACGGATCATGGCATTCTTCCCATATCCTGGGAACTTCAATATCTTCAATAGATAATTTTGTTGCTGAACAAATGTTGTAGTTCTTCTTTTGTAGATGATGGCATACGATCTTTCCTAAACAACAAGTTAAATTGCATGATTAGAAAACACCTCATAGTTTTCAGAACAAATTCTTACACATAAAGAAATATGTCATACAGTCATGCAATTATCTTAGCCAATGCTTCAATACAACATTTATCCATATCCCATAACTTTCTAGATGCCTTCCAATCTCTACCAGAACATTGTTAAGAGTGTGCACAACTCCCAACATGTCAGCAAAGAGGTTTCATTCTAGATAAGTAGCAATGGAATGTTGTACAGTGCCATAGGCCACTTACCCATGCATATTAGTAGTATACTGTTCATCAATGCAACTATTCTAATATGCATAATACACAACCTAATTCTAGGAACATCAGTATATACATTATTGAACAGTATTATTTAAACAATAAAATATGCAAGTAATGACAATTCAAATACTTATCTTTTTTTGGTTGTTGGGTTGACTCCCTCTCAGTCTTTGCTTCTTTTCTGCAACTCCATTCTTATGTGGATTGTGAGAAGTGGTCAACTCCCTTTGAATATCTGCATCCTTGCAGAAACTACTGAAGTGTGCTCCTTTGCTTTCTTGCAGGAACAACTAGAGTGTGCTCCCTCTTTATCTTTGCTTCCTGGATTACCTGTCCTTGAACTTACATCCATCCTTAATCACTATTCATGCTTATTAGTATCATCATTGTGTTATCCTTTAGGTCTCATACATAATCACACATTTATTAGTATAATCTTAATACTATCAAAACACAATAATCTTAAACATGTATTATCATGATCATTCACAGATAATAAGCATTAGTATTCAAGGTTTCAGGGAAGTCTTCTTTTACTCATACATATTCTTATTTGATCATAGGACTCTTCTGGTTAGTTGGATCATCAATCAAGATAAGAGATATAATATGCATAAAACCCGTGATTATTTAAACCTATACCTTCATGATTCTTTTGGTTAGTCATATCATCAATTATGGTAAGAAACATAATATGCATACAACCATGATTATTCAAACCTATGACTTCATGAATAATCATTATCAACAACACAACAGTATAAGATGCTAACACAAGGTAGGATTCTAGCTTGATATAGGAAAAACATACCTGGATTAGCATGCTAGCTAGTTATGTCTAACATACCCGCATAATGTCTTCTGGTTCTCTTTAGTGACTTGTGCTAGTAACCTGCATGTGTCATAAGTTAACCATTGTAGAACCAAGTTATACATACCTTGAAAGTAGATCTTCTATGTGATCCATGACAATGGATGAATCTTTGTCTTCATGTCACCATGAGCATATGTTCTTGAATGAGCATATGTTCTTGAAGTAGAACATGATTTGAGTTTCTTGGTGTACCTTTTGTGTTAGCAAACAACATAAACCTCATACAACATCACAATGCATTAGTACAATCATAAGTATCAAAACATTAATCAATGAATATCTTCTATTAAGGTGATACGACAAGTCCAGTAATTAATCAAGATTGTACTGTAATGATATGAAGACAAACATATGATAAACTTAACCATGAAACATACCTGTAAGCCATACCCTTCAAGATTGCTTGTAATCTTCTTATGGAAGGCCTTAGCCTCATCTCCCTCTGAGACAAGAACTTCTTCACTTATGCAGGTGACCAATCCATCTTCTTCTAGGATTAACCCAATCCACTTGATTTGCAAGAATTGGACCTGGAGCTTTTAGATTTTCGGATTCACTGGGAGGACCCTGAATTAGGGTTTGAGTTTCTCGGAGCTTCACCCAACCAAAAGATTTGATTCAAATCTCTAAGCTTTGATTTTTCTGAGGAGCTTCTAGCCGTGGTCACAGATTTCCAAAATTCCAATTTTTGCAGAAGCCCTAATTTTCCATCTTTCCAATCAAGGTCCCGAACTGGGGTTTGATCAAGCCCGGCCTTCTGTCCAACCAAAAAATATGATATTGGTCTCTAAATATCGATTTTGATGAATAGCATCCAGCCTTGGTCTTCGATTACAAAAATTCCAACTTTCTCCGAAGCCCTAAATTTCGGAAGCCATGAATGAAGGTACTAAAAAATAATTCTGTTTTGACAGAAATATGTACCTGATTGTTTCTGGTGTAACTCTGAACTTTTCGATCCACAGGGTCTGAAAATTTTTCTTGAGATAGCCCGACCTGTTATCTTTCCATCCCGATAGGTCTGACCTCAATTGGATTCTCTGAGAGAGAGAGTTATGCCAAGTGTCGCAACGTGACCTGTTTATGGGATAATACAGGAGAGCAAACTTGTACAGCGTGCCATGTGTCATTGGTTCAACTTCGGCCTCTGAATTTTTTTTTTGAGATATCCTGACTTGTTATATTTCATCCCGACAAGTCTGACCTCAATTGGATTCTCTGAGAGAGAGTTATGGCAAGTTTCGCAATGTGACCTGTTTATGGGATAATACAGGAGAGCGAACTTGTACGACGTTCCACGTGTCACTGGTTCAACTTCTGCCTCTAAAAACTTTTCCTGAGATAGTAAAGTCTGTTTACTACCTGTCACATTTTACGAAATTTCATTTGGAGCTTCCTAGCCCAAGTTATGACCTTTTTCCCACGATCACCTGATTTTGACTCAGATCTGGAAGAGGCAGAAACCCTATATTGTACAGATCATAAATCACAAATTACAACGAATTAGATGTTGTCCTTTGGAAACATGGTACATGGGGATTTGATCTTTGACCTGTAAAATTTTCAGATCCGAAAACTTTGCCAAAACGGATTTATAGCGAAAGTGCTACGATGACTGGTTTTTGCTATATCAAGCCCTAGCATCGTAAGTGCAACAAGTGTCATACATGCCATATCATGCCTTCTTTCAGGCTAGCTCTGATACCATGTTAAATTTTCAGAATTTACTTCAATTTGATCTAGGATCTTAACTGAGAGAACAACATGTACAACAAATCTATAGCATATCAATCATGGACACAATAATGCAAGCACACAAGAGACACAGAGTTTACTTGGGGAAAACCATAAAGGTAAAATACCCCAATAACTTCCTCAGAGATAGATAGAGCAATGATACAACCAGAATACAAGAGATAGTCTTCTCCTAGCAGCAGAGCCTCCTCCTCCACAAGTGCGCCACTCTCCCAAGTGTGAGTGAGAGAATAGAATGTATAAAATGAGAGAGACACACTCTCTATTTATACACTAACTTGACTTGACCTTTACTCAACTATGTCGGCCTCAACTTAACCACTTAACATAATGCTGACTGGGCCAACCCCCACTAGGGTGGTCTAATAACCCTTTGACCCACATGGCCGACCCCCAATAGGGTGGTCTAATAACCCTTTGACCCACATCACTTATACAGGGCCGACCCCAACAAGGTGGTCTAATAACCCATCAAGTATAAGTTACGACACTTACAATATAAATGACGACACTTCCGTATAGAGGAATAATAACATCTCTATAGGAATACAATATGCATATATGTGAAATACATTCCAAAGTTACATATACATCAACAATAATACCTAATACATCAACCCTAGCCATATTACAATGTATTTCTTTTATAAGGGAAATACAATGGGAAAATACCACGAGTTACCCAAACCTGGGGTTCAAACACGATTGAATCATCATCTATGAGATTGGAAGATCAGGCTCCACAACCAACAAAATAAACTTCATTGATTTTATATACCTGGGTGCAAGATGGATCACCAGAATACCGTGTTTCCCCAGAAAATATTTTTCAGTGTTCAATAATGGCTCCAAAGTCATTCTAGAAGCCAAGCTTCAAGTATTCCTCCGTGAGCACTTCCTTGAATCGACCGACCTGCAAATTTGCATAACATCATGAATTTACCTTTTACGATGCAATAAAAAAATATAATTTGCAATTTAGTATTTGGATTCAATATTGGTTTTATTGATACTTACAATTTGTGCCGCCAAATTCGAATAACCACATGGCCCAAGCTTGTGCTGGCCAATTTTTTTCTTGTCTTTCCTTTGTTTCCTTTGATGTGTCTGTAAACCTATGAAAATGTTGAAATAAATTAGATGTTGCAAATTTTATCTAAAAATTAATAATAATAAGGTTTATAATTACACCGTGGAAAGTATTGCATACCTTCCTGTGCTTGGTGGTAGCTTTCCTTCTTTTCTCAAAGCCCTCTCCTTTCCATCTTCCACCAGATCCTTCCACTCTCCTCCTGGAATCATTGGAGGGCGATCATATTTAGGGTTCCTTTCTAGATGAACCCTATATTAGTCCCTCACAATCTTCATATGTTGGTCAGCTTTCTTTAGGACCTCCGCTCGGTTGAAGGTCTCGCTTCCGAATAGGCCAACCCAACGATTAGTGATATCATCTTTTAATTTTTTACTTTGTTTATCCCACCTTGTGGAGATGGTGGGCCCAAATATCTCCAAAGAAAAATCATTTAGATGTTTATAAAAAACATCATTTCCTGCAAGACGATCATGTCATCATTAGTTGAAAAAGAATGTTTTACGAGTGTATTACAATCAGATTATAAAGAATTACTTAAACATTGTATAAATACCTGAGATATTCTCTATATTTATGGGAACGATGTATTCATCCACCAAAAATGTGGTTTGTAGTGTACCCGTTATAGTGACACTGGAAGATCCAGGAGATGCTTCTTGAGCTATATCATTATTATGATCTGCAGTGACCCCTTCTTCTGTACGATCTGGTGTGCAATGGTCACTAGAGGGTGCACTCACATCTCGCCTCGGGGGTGTCACGGAATGTGTTTCCGACTGTTCAATCGAAAACAATGGAACAAGAGATGCAAGTGGGGTCATATTCTCATGTGACGACTCTCCACAAGCATCACTAGTACCAACACACCCTTGATCACTAGTATGTGGGCACAAAAAATCTTGTAAATACAAACCATATTTTAGTTCACGATCATATAAAAGTACAAATTATAAAATCCTAAATGAATTTATCTTCTAATTCAAGATCCTGCAACTTACTTTCAAGGCCTGAGATCTCTTTACCAAAACATCAACATTTTCCCTAATCCCATTTGTTTGCGTTTGAATGACTAGCAGATGAAGGATATCCTCGTGAATTTTTTTTAAGGTCTTCTCTATCATATTAATTGGGTCTAGTGAAGATGTGATGTTAGCATCACACACGATCTCATCTACATCAATATCTATTGATTGCTCTGATGTTAGATCAAACACCGAATCGATAACCTACAAAAAAAATATAAAACATTACTGAAATGAAAGCAAAAGACCGAGGAAAAAAACATAATAAAAAACATATTTATCATGTTCAATTTGTATAATTAAAATGAGGTATACCTGATGCCTCGAGGCTGGTGTCATCTAATCCATAGCTGGGGACTTTCCCTGATCACCACCTTGCAACAAAAATGTAGAAAACATTATCATAATGAAACCAATATACATAAGAAAAATACATAATAAAAAAACATATTGCTCATATTATATTTGTACAATTACAATGAGGTATACTTGCTGCCTCGAGGATCGTTTACTCATATGATCAACGACTGGGGACTTTCCCCGATCACTTCCCTGCAAAAAAAAATGTATAAAACATTATCTAAATGAAACCAGTATACTCACGAAAAAAACATAATAAGAAAACATATTCCTCATATAATTATATTTGTACAATTGCAATGAGGTATACCTGCTACCTCGAGGATGGTTTAATCCTCCGATCAACTGTTGAGGAGATGCCCCAATCACTAGCCTGTGACAAAAATATAGAATTCATTATCGAAATGAAACCAATATACTCATGAAACAAATAATAAAAAAACATATTGCGCATATTATAGTAGTACAATTACAATGAGGTATACCTGCTGCCTCGAGGCTGGTCTTGTCTAATCTACTGCTAGGGAGTTTCCCTGATCAACACCTTGCAAAAAAATATAGAAAACATTATCTAAACAAAACCAATATACTCATGAAAAAAACATAATAAGAAAAATATTGATCGTATTTAAATTGTTCAATTATAATGAGGTATATCTGCTGTCTCAAGGCTACTTTCGTCTGATCAACAGTCGGGTAGTTGCCCCGATCAACACCCTGCAACAAAAATATAGAAAAAATTATCTAAATGAAACCAATATACTTAGGAAAAAACATAACAAGAAAACATTTTGTTCATATTATATTTATACAATTACAATGATGTATACATGCTTCCTCGAAGATGGTGTACTCCTCTGATTAGCTTCCATGGACTTGCCCTGATTCCTACACTACAAAATAAATATAGAAAATTTTAACGAAATTATAACAATAGACTCATGAAAAATACATAAGATATTAGATTCATTAATTAAAGGTTGGGTAGAATGTTAGATGTACCACTCCCATAGTAACCATGTTTGTATCTATTCGATTCGAATTGTAATTAATCAGCAACTCTTCCCCTACAACTATTGATTTAATGGCACATACAAAACATGGTTTCCTTCATGCCCCTCAAATATGCAATTGGGTTGCTTAATTGTAGACCCTGGTTGTGTACTATTTATAAACCCTTTAATATTCCATGTATCTTTTGGCCTTCTGTCAATGTACATAGTCGCTCCTTTATTTTGATCCTTTTCTTTTAGCTGTAAATAATTTGCAGACAGTCTGTATCTGCCTATACTTTGTGTATATTGGACCAGTCTCATTCAATATTTGTAATTGTAACAGGGTCCAACATATTCCATCAATTCAGTACATATTCCGTAACCGACCTTTATGCCATCCATGCAAAACAACCTCAAACCATGTAATGACGATGGTGCAAACTGATATATCTTCTCATTCACACAAAAATCTGTGTTTAGTGGGGGAATATCCCTGGGTAACCATTGTTTCACTAGATGTTTTTACCTCAAGGGAACCTTGATGTCGCCTATGGTCTCATCATCATAAGAACATGACCCCCCTTTAGCAAGAAAAATGTCCACGCATTTATGGAATTTTCTTCTGATCTTTTGACATCTAATTGATCTACCTCTTGTAGACCTACTGGATGTCTCACTTTCCTCTAGTCTTCCTAAAATACCCTCGCTTGAGGAAGACAAATATGAAAAATACTTGTTTGGTTCTACCTGCACCATGGGAAAACATTTTCTCCAATAAATAAAGAACTTAGGCACATTGACATATGTAACTTGGGTTCCCCAACATTTCCATGCAAAACGTCCAATTTCAAAAGGGTATCTATCATGCACCCCATTTTTTTCAACACCATGAAAATTAGTTATAAGAATCAAGATCAAGCTACTATATGGTTAACCTCATTATGGAGCCATCATGACCAATTCAAGAATTATAAAATATATCATATATGGGTAGCACTATGGAAATATGGCCATCAAAACATCATCAAACATCCTAACCATCAAATATGGGCACATTGAAGCCTAGCCCAAAGATCTCCAATGTCAAATAATTTTGCTAAAGTTGAAAGAGATGAAAATTATATAAAAATTCAACAATGTAAGGTAGTGTTTATAAATGTGACAAGCTAAGAGTTTTACATCTTTGTTGCAACCTTAAATAGAGATACACAGGACTTAGGGAACTTTTGGACAACGTAGAAGACCCAACTAGTTTGAGACCACTCCATAAAACGGGATCAACATTTAGGTGTGATAAAAATGTTAGTTCATGACCAAATAACCTCCTTATCCATCTCGTATGTATATACATTACAATTAGGGACAATTTGGTCTTGGATTAAAATAGAATTAAGTAATGAATTGATCCACATCACTCAGAGCACCACTTTGAAGAAGGGGATTAAGTGTTTCTTAGTCTATAACAATATAAGTAGATTTTTCTCAAGGAGAAGGAACACCAAAAGCTAGCATCCAAGTTCTATTGTCCATATCTAATACTCAAGCAATTTGGACAAGTCACCTATAAATTAACTCTCCCAATTGACTCTAAGATCCACCCAATATATAATGTGTCCTATTTGAAGAAAGTGGTTGGGACAAATTGTAGAGTTTATACCATCCTCCCCAAAAGCCTATAAAAGGAATGGAACATACTAGTAGTACAAATTTTGAACCATGTCCTAAACTAGGGTTCACACTAAGGATGACCATATAAATGTATTTGTGATTAGCATTACCATTTCACTAATGAATGTTGCCTAAATAAATCCTACATTCGATGTCATTTATTCACCATATAAAGAGACATATGGGATAAATTAGTGAAATTGATCTTGGCCTTCGAAAGGTGAGGTGATGATGGATTGTGGAGTAAGGATGGTTAACACTTATCCCTAGATAAATATCATTACTACCACACCACATTTTAGAACTAATTAGGAGAGGGGCCAGACACATTGGATTAGTTGTTTCTACACATTGGATACATTATCCTTTGTTTCTAATTAAAGTTGTAAGCTCACTTGTTGTTTAAAATTTTATCACTTAGCTTTAATCATACCTGTACCTACATCGAGACCCACTCATACCAATGAAATATTAGTTTTCTATTGACACTAAAATATTCCATGTACCTCCATATTCATCCCCATTATTGCAAACATTGGTGTTTCCAATGAATTATACTTGTATGCTAAATATTTTATATTCCATAATTATTAAGAACCATATGTAGTGTTTAAAATTACTTAATGTATATCATACCCATCTTGAAGGTGAAAATATTCCACATTTAGGGCATGTGCGATGCCGGAGCCATGCACATGGTCCAGGAGCATGAAAGTATAATATTTTTGTCTAAAATATTTTCATTTTACCCTAGACCATGGAGTGGGCCTTGAAAACCATCCTTAACACAAAAAAAATCATAAATGGATACAATATTTCATTCATATTCCACATGTTATCTATGTAGATTCGAAGTGTTGGTTGAGACATTGCCCCATTCATGCTTCATGCACCCCAAATATAAATATGGTGGCCTAAGACAATATCTTTTGGCACTAAAGCATGGAATAGGCCTATGATCTATCCATTATTTTCCAAACCTCTAAATGGAGGCCATATATAATTATGAAGCTAAATATTCCCTATTTAGGGAATACACGATAGCTTACAACCTCTCAAAATGTAAATGAGGTCCAAAGGATAATATGATGGCCTAAGACCTTGGATTTTGGTATTAGACAACTTTATATGCCATGAGGAACATCCTTGGTGTGCCTCTCCTTAAAATTGTTACCAAATTTTACCACATCCCATTTACAAGTGAAGGATTCCCTATAAATGACTTATGTGATGGAGTAGGGACCCATGAATTACCCATCCATTTAAGAGACATATTCTATGGGCTCAAGAAGAAATATTTGTGTGCCAAAGCTCAAAATAACCACATGATAGATATCTAAAATGCTAAATATTCCTGACGCTTGTGTGGTGGATTTGGGGATTGTGCATGGACCTTCAACCTTCTATATCATGTTTGATTCCACGTTTCAGAGCTCAGTTACAAATGTATACAACAATTATGGTATAGTATTGCTTTACCCTTGTTATTCGAACTTGGTATGATTGTGCTATGTTTAAGCTTCTCATATTCTATAAGCTATGGTATTCTATTAAGCTATTTATTCTGATCAAACATGCCCATTATTTTTTTAAAACATAATTTATTCCCACCAAAATATTAGTTAAGCCCAACTGCTTTTTATAACAAATAATTCAGAGATATTACCTCGTTATGCACAAAATAAAAATTTCATGAGTCGAGCTTCATTGCTAAAAAATAGGAGGATTATAGAGAAATGCAATATGATTATAAAATTGTTCTTTTATCTGGTGTTGTTTGATAGTTTACTTCCTAACGCTCACCCTGCTTATGTTAGTCTCGCAATCCTTCCTTCCCTAAAATAGAAAGGCTTTCGCGTGATGAGAGGGTAAATCGATAGATCTAACTGAAACTTGGCATTGACTGATTAATGCTCTCCCTAATGTTCTTTGTTTATTCAGAACCCCTTGCTCTTAATTACTTGTGGGTTAATGGAGTCCGGGTGAGTGGCTGGTTGGTTCCCCCCATCTCCTATAAGGGGGTTGCAGGGAAGAATTGAATTGCAATCTATGATAGCATTCAAATACAAAGGCTCATTCTCTATCAAACAAATGAGGGTAGGGTTAATGGCCTTACCGAATTCATTGGGCCCTCGGTCTCTTAGCTGAATGTGGTCTTCGCTGGAATGTCTCCTCTGGGCACGCCGATATCCTTTGGACTTCCTCCTCCAGCTGGTGCACCAATCTCACGTGGCCTCCACCGTGTGTGGAATCAATACCCTATGTTGTCTTCTCCTCGAATGATCACTAATGGTTATTTCTCTCGATGCTCTCCACGACCTACGTAGGCATCTATTTATTTTTGGTTGTTTTGTATTTTGGATTGCAATATATTTTGGGTAAATATGGTGACAAATGGGGTAATGAGATTAATAAGGGTTATCAAGGAGTTTATAAGGATTATATGTTATACATGTTAAGGGATAGGGACTATGGGTTACAAGGGTTATATGTTATAAAGGTTGAGGGTACCCATGGTTAGGGGATACTAGTGATAGGGGTTATTAGGGTTTGAGGTAATAAGGATGATATGGATTACAAGGGTCAAAGGATATGGGTTTATAATGGATAGGGCTACAAAGGGTATGTAAGTTAAAATTCATGGTTATTTTTCATGGAGGTTAATGGTTAGTATAAGTTATATAGGGATTGTTGGTTAATCATTATGTGGCTTAAAGTTGCACATGCATATTCATTTATGGGTTGGAAGTTCAAGCACTGGTACTTATGTGTTAAAAGAGTTAGGAGTTAACAATAATTCAAGTTAGAGATTATATGTGTTTGTGGTTGAATATTAGGGGTTATAGGGCTTATATGTTGCAAGGGATAATAGTTATGGTTACACGGGTTAGGTATTGTAAGTAATAAGTCTCAAGGGTTAGAGTTATAGATTTGCATGCGTTAGTTGTAATATATTTTATGGAATAACAATTATTTTATATAAGAGTAATGTGGTTATGAGTTTGGAATTAGATGAAATCGATCTAGGGTTAGGAATATGAGGTTATTTTGGTTAAGCGATAAATGTTTTAGGGGTTAGACATTATAGGATTTTATAGGTTGTACAAGTTAGCGATTATATTAGGTGTTATAGGTGATATGTGTTATCTTAATTATATATTAGGGATTGTGTAGTCTATATTATGGATACATGGGACATTGGTGATAGTGATTATAAGTTTTAGCGATTATAGATTTAAATGTTCAAGGAAAAATAAGGGTTAGAGATTATAGTTGTTAGGAGTTATAGGGGTTCAAAAATAAAGTTTATATTTTTTTTATGTCTAATTTATTTATACATTTCTTAAGCAATGCTACGTCGATGTCTAGGCTATGGTATTGATGTTAGGTTAAATGTCGATACCATAGCTTGGATGTTCACTTAGCATTGCTTATGTGACATATAATTAATTTACAATTTCCTCTTTTGGAATTAAAACAAAAGCAATAAATCCAAAAGTGTTGAGGTGACTAACCTAATGTTGGGGTGACCTAATGCACTAAGTTTGTAGGGAACCTATTGATAAACTATGTATCATCATATATTGGCACGTTTGTAGAATATTATTCAACACCACCCTTTATTTCAACATAAATTAGGCTATCTCTCTTGTTCCCATTATTGATTATACATCCATATTATTCAAATATTTTTAGTATCAAACCTTCATGAATTCATGTCCTTTGATTTGTTATGCTAGGCATGTTCAATATATTTAAACTTTATATCCTTGTCTTAATTGGAAGAAGTTCCATTGTATATTTTATTCTTCCTCATATCCAATTAGAAATAACTATGACTTATGAGATTCTTAATGGTTCCCCATTCACTCATTATTGGTTTTTAGTACCACATATGACAAATCACATAACTTTCATGCCATGTTAATGCATGGCCTTATAATTTTAGTTGAGCTAACTCTCCACCTTATTGTAGTCTTACATGACTATAATGTGCATTAACATATGTCCATGTATACCTTATAAGGGTTTTCTTCATAACCCAACTCTTTTAGCAAAGGTGTAGGTAACTCATTCAATTATAAACTTCTCCAACTTGCACATTCCATGCAAGTAGTGCCTTGCTACTCCAACTCGCATGTTCCGTGCAAGTAGTGTATCACCAAGGTTGCTTGAGTGAGTTATTCACATGCACTAATATATGTGTATGCTAAATGGATTTGTTCACCATAACACTTTATTTATTTTATTTAATATATATTAAATTTCTATGAGTTTGTTAACATTCTATGACTTTGTCACCGTAAATTCTTTATGTCTTCAATGTTATGCACATGTAACTAGTATACCCCAAAGCAACGAATGTCGAAGAGGATCAAACATAAATATGTTGTATAAAAAGAGGGGGAGATTGTGTCCTTGTCATTTGACCATGCCAGTTATCTATTGGGGTCATGGCTTAATCTACAATCCCAAATCCATTTGGTGTGAAGAATTATTGCATTTGGGGGGGCTGATATTTTATAAAAATACCATGAAATAAGAAGGTTTAAGTTCCATTTCATGAAAGAATGTAAATTTATAGATTTTTTTTATGAGGATTAGGTATCAAGCCTTATTAATGACATTTTTTGTAGCTTTTTTATGGGGAATTTAGCCTTAAAATCAAATGATATTGTCTGTAAATGTTCTTGTAATGAACTTTGTGCTCAAAAGATGAATTATGGGAAAGCAAAATTGGAACAAATACCAGAATCGACCAGATTTGTTTAAGTACCAAAATATGTTAACATGATGGTTAATATGGTGGTTAATATGATGCTCATGAATACAAAGAAGATGATGATGGTGGTGATGAGGATGATGGTGATGAGGATGAGGATGATGCCGATGAATATGAAGATGAGCATGGTGATGGTGATGATGATGACGGTGATGACAATGATTATGGGGACGATGGAAATGATGACGATAATGGGGATGATGACGATGATGTGGATGATGATGATGATGATGATGTTGGTGGTGGTCGTGTTTTTGGTGGTAATCAAGATGATGATGATGAGCATTGATGGAAATGATGATTATGCAAGGACATGAGGCATCCTTGAGTCTTGAAACCATTCCATACCGTCGAGGCCGCACGCGCCTAGTATAACCATGTCAAATTCAAATGCATACAAGAACAATTTGAAGAATTTTCAATGTTGGCCCCGTTCACTGCTCACTATCCAAGGTTTATAAAGATAATGTTGATGATGAATAAATTTCAACGTTATTTTTGGGAACTTTAATTGTCTAATTAATTCAACAGTCAAATTTCTCAATATAAATTGTCAACCTGACGAAGTATGGTTATTTCAAAGGAAATCAAGCAACATCTATGCATAAACATCAAGCAAACTGATTCTCATATCACACACTCAATCAACTAATCCAACAATGTCATTAAGCAACCTAATTGTTGAAACTATATGTACTTTAGTTCGTTGATCAATCCAAATTCTACTGCTAATTAAATCTTCAAAAATTAAATAAATCACTCTTTGCAAAAACATGACACTGACATGAATTGTACTCAGAATTTGTTTTATGATTGAAATATGTAAATTACTTTTGCAAGAAGTTAAATCCTATTTAATATTGAAAAGAATGAAAAGATCTATTCTATTGTTTCAACAAGAACTCCAATATTGAATCCAGTCCAACTACTTAAAGGAAATATCACACATTAATCAACCAGTTTCAGCAAACCATAAAGGAAATTGATCTACAATAATGTTTAGCAAGGAAGAATATGTGTAACAATTGTCTTAATTATTAAAGAAACAGATTACACACCTAAGAAATATCACACACCAGACAATCAACTATTTCAACAAATCACCACATTAATACGATGAAAGAAATATACAACTAATATAACTGGGAAAGCTATAAGAGAAGGTGGGCCCTTGCCTCCTAACAGAGCTACCACAACACACTAAAAGGAATGAACAATCAGGAAATTAGAGAAACATTACCAATTCTATTAGAAAATAGTTTCTAGATACAATGTCAATTCCAGTCCTGTGCATACAATAAATCCAACAACTAGCTAATTTGAGCACAAACAGTATGTTCTATTTTTAAAGTCTTATTGGTTCCCAAAATAGGTCTAGATCCTATTAATTCGGGAAGTTATGAGAATTGAGGATTCTCAGGCTGTTGAACATATACAAAATGGGAAATAGTTACAACGGTAGTAGCTTAATCAACTAGTATTTAAGATTCTGTTACAACAACTGAAACAAACCACAATAGCCTTCCAGGATCCGTGCCACACCATCTCTCCCGAATATAGCAAGCCACGTGGATGCAGAAACAAGGTATATACTATTGGAATCAATGAACTGAGCTGGTTCCTTAGAAAATTCAAAGTATTCCATGAGATCATCCCTTATGCATGTATCGAGAAGCTGATACACCGATCCCATGTATCTACATTTGCATTCATTAATTCATTAATTAGCCATGTTGGGAAACATCACTCAGATTTACATGTAAACTAAGCATTAATACAATAACATAAGTAATAAGCTATACCTACTTAGCATAGTGCTCTTTGTGGAAAATATAGTGATTGTGGGTGAATTAATAAATGAAAACAAGATGGAAATTGGTATGGAAAGGGTAAGAAAAAGGGGCATTTTCAGGAACCAACATCTCCCCCCAACTGTACAACTACATGTCCTCATGCAGAACTACTATCCGAGTCTGAATCAAGATCCAATCTCCTTCAGTGCAAATTGGTGAGATTAAATGATGATGCTACCTGCTCTCCCTTGTTTTTCTAACCTCTCCAAGAAATCAACTCTTCCTAACACTGCTTTTTTAATTTCTTATTTATTCTGTAGAGATACCGATAATTCTTCTGAGGAAACCAGATGAGTGGGAAATGAAATCTCAATCCCATCCAAATTGGGCCACAACTCTGAATACACTTGATATACTTAGGAACCCGAGCAAGAGCATAAGTAAAGTTCTCATATGAATATGGGTCCTTTGTCTTCAAAAATTCAAAAGATGTTTCCCATATAGACCTGCTACCTTGTTGGAACGAGGTCAAGGTGCATAAGTTTTTGTACACTTGGCAACGAAAGGGACCATGACAAGGGTAAAGGACCAGTCGTGGAGCGGATAAAGCGGAAGACAAGTGGATAGTGCAAAGTAGTTAGTTATTTAGTCAATTAATTAATGTGTCACTCTGCGAAGTGGACCATGAGTAATGACCAAGTGAGCCTATAAATAGGAGTAGATTGTAAGCCTAAAAGCATCTTATATCTTTCGATTGATCATATTGACGTCCTTGTATCGATCCTTTCATCTTTTTTTTGGTTCGCATGTTGAGCACCTTTTTGTATTATCTTTGATCTGATCGAACCTTCGACGTATTTTCCCTTTTTGTTGATGTTGATCTACAGATCTGAGTTGTATTGGTTCCACAAATGTATTACTTGATGCTGCATTGTAAGACAAGCTGATGAGTAATACAAGGGAATGTTTTGTCTATGCCTATGTTTATTTTCCCGTCGCAATGTGATTGATTATATGCTGTCATAATATAAATGAATGTATGATTTCGCAACATGGTTAAATATGGTGTATGATGGGTTATCGCAGTATCATTGATGTATGTCGCAACTTGGATAAATATGGTGTATGTATGAATCTGTAATGTCACAGTACTGTTATATGTCTCAGATTAGTTAGTTATGTTGTGATAATCTGTTATGTCGTAGATCTAATGATTATGTTTTGATGTGAATAATGTTCATGTCGATCTCCGAATTATAGTTTGATTGAGTACAAATGATGCAAGTTCTCTCTTATCTGCAGAAACGTGGTTCCTGCAGCCCCCCTTAGATATCTCAGGTGAGACTTCACTCGCTCTGCGGGTGTCCCTGGGAAGGCTAAACCCTTTACGGGCCGATGTCTATGGGATATTGCGTTGAGTTTTGTTGACACTAGTGTGAAGTGAACCCTTGTCGATAGATCTGTGTCAGCAAATGGTTCTCTTTCTGGGACCCTAGTGTGAAAGGAGAGAGGACATGTTGTGGAATCTGACAAAGCCGGAGATCATAGAATGTTTCCACAAGAAGATGCAAGAATTTTCTGAGGAAGAAAATTGGAACCCTGGATGGTCGATGATCGAGTGGTTGCAGAAGTACATATAATCTGATATATACAAAGTATTCTTCTGCAAGTTTCCTATACTTCTATACGAATGGTTGGCGCAACTAACTTTTCAGAAGAAGAATTTCCAAGGAGGTGAGACTGAACACTAGATCCCAGAACTGATCCAACAGTTGGGACATGTGAACAAAAAAGCTTCAAGGGTTGTCTAGGTTTGGGTAGACAGTATTTTGGAAGGATACATTACTGGATTTTATGTCGAAACAGTTAAGTCATAAATTGACGCAGAAAGAAAATTTTTCAAGGGACCCAGAGGAAGGTATCTATTGTCACTAAAATTGTGGATCAAGATGGTCATTTGTGAAAAGTGCATATTAAAGATGAACTCCAACGATTAAAGCTCGGGTTTGCGGAGGTTGTGGGTACTGTGCGGATGCGGGTCTGATAGAATGATGCAAGGTAGATGGATGTGAGCTACGAATAAATTGTGATGGAACCTGCAAAATATTGTGGTCGTCTGAGAAGTGGAGTGAGTTTCCGACTAGAGAAGAGGAGGAGGACTGAGGTAGAGAGAGAGTCTCCTAGTGTCATTGGAACATATAACTGCGAAACGGGACCACAAGGGACTAACCGAACCTATTATGATGAAGATAATGACTAGGATACCCCTGAACCTAAGGAAGGATAGACCCAAAGCTACAATGTACCCACAACCCCATGCACTACGCCAAAATTTGGAAGAAGAAATATAAGCTCTTCGCAGGGTTGTCCTGCATGTCAGAACAGTAGTAAGAGTATCAAATCTACAAACACCAGTAGAAAACCAAGGATGGAAGGAGATGACGTAAAGATGCCTCCTTTTCAGGGTAATGGGACCGAGTATCCCGAACAATACTGATTCTTATACAAAGCAGTGTGGACGTTGAAACAAGTCCAGGATGACAATATTAAGAAGGGACAATTGGTGATGACCTTTAGGGGCCGTGCGCTGGATTGGTTTATGAATTTTGTACAAATACCTACAGGGAGTACACAGAGAACCCTGGCCAAAATCAGAGCTGGATTGATTGATGAATTTAGGAAACTGAAATTGGAAGCACAGTATATCACAGAGTTGAAGGAAATAAATCAATTTCCTAATGAATTGGTATGGGAATTTGATCAAAGGTACAAAAATTTGATGGCCAAAGTAATTTTTGGAGTGAGTGAAATACAACATAAAGAATGGTTTATTTCAGGATTGATACTGTACATTCGGATGCCGCTAATGTAGCCGAATATCGTATCCCAGGCGAAGGCATTGGAAATTGCGATGAAGCTCGAGGCTTCACTAATTGGCGAAACAGGGATTGGCATGAACCCGATCCAACCACAACTAGCGAACTTGACTATCCAACTACAGGATATCAAGAAGGGGAAGGAAGTTCACAAATAAATATGGTGCGGTCGATGCAAGTATGAAGGAAATCATAAGGATTAGTGTCATGATTTTCGCGAATATTTACAGTCTGGCGCACCAAATCCACTCAGTTAAGGAGGAATGCCATGGTTTCAAATTTTTCAAATGAGGGGACATCACTAAGAAGAATGCGTGTACTTACAGAAGGTTGTGTCGAAGCCGGATAATATTTTTTGTAACTTCTTTAGATCGGTTGGTCATGAGGAGAAGGAGTGTAGAGCATATGATTTAATCCAAGAAAGAATTGCGAATAATTATTTCATGAAGGGAGAAGAGCAACCTCGTATACAACCGCAACCACAGTATAATCAAACGCAACCTCAGTATAATCAACTGCAACCGCATTTTAATCAACCGCAGTATAATCAACCACAACCAAAGTATAACCCACCTTAGTATCATCCACCGCAATATAATTAGCAGTTGCACAATCATCCGTGAGGTGGATTCAGAGGAGGATTCCATGGGGGTCGTGGTGGAGGTTTTGGTCATGGAGGAACCTTTGGTCGATGTCGAGGAACGGTTATGTGCTATAATTGTGTCCAGATTGGACATTGTCAGAAATATTTCTCGAATCCAACTCCGCAATGTACCTATTGCAGCCACAATGTTGAGGATTGTCCTCAATTAATCTCGAAGTGGAAAAATAAGAATGCGCCACAACCACAACCAAATCTGAATGTAAATGAGAATCAAAACCCTAATCCAAATTTGCAGAATATCCCAACAGAGATAAGAAGTTGACCTGTGAATGTTGCAGTGGTAACCAGAGGAGCAGCGACAGGAGAAGATAGGCCACTGCCTAGTGTTCGACCTATAACTTGGAAGCATGTGCGATTTGATGTCCAATCAGAAAAATAAGTCTTCCTGGAGGCACAAGATGCAATTATCAATAAAAATGGGAAATCGCCGCCTATAACCCAGAGAGAGCCTATCTATGAGATGTCGTTGAGTTTTGATATGATAAATTCATAGAGGTCACTAGGGAAGGGCAGTACTCTGAGGAAATTTATAGAAATTTTCCTGACATTAGCAAAGGATCAAGATGCGCTAGTAGAGATATATAGTCTCTTGTATCGATAGGAGGAAGGGAGAAAAGATCGGATAGCGAAGCGATTGCACAGGAAGAAGACGAGAAGAGAAATGAGGATGAACACCCAGATTGGTGCATACGATGAAGATTCTATCATTTTGGATCTAGGATCGGACGTAAACATCATAAATAAGAAAACATGGGAAATTATTGGGAAGCCACAGTTGGTATGGTCCCCTATGTAGCTTCGACTGGAAAATCAGAGCAAGGTCACACCAATTGGTTTATTATCGCATCTACCTGCCGAAGTAGACTTACGCAAACTTCGATGTCATATATATATAAGACCTCACAATCCCATATCCCATGGTGTTGGGAATAGACTGGGAAATGGAGAATCAGGTTGTCATCAATTTTAAGAAAAGGATGATGTCTTTTGAAAATCGCGATATGAGGGTCATCACCCCCTTTGATCCACTAGAAAGCAAAATATATGTTGAACCAATGAGGGATGAATTCAAAGAAGGATGGGACAATTTCTATAATGTTTCAGAGGATTACATAAATACCAATTCCAATGGGGAATTGGGGGTGGCGGAATATCAGTTCGGCATCGTCAGACTCGGACGAGGAACTAGAAAACTAGCAGAATCGGTTGCATGAGGTTTCATTCAGAAAGTGCACCCGAATCACTCAGTCGTTGAGATGGGTAGATACAAGGGTATGCGATATACCGACATATGAAGGATTACCTAATCTTCCTATCTTCATCGTTGAATTCGAAAACAAGGTATTAGAACCACAGCGACTACTGGTGTTAGAAGAAGCACTGAAGGCTACTCCAGCAAGGTGGTGGGATACGCACAAGTCATCGATAACAAGATGGAAACTATGTCAAAAATTGATGGAAGTCATATTCGAGGAGATGGAATGCTACTACAGAAAGAATTACAATGGAAGGGGTGATCCAAGGGATCATCTGGGAGAGTGTCAAAGTGCATGGGGAATGAGACCGAAGCAGGAATGGGTTCATTCATCCATATGCTAGATGAAGTACAACGAAGATGGTACATCGCAACAGAATTGTGACAAGGAACAAATACATGGGAAGAATTGACCAGACTTTTAGCTTCGCTGATGAGAATCCTTCCATCCATAGTGACTTACAAGAGATCCACGAAAAGGTACTCGAGATAGTTTCGATAGAAATACCAATGGGACTACAATGGATTGCAACACCGGAAATGATGATGGAATGCTATAATGTGTCGGGAGGACCTGATGACGAGGAAGATCCCAGAGCTATCTATATTTGGGAGTCAGAAGGAAGCCGCGATGTCGAAGCACCAGATATGCCATTTGACAAATTCCAACAGCCGCTGGAAATTAAGAAGGTTAATATTGGGTTAGAGGAAAATCCCAAGTTCTCTAGCATTAGAGATTATTAGGATGATTCAACAATTGGAAAGGTCACTGATCTACTGCACAAATTTCAAGACTTGTTCCCAACAAAATTTTCTGAAATGAAGGGCATTTCCGAGGACCTGGGTGAGATGAAGATCCCTCTAAACCTGGATGCGAAGAAAGTAAAGAAACGACCATATAGACTGAATCCCAGGTACAAGGAGTGGGTGAAGGCTGAGATAGAGATAATGTTGGACACAAGAATCATAGAACCTGTCGAAGAGTCGTAATGGATCAGCCCAATGGTCGTCCAAGATAAGAAGACTGGAAAAATTTGAATTTGCGTCGATCTAAGGAAGCTAAACGATGCATGACTTCACGATCCATTCCCTACGCCATTCACTGATGAAGTACTGGAAGGTGTTGGAGGCCAGGAGGTATACTCATTTATAGATGGATTTTTAGGATACCACCAGATTAGGATTGCAAAGGAATATTGACATAAGACTACCTTCATGACAAAATGGGGTTGCTTTCAATACATAGTGATGCCATTTGGTCTGAAGCACGCTCCCGCAATATTTTCAAGGCTAGTTGTCGCTGTGTTTAAAGACTTAATTCACAAGTTTCTGGCAGTGTATATGGACGACTGGCCCATATATGGGCTGGTTAAGGACCACGTTGTGAACCTAAGGATGATGCTGGAAATGTGTCGACAACATCATATTTCCTTGAATTTAAAGAAGTGTATTTTCTGTGCACCATTTGGGATCCTATTGGGACATATCGTATGCACTGAAGGCATGTTGGTCGACCCAGCGAAGATAATGATTATTGTCGACTTACCACCACCAATGAGAGTGAAGCTGCTGAGGACGACGTTGGGACATACTGGATATTACAGAAAGTTCATCAAGGGATAATTACTGCATCGATGGAGAAGCTGTTAAAGAAGGATTCAAAGTTTAAGTGGAATGACGAGTTCCAGAAGAGCCTCGAAACACTAAAGGAAAATATGGTCGCAGAACCAATATTAGTCTTCCTCAACTGGAAGAAACAATTCCATGTCCATGTGGATGTGGATGCATCATCAGTAGTGTTGGGAGCAATATTGGACTAGCCAGGAGAAGGGTCGATTGACCATCCGATTGCAATTGCGAGCAGGAATTTTTCCATTGCGAAGAAGAATTATACAATGACAGAGAGAGAAGGAATGGCGATGGTCTATGCGTTGCAGAAATTACGACATTATCTGCTTAGAGGACACTTCAAAATGTTCACCGACCACTCCGCATTAAAGTACTTAGTCAATACGCCTGTTTTGGGGGGGAATATCTGTCGATTGTTGCTTCTATTCCAAGAGTTTTATTTTGAAATCATTTTGAAACCAAGGCGTTGAATGTAGGACCTGATCACATGTCAAGGATTGAATCAGGTGAAGAACCAAGGAGCATTGATGAAGGCCTGACCGATGTGAAACTATTTAGGATTGGAATGGTTGATGACCATTACGAACATATTATTCAGTTCTTGTCTATGGGAAGAGTACCTGGGGAGTTTAATACCAGTCAGAAGAAACAATTAGTCATTAGGGATGTTGATTTTCAACTAATTGTAGGACATCTCTTAAAGATGGGACCAGATGATGTTATTCGTTGATGCATCCTTCCTGATGAACTATAAAGAGTGTTGGCGGAAGCTCATGATGGGATGGCAAGAGGACATTACGGAGGATGCGCGACCGCGAGGAAGATACTTAGATCTGGTTTATGGTGGCCAACATTGCATGGTTGTAAAAACCCTAAAATTCATAAAATCCACTAAATAACAAATTATATTAAATATGCATGCAGATCTCTGAACCAACACAAGAATCTGATAACATATAAAATATTATAAAATCCAGGAACAAACAAGAACAACATGCATAGAAGATCTGACAAAAGAAAATGGATCTAATCAATGATAACATAAAATATGCTCTGAAAGTTAAGGAGCCATACCTGGATAGATGACCTAGCAACTACCATTACCTTGATAGCTCCAACAGTGCAACTGAAGGTGGGGGGATGACTCTCCACCCAACCAACCCCCAGCCAAAGGCCGAGGCCCCCGATCCCCCAACAATTAACCCTATGCCAATGCTATCTTGCTTTCCTCTCCTCAAGAGCTCCTCTTCCAAATGCCAAAAGACAAAATATCCCTCTCTTCACTTCTTCTCCTCCTTTTATCTCCTCCTTCTCCCAATTTCTTAATTTCTTATTTAATTTCTATCTTTATGCAAAATTTGCTTTTCCCTTCTTTTTCATGTTTCTTTTTATTACCTTACATTATTTTATATTACATTATATTTATTATATTAAATATTCTCTATATTTGTATATGAGGGTTGTTACATACTCCCCCCCCCCTTCAAGAAACTTCGTCCTGAAGTTATAATATTCAAGCAATAAATACAATACTTATTCAATCAATCAATCAAGTAAATACTAGAATATATATGTAGCTAGTACTATTGTGAAGCTAAGAGATTTATATTTGTGGCCACCACATAGAAGTCTCCAAACCACACTAATACAATCAAACGCCCTAAGTTACAACATGCTCTTAAGTAATTAACTATGAGTCTAGTATGCAACCATAACAACAATTATGCATCATACATACAAAAGCATTAGATAATTAATTAATAATTAATAGATGTGTATTTGTTTAATTCCTCTTTCCTTACTCACCCTCTCCTTGAGAATCATACCATCTGCCACCTCCATAAAACTCCCCTTCAACTCCGTATGGTCCCGCTTGCCATGACATGGGCCCTCTACTGTAACCTGTCCGCGGATCATACAATAGGAATCAAAAGTTCCCCGGGAAGTTACCGCGGCATTGCCACCTTCCCAACTTCTGGTAATAATACGACCCCATCGGATTCTAACCGGAATCATCATATAGTAGTCATCAGAATTTAGCCAGGAAGTTACCATGGAATTTTCCACTTTCCCAACTTCTGGTAATCGTACGGCCTCATCGGTATTAACCGACATCTGGTTCCCGGTACCCCGATCCTGGAACCTAAGGGTTATGGTCCCACCACGCTTCCACTACGCATATTAGGATCATTATACCCCAGGCATCTCGAAAGGATAGCCTAAACATCCTCCACAATACCCTCAAGGAACTAGCCCTAGGCATCAGAAGTCCTTCTCCATAAACCTCCCTCCCGGTGAGTATGTCTCCAACCGTGGACTCTGGTCACATCAGAAGTTCTCCGAGAAGTATCTGTGGCACTGCCACCTTCCCAACTTCTTGTACAAAATTCAAGCGCTGCTGGCATAGAGCTAATTGTTGGGCTTGTCCCCTAGCCCATACTATTTTTATAGTAGCCATTCTCATTCGTGGTTATGGGTTCCCACAAAATCATAGAATACTTAGCCTCATTAGGCTATTTGAGTGGATCACCTGGAACAACTGGCACTTTCCTTAATGAATAATCATTAGTAACCATTTATCAATATAATAATATCATGGATCATCCTTGAATCATGTGCTAACAAGAATGTCTAGCCACCAATTCATATTGCAATACATTGCATCATAAGCCATTGTCACGATAAGTCATGCCAATTTTAACATCTAATGCATTTAGGTGCTCTGTGCTACCATTATAACATAACTGGTCATGATACTTTCATAATTTCACTAAGCATCTCATTAATATGCCATGATAAGCTACCATGTTTCAACATTAGTACTATCAACATGGAGTAACAACTCACATAATCCATCATCATATCAAATATGCATTCTATGGGGAGCAATAAGGGTTATCATGAAACGATATCATGTCATACCAAATATCTGATATAATTTCTTATTCTTCACTAACACATAACATAGTTGTAAAATACCAACATTAACCACAACATGCTTTCATACCATTTATGTGCCAAATGTCATTTATCTCTAGATGCAATGATAAGTTATAATACCATTTTATGTTCCATACATCATCTATCTTATAAAGCACCATAACGTCATGAAATAACATCAAGAAGTATCACATGCACAACCCATGGCTATAAGTCTCATGGCTAGAAATAACAACATCAAAATAATGCATGACCATGAATCACATGTTTATAAGGCATCATTATAAGAAACAACATAACTTACATTTCAAGATGCCAAAATAAAACTATAAATTACCAATTCAATATCAACACTCAACACATCATGTACTTCATGTCCTATACATCTGGAAACCATAATAAACTGAGTTTGCACATGAAATATGCATAATGAAAACTAAGTAGTGACATGAAAAACCAAGTATCATCATGAAATATGCAACATATGTCCTCTAAATTGAGTGAGCAAGGGGGAGGTTATGGTCACCTTGTCCATTGTAGAGGCAAGATATATGGAAACTACTCATGTTTATGAGGATGTTATTTGGCTTATGAAATTGTGTTCAGATGTAAGGTTAACTTATAGATCTACTATAGTTCAATATAATAATGATAATGCCATATATCTGGCTAAGAAATATACCTTTCATGTGAAAACAAATCATTAACATTTTGCAAAGGTTAACGCATAGTGTTGTTCATAATACCCTACACATCTGGAGTTTTGCGTGACATGTGTTATTCCTTCCCTAGTGTGCAAATTCCTGTGGAATTCATGGTGGTGTGTTCGCTTCCATTTGACATTTTCTTTTTATGGGCATTTTTTATGCTCTCTCTGCTGCGTGACCAGTATTCGTTGCCAACGGCTCTTTTGCCTGGTGGATTTTTCCAATGATTGCATTTTTTTTACGTTCTTTGTGTGTGGAGAAGATTTTTTCTTTTATTTATTTGTTGCATGTAACGAATATCATGCAAAACTACCCACTTGAACGGATCTTTTGTCTTTTGGCATTTGGAAGAGGAGCTCTTGAGGAGAGTAAAGCAAGATAGCATTGGCATAGGGTTAATTGTTGGGTGCTCGGGGGCCTTAGCCTTTGGCTGGGGGTTGGTTGGGTGGAGATTCGTCCCCCATCTTCAGTTGCACTATTGGAGCTATCAAGGTAATGGTAACTTCTAGGTCATCTATCCAGGTATGGATCCTTAATTTTCATAGTATATTTTCTGTTATCATTGATTAGATCCACTTTCTTTTGTCAGATATTCTATGCATGTTGTTCTTGCTTGTTCCTGGATTTTATAAGATTTTACATGTTATCATATTCTTGTGTTGGTTCAGATATCTGCATGCATATTTAATATAATTTGTTATTTAGTGGCTTTTATGAATTTTAGGGTTTTTACAATGGTGATAGAGCATATTATGCCAAAAGTTGCGATGTATGTCAAAGGATAGGGAAACCATCGCGAAGGGATGACATGCCACTAGTGCCTCAGTTGATGCTACAAGCCTTCGAAAAATGGGAAGTGGATTTCATGGGACCCATTAAACCACCGAGAAGAAGAACATGTGTGAGATACATTATTATTGCGACCGACTACTTGACCAGATGGGTTGAAGTAGCATCGGTGAAGGATTGCACAACTATGATTGAAACAAGGTTCATCTTTGACAATGTGGTCACCAGAGTTGGGTGTCCAAAGATATTGATGAGCGATCAAGGCACACATTTTTTCAATCAAACCATCATATCCATGATGGAAAAATTTAAAATTCAACATCGAAGAAGTACCCCATATCACCCACAGGTGAATGGTGAAGTTGAGGCGCTGAACAAGATATTGGAGCATGCACTCACCATGGTGTGTAATACAAACCGAGACGATTGGGACTTGAAGATTCCAGTGGTATTATGGGCCTACAAAATGACATGCAAAAGTTTGACATGCTAGACTCCTTTCAAGTTAGTATATGTACAAGAAGCGGTAATGCCAATTGATTATATTGTCACTAGTCTGCGCATCGCAACAACGACATGAATGAACAATGACATAGCCATTGAAGAAATATTGGCACAGCTGCTACAGCTTAAAGAAGATCGCTTTATCGTAGGATTTCATCAACAGGTAGAAAAGGATCGACAAAAGGCATGGAATGATCGCCACGTAAAGGAAAAGAACTTTCAACGCAGAGACATGGTTTTTCTATATGGAAGTAAGTTTGTGAAGCACCCAGGTAAGCTCAAGATGCATTGGCTAGGTCCATACATTATCAATTTCATTACTAGCGAAGCTGCAGTGCAGCTACAAAAGTTAGACATAACACTGTTGACAAATTTAGTGAATGGGAGCCGGATAAAGCCCTATTGGGATAGCCCGACGCACATCGACTAAGAAAGCGGATCACTCGACATGAAAAAAAATAAAAAAAATTGAAATGAATAAAACAGGTATATTGCGAAGTTTGGGAGTCTGTTGACAGCACTATGTCTATTGATGGAATAATGACAAAGGTTCGAAAAATGACAAATATTGAGGCTAAACGACATCCAATGAAGTGTGAACTGGTCAAATCGGGAAATAAATGCAGCAGTTAAGGCACATCGGACGATGGTGCAATGGGAGGAAGATGCATTTAATGACCAATAAGTGTGGCGGGCGACAACACAAGTGGATGAAGATGCAATTAATGACCAATGAGTGTGCATGATTTGGTAAATCGACGGAGGATTCGGTAAATCGACGTAGGATTTGGAAATCATTTTCCAAGATCCACTCGATGGACAAGGAGCGAGAAATCGAAGCTATAAATACAAGAATAGATGGATAGTTCGACTCACTGTTCATTGTGTGAATTAGTGAAGAAATTGAAGAAAAAAGCCGAGGGAAGAGTGAGCTTAGAGAGTTATGATGACACATTGCATTTCCAACACGAGTACACAAGACTGACACAAGTTGACAACAATTTTTCACGAGCAACCGGAGGTTGCATCGGTGCAGATGATAAGAAAGAATAGAAGTTCCAATCGAACGATGGATATTGACCAAAGGCTGAAGAGGGATACCCACAGTTTGCCATGGGCTGCAAATGCAGCAGGAGAAGCGAGCACATCAGGTGCCGCAGAGGAAGAAAGGACACCAAGAGGAGGGTAGCGAGGCCCAACAATAGCGGACATACCAGGGTATGTTTCATCGCAGAAGGAAGGGTCACCAGTAATCAGACTGGGGAAGAACGCAAAGTATACTATCAAAGAGCTTAACCTCACCCCTTGCGAGCATATTTAAGACCTTGCGGGCATATCTATGCTCCTACAGGCTTCTAAATCTCTTAGAAGCTTTTATCCCTTAAGCCCCTTATTCAACACTCAACCATTTTTTTATCCTTAATATGCATAACAATGTTTTTCTCTTGTTTTTGACAGATCAAGAACTTGCACGTGTGAGCACTAGGGAGGGATGTGACTCCATGGATGGATAGCCAGTTCTTCAAAGAAAAACCCCATGCTGTCTGATAAATTTATCATCATCAGAAAAAAAATTTGGTGGGCATTTCTAAATGCCTTCTCAAACTCTTGTTCTTAACACTTAGCCAATTTTCTTGTGTTTCTCAATATGCAAAATAGTATTTTTCTTACTTTTGGCAGATTGGTATTTTGCATATGTGACCATTGTAAGTCAACCTGAAAGTATGGATGGATAGCCATTTCAAAAAAGAACATATCCATGCCAATTGATGAGCCTATTGACATACATCCAACATTTGGTAGGCATTTGAAAGTGGTCTTCCAAACTGCTTATTGACACTTAGACAGATTTCTTCAAACCTTAGGTCACCAAGGTGATTTTACTTTTTCATCAAACTTGGAAAGTGAGATATCCACAATGTGAGGAATATCATACTGAATATAACCATGCCAAACTTTCCTTCTGCAACCTCATCATCAAACCTTGGCGGGAATTTTACTGGGACAGTGCAAACTATGCCAGATAACACTTTTGGCAGACTTATATCTTCTTCCTCAAACCCCTTTTGGATAAGATAATCACATGGTTAGATGCACAACTAAACAATATAATTCCCTGTACCCTTAGAATAATTTTAACCATCATATACAGGAGGTGTCAAGCATTTTACAAAGGCTACTTAGGTAGATTTGCAAGGAGTTTTTATACTTAGACAATTTGTCCAAAACCTAAGGTGGATTTTACATTTCACTAAAACCATGAAACAATGATACCAGAGTATGTAGGACACCTCACTGAGTACAACACAAATTGTTTCACCTTCAGACTCTTCTTCATTTTCCCTAGGTGGGCATTTTACTGGAGTAGTGCAAGTATGGCTGGGAGGCACTTTTGGTAGATTCATATCTTCCTCCTTAGAGATTCTTTAGACAATCCAAGACTATGGTTGGATGCACCAAACATCATACTAAAGGTCCATGCTATCAAACTGATTTAAGACATCAACCACAAGAGGTGGAGGGAATTTTACTGAGGTCACTCAGTCAGTTTTTACCATTAATTCTATACTTAGGAACATTTTTCTTAGACTGGTTAAATATGCCTAAAACACTGTTTTGGTAGGTCCATATCTTTCTCCTAAGAGACCTTCAAGTCAATGTGAAGACATGGTCAGGTAGAAAAAACAACCATCTACAAGATGACCATATGGTGTGGGCATTTTCTTCAACCCACAAATTATGGCGGGCATTTCCATGAGGCCACTTGGACCAATTTTCCAACACTTAGCCAATTTTAGGACTTTCTCCAAAGTTTATCCTGAAACCCTATTTTGGCAGATCTATAATTTTCTACTCAGATTGGATTAAGGAAAATTGAGACTGTGACTAGATAGCCACTTCAATAAGCTATAGTTTGGTACCATGGTCTAGGAATTTTAGTCAAACCGTGAATTATGGAGGGCATTCTCTTAGACCAGTTTTGATTAATTTTTCCATACTTAGTCAATTTCCTGATTTTCACCAAATTGCCATATTTCTCCAAAATGATGTCAGGATGCAACAATGACTTCCTGATAGCACCAGAACACCATCATATGTATTTTCAACTTCATGCCACATCATCATACATGCCATTCCATGTCATCATATATGCCACATCATCATACAGGCCATGTCATCACTCTCTTTGTTATTCCTTTCTCTTTCACTGAGTTTGCCTTGCCATCATGTCCTTGGTTATTCCTTTGTCATTATTGAACTCATTTGAAATCAATGACAACCACATTCAACATTCTCCCCCTTTGGCATTGATGGAAACACCTAAACATTCTCCCCCTTTGACAACAATGATAAAGGATAACCTATTATGCCCTTGTTGTAACCATCTTGACATATAATTTCCACTCATTCTCCTTTTAGACAACTACCCTTATTTTTCTTCTCTTCCTCTAGTTAACTTGGACTTGGTGCTAATCATCTAGTTAGTATCCATCTTTACCTTCTTGTAGTGAGTCTTTGAATAAGAACTTGGATGATGAGTTTATAGACTCCCCCTATCACAGTGCTTATCCTCTTGCCAACATCTTTCTTCTCTTTGTGACAAAGTTTATACTCATTGGTTTGTCTTTGAGTTCTTTCATTCAACCCTTATTTTTCTTCCTTATATTTCTTTTTAAGTATACATCATATAACTTGTCCCTTTTTAAGGAGTCTTCAATGCCATACAAGAAACTTCTCAAAATTTTATGTTTTTGCTCCCCCTTTTTTACCAAATATCAAAATGATATGCACTAGCTTCATTCCCACTATACTCTTCTTCCAAAACTTTCTTTTATATCCTTCACCATGATTCCTTAGTCTTTGCTACAGCTTCAAAAACAAATTCAGAGAGAACTCCATCAACCTGATATGTGTCTAAATACCAACTTTTCCTTCGCAATCTTCAACTGTTGAAGCTCTGGCTGAAGTTCCACATAATATGCAAAATTTGAATCTGTGCAGGCTTCCCTTCTTGATTCCTAGGATGCAGTCTTATTGATACTTTTACTCGTCCCGAATAATAAGCATAATCCTTATTTTGGATTACAGACTTCATGGTCTTCATGGATAACGCATTTTAATATTTTCATGTTACTTCACAAGTTCTACACTTTGCTTTTCATCAATAATAAACCAGTCTTTGTCATTTTTCCATAATCATCTCTTGACTTTTCTTCACCACAATTCTGCTTGCGATTTTGCTATACTTTAGCTATTAAGTGTACTTCACTTTGTCACGTAGATTGTCACTTAGCAAAGTCTTCTTTTTCAATTTGTCACTTCTACACTTCTTCTTGTTTTTGAGGAAGATAGCTTTTACCAAGTACTCTTATGACTCTTCTTCTTTTTGTTTTGATGGCAACTTCAAAACATTCATTTCTTTTTACCAAAAGATATTTTTCAAGTACCAATTGCAATTTTCTGATATTAACTCCCCTGAGTATATGATCCCTTCTAATGCTAGTTTCAGGGTTTCTCTTTTAGGTCATCAGAGACTTTTAGAAAAGAAAACATTCATATTCAGTTCCACCATCATCACTCTTCTTCATCATCATCTTCATCTCCATCGGTGTATTCTTTTATATCTTCATCTTGCTTATCATCACGAATGTCATTCTTATCTATAACGTTATTATGCTCCTCATCATCTTTGGAAACTTCTTTGATGTTTGAAGTCTTAATTTCTTCTAAATCTTTGGAGTCTTCCTTTCTTCTCCACATCTTTCCATGAGGTACCCTGCTTACTGACCTTGTTTGTTTCTTGGATTCCGTACTTAGATATTTTCTCTTGGTTATGCAATCAATAGCCTTGTGACCAAACTTGTGAAAGTAGTGACAATATCCATAGAATATTCCTTTATGTTTGAGGATTTTTTGATCTTTTTGCTTCATATCTTCCATCTTCTTCCATTCCTTCTTTTGTTCTTGACCTTCTATTGAAGCATTCTTGCTCAACTTACATTCTCTAGCCATATGTCCAAAATTATGACATGTGTAGCAATGGCCAAAGAAGATCTGTTGGACTCTACTTGTCATTGGTCCTTTAGGTATCATATCAGTTTTGTATTTATTATGAGAGGAGGGAGCAGACTTCTGACTTTCCTTCTTAATAAATGGACTCTTTAGTGCAACAACATAAATTCTTTTATTTCTTCCTTGGTTTGTGAAGGAGGAACATTATGGCTTCCTTTTATTGTCATATCCTAAACCAGATTTATCTCTTGATGGTCTTTGGCTACTAAATATGTCATCTAAAGTCTTTGACTTGTTCTCAAACTTTGTTTTAATAGATTCTTCATCAAGTTTCTTCCTAATCAAAGTAACTTCTTCTTCAAGTCTTTTAGATTCTTGTATTTCTTCCTTGATCTTCTCATTAATGGTATGTTGGTATTTTAACTCCTTTACTTCTTCCCCGAAGTTATCAACTTCTTGTTTTAATCTCTCGACCTCTTTCATGTGGTCTTCTAGCTTCTTTATTTCTTTCTTGAAGTTAGCAACTTCCTGTATTAGGATCTCGTCCTCTTTCATGTGGTCTTCTAGCTTCTTTCTTTCTTTCTTGAAGTTAGCAACTTCTTGTTTTAAGCTCTCGGCTTCTTCCATGCTAGCCATTGTTTGTTGTCTTGAATTGTGCATCTCTTCTTGGAGGGTCTTGAATTCCTCTACTTTTGATTTCTGCTCTTCTTGGTACTTTGACAAATTTTCTTTCAAATAATTGTTCTTCATTCTATTCTTTCTCAATTCTTCAAGGGCACTTATGAGTTCTTCTTTTAGGTCCACCTTTCCTTCCATATCCAAATTATCTTCTGAATTTACTATCTACATGAATAGATTTTCTTTAACTTTACTAATCTCTTCATCTTCACTATCTTCCAAGGAATAAAAGAATTTATTCCTGTCATTAGATTTTTTATTGCATATAGTTTTGTTCTTTTCCTTATGGCTGTAAGTTTCTTCATCGTCATTCTTGAAAATAGCAAGGTCTTCTTTTACTATTTCTTTGACTGAATAAAGCTTCTCTAGTTTGACCCAAAGTTCCTTAACTGAGATGCATTGCCCTATTTTTTCTTTGATGGGTTGAGATAGTCCATCAAGTATAGCCTCCATTGCTATTGAGTTACTTTTCTTGGATTTCTTTTGAGCTGGATTCCTTACTCTGTTTGGTGGGAAGTAACTAGTGATCACTGAATTCCATACATCATGTCCCAATGACTTCAGATAACTTTCCATTCTTGTAATCCAAAATATGTATTCTTCTTTTCTAAGTACTGGAGATCCATTCACTATGTAAATCTCTTCTTGTTGATCCATAGTGGTTTAATATGATCTTCCTTCCAGTGGTTAAACTGTAGTGAAGGATCCTGCTCTGACACCAATTGTTGGAATATTGATCAATACTGAGAGGGGGGTGAATCAATATTGTTAAATTTTTACCATTTTGACCACTTATTAAACTTTAAATAAAACATGGAATCAACAAGATACACAAGAACACCGATTTTTATTATGGAAGCCCAATTGGGAAAACCACCAACTCTTTCTATACTGCAAAATTATATTTACAATAAGTTTCTGCCTGCTACTACACCCTGGTTTTTGCCTACTATTGCAGACAAGGATGCTACTACACCCTTGTTTCTGTCTGCTATTACAGACAAGGATGCTACCACACCCTATTTACCAACTTCTACTAGAAGGAGGCTACAACCCCCTTGCAGGCCTGTAGCCTACCCTAGCACCACCCTGCCACCCTAATCTTGTTAAAGCAATCTTCCAGATCTTCCTTTAATTCTGTCATTGGTTTTTCTTCCATTCACTTGGTCTCTGTTTCTTGGATCTGGTCTTCAGAGATAGCTTTATTTCTATTCTCTGACTTATATCATTCCATTCTTCATCTTGAATGTGCACACTCTCGTCTTCATGCTGCTTCAGGTAATCATTTCAAAACCCAACATTCAGTTCAATTTCTGTTTCTTACAGAATCTTCAATCTAAACATCAGAGACACATTTATTTCACTTAGATTTTTTGGTTATATATCTTCATGAATTTTATTCCCACCTCTTCAAAACGTGCTCATTCCTTTCCATCATCGTGACTCTTCAATTCTATGAAATTAATCTTAAATTCATAGCTCTGTTTATTACTTTTTTAATTAATTAATTAATTAAAAACCTTCATTGACTAACCTAGGCCTGCAGGCTTCTCATTTCAGGGATGCAGGCTTCACATCTCAAAATGTGGGATTCCTTCATCTTTGACCATAGGCTTCCTCTTATTTCACACCTGCGGGCTTCCTCAAACTCCTGTGAGCTTCCTTTCGCGGGCTCATCTTCCATCTACAGGCACCGGGCTTTACACAATCTCCTGTGGGCATATCACAAGCCTCTGTGGGCTTAACCTAACCCCTTGCGGGAATATTTAAGCCCTTGTGGGCATATCTATGCTCCTGTAGGATTCTAAATATATTAGGAGATTTTATCCCTTAAGCCCCTTTTTCAACACTTAACCATTTTTTTTATCCTTAATATGCATAACAATGTTTTTCTCTTGTTTTTGACAGATCAAGAACTTGCACATGTGAGCACTAGGGAGGGATATGACTCCATGGATGGATAGCCAGTTCTTCAAAGAACAACCCCATGCCCTCTGATAAATTTATCATCATCAGGAAAAAAATTTGGCGAGCATTTCTAAATGCATTCTCAAACTCTTGTTCTTAACACAACCAATTTTCTTGTGTTTCTCAATATGCAAAATAGTATTTTTCTTACTTTTGGTAGATTGGTATTTTGCATATGTGACCATTTTAATTCAACCTGAAAGTATGGATGGATAGACATTTCAACAAAGAATAGATCCATGCCAATTGATGAGCCTATTGACATACATCCAACATTTGGTAGGCATTTGAAAGTGGTCTTCCAAACTGCTTATTGACACTTAGACAGATTTGTTCAAACCCTAGGTCACTAAGGTGATTTTACTTTTTCATCAAACTTGGAAAGTGAGATATCCACAATGTGAGGAATATCATACTTAATCTAACCATGCCAAACTTCTCTTCTGCAACCTCATCATCAAACCTTGGCGGGTATTTTACTGGGATAGTGCAAAATATGCCAGATATCACTTTTGGTAGACTTATATCTTCTTTCTCAAACCCCTTTTGGATAAGATAATCATATCGTTAGATGCAAAACTAAACAATCTAAGTCCCTGTACCCTTAGAGTAATTTTAACCATCATATACAGGAGGTGGCGGGCATTTTACAAAGGCTACTTGGGTAGATTTGCAAGGAGTTTTTATACTTCCGGGGTGGCAGGTGCGGGTGGGGTCTTATTTGACCCCGGCGGAAATAAAGTTGAATCAATCTCGTGGGGATTAGGAATCAAGACAAACAATGAAGCTGAATGGCTTGCTCTCGTCCTTTCTTTCAATATGACATCCTCCCTCAGCATCGGTAATCTCAGAATATATGGGGACTCCAGACATGTCATTCAAACAATCAGAAGGAGCTCCGCCCCTTATGGATCTAGAGCCTACAGGTACATGCAAAGAATAAAATCTTATCCTCACTTCTCTCAGTCCTCTTTCTTTCATATCCGTCGATCAAATAACAAGTTAGCTGATGAAGCAGCCAACAAAGGAACATTGCTTGACATTGGGCATATGGTGAACTCAAATGGTGCCTTGGATTTTCAATTTATTCCTTAAATTTTGTTTATGGTCAAAAACTATATGGTAATGGGTTTTAAGGGGCTGAGTGGATTGAGGGTCCCTCTCCCCCCATCCCCGCCCTCCTCCGTGGTCAAGGATACGCGTGCCCCTGCCACACGGCCTCCTCTCCTCAGCGCTTGGCATACGGGGCCTCGTGGTGCTGTCAGCTCCCACGAAATTCAATTTAATGGGCCATCTGCCCCTCCCTCGACGTATATTGCAATGGCTCGTTCTCTCCACTGCGCGATGCATAGGCTTACCCTGGGCGATTCGGGCTCTCCTTCCTCCCGTCCCGGTCTGTTACTCCACCACAGGGCGGGCAAAATGCAGAACATAATGGCGGCCATTGCTGCGTTGAGCCGCACCATGGTCGAAGTTAAACTGGCAGTGCGTAATACTTATAATGAAGTCTGCACAAATGTAAACCAGAACGCGGAAATGGCCAGGGATTTGAGCTACACTGTGAACTAGCTCGCTTGCCAGGATACCAGAATCGATGACCTGGAGAGAAACCTGTTCGAATTGATGGGCAAGGTGGATAATTTGCAGGAAGATATTGCAGTGCTCACCGGGAAGTCGCAGGGAAGCTGCGTCCATGGCAGTCTGACGGTCAACCAGGAGATAAATCAGGAAAATCCGGATGCGGCTTCGGTCTACCGCAAAAATTATGGTTAATATGCAGTTTCAGTTCAGGTTCCTCCTTTTTGATGATTAAGATACTATGTTTTTCTGTATATTTCTAAATCAGCAGTTTGTAAGGGTTTATTCCTGCACTACTTTGAACAGTCTTAGCCAGGTTTTGTTTAGAACTCAAGAAGGGTTTTGTTTAGAGCTCATAATGACTCAAGCTCCTGTTTCTCTGTCAAATTTTTGGACAAACTTGTAATGAATGGCTGTGCACAGCCTTTATAAATACATCTTTTTTCTCTGTTCCTGTTAAAAAAAAAAAAGGAGTTTTTATACTTAGAAAATTTGTCCAAAACCTAAGGTGGATTTTCCATTTCACCAAAACCATGAAACAATGATACTAAAGGATGTAGGACACCTCACTTAGCACAACACAACTTGTTTCACCTTCAGACTCTTCTTCATTTCCCCTAGGCGGGCATTTTACTGGAGTAGTGCAAATATGGCTGGGATGCACTTTTGGCAGATTCATATCTTCCTCCTTAGATATTCTTTTGACAATCCAAGACTATGGTTGGATGCACCAAACATAATACTAGAGGTCAATGCTATCAAACGGATTTAATACATCAACCACAAGAGGCGGCGAGCATTTTACTGAGTTCACTCAATCAATTTTTACCATTAATTCTATACTTGGGCAAATTTCTTAGACTGGCTAAATCTGCCTAAAACACTGTTTTGGCAGGTCCATATCTTTCTCCTAAGAGACCTTCAAGTCAATGTGAATACATGGTCAGGTAGAAAAAACACCCATCTACAAGATGACCATATGGTGCGGGCATTTTATTCAACCCATAAATTATGGCGGGCATTTCCCTGAGGCCACTTGGACCAATTTTCCAACACTTAGCCAATTTTAGGAGTTTCTCCAAAGTTTATCCCGAAACCCTATTTTGGAAGATCTATAATTTTCTCCTCATAAGTTATTAAGGAAAACTGAGACCATGAATAGATAGACACTTCAACAAGCTATAGCCTGGTACCATGGTGCGGGCATTTTCGTTAAACCATGAATTGTGGAGGGCATTCTCTTAGACCATTTTTTACTAATTTTTCTATAGTCAATTTCTTGATTTTCACCAAATTGCCATATTTCTCCAGAGTGATGTCAGGATGCAACAATGACTTCTTGATAGCACCAGAACACCATCGGATGTATTTTCAACTTCATTTCACATCATCATACATGCCATGCCATGTCATCATATATGCCACATCATCATACATGCCATGTCATCACTCTCTTCGTTATTCCTTTGTCTTTCACTGAGTTTGCCTTGCCATCATGTCCTTGGTTATTCCTTTGTCATTACTGAACTCCTTTGACATCAATGACAACCATATTCAAGAAGACGAAGGCAAAGTACGGGGTGGAGAAGAAAACCCGAGGATTCCTGATCGACACAATCAAAGATCATGCGATTAGGATTGCATCAAAATTGCTGGAAATCAAGATCGTAAGGAAGAATCACCCCAATTAGTGTACATTAGGGGTGATTGCATCCGCAGAGCAGTGTGCGGCTAGAGTTCAAATGAAATGGTTGTTATTTTTGTTAAATGAGTTAATGGAGGATGCAGTAGTCGTCTAGGAGAAAGGAAATCGATTCACATACTCATGGATTCTATTATTGATCGCACTGGTCGCATGGATGGAACCACCATATTACCAGGAGATGGAGACTGAAATTTCCAAAGTGTGCTGAGGGGAACGATACAAAAATTTGTGGGCATTAAACAATAAGGAGAGACAAATAGGTAATAACATTCAATTCTTTATGTATTTAGAAGAGCTGAAAGTAGAAGCGGTAAAGATTCCGTGACTAACTAAAGAAGCATCCAAGAAGTATAGGAGAGTTTCAAGGTTGTTAGTAGAGCCCCAAGCAATATTCATTCAAGCGTGCGCAGACCCACAAATAAGTGGATACCGACGCAGTACAATCTAGCCGACGCAGAACTGGATATCATAGTGGAGGAATGACCAGACGAGTGGAAGGTTCCAGTAGGGGAAGACCAATTGTCGGACCTGGAGGATGGGAAACCGACGGATGGGCCAAAGGTGAAAGAAGAAACCAAAGACTCAGATGATGAAGGTGAAGGTGCAGAATAACAATCGGGCACCACAAGTCATGATGGTGCGTCATCAACCACTCAACAGATTCAAAGCTCGAAGCTCAGCGAGAGGAAGCAAGGACAAAGCATAGGATGGAGAGAGGCAAGGGGAGTACAACTATCATTTTCCCTAAAGAACAAATGAAGAAACTGCTCGAGAAGATAACAACTGTGGCGGAGGAGAATCACGCAAAGGTCACCCAACATGCAATGGATTATTTTCACCAAGTGTTACAGCTGTTGCAGAAATTGTGCGCTGCAATCCTGGAGACAAGGCTGCTTCCAGAAGTAGTTCCAAGTGTGCCAGTAGGGCGCTAGGTCAAGGTAGATATCCAAACCCAACGGTGGATCGTATAAGTCTTACCTACTGCGATCGCGACTGGAAACTAAGAATTGGATGCCACGATATAAGGATTAGACACCATCAACATCGACTTAAACATGATGTCCATGTTTATGCTGCATTGAACTCACACTGGGGTGAGTGAAGAGATCAATGACCGTGAAGCATCAATGCATATCAAATGGTCAATTATAAGCGGTAGGTACGAAGTATTGAAGAGGAGTTTGAGAGCCTCCGTGAAGAAAAAGAGGTAGTTATGAATGAAAGGGTGAAGGCAGTGGAGGATCGAAGAAGAGTAGAACATGTCATCTCCATGGCATGCAAAGATGCGCCAGATATCGGCAAAGAAATGTTTGCAGAAGCAAAAGCAAAAGCATTGAGGATGGGCACGATCACCATAGATCTTTGGAAATAAAATGAAGAATTATAGAAAAGGGTGGTGCCGAGCACACCACCAAAGTAGGTCGAAGGAAGGAAGAGTTCCATCAAAGAAGCTATGACAGAGATCACCGAACTAGAGAAATCAACTCAAAACATTGCGGAAGATGTGTCGCAATTTTGTGGAAGTTCTCATATAAATATGGGTCCCTTGTCTTCAAAAGTTCAAAACATGTTTCCCATCTAGACCTGCTACCTTCCAATTCATATGAATGTTGGAAAGTAATGGTTCTTGCACATTCATCTATGACATCCTTCTGAAGTACTGCTATCTGATTAAATTTTTCTAGATAAGAAAGGAACCTGCCATATTCATCAATAATAACAACAGGGGATTGTGGTTCACTTCTAATCCATAGAGTATAATTCTACTCATTTTAATGAAATTTTTTAGAGGAATTACACCATTTCATTTGATTAGTAACAAAAGAAGTGAACGCCCTCAACTGTATATCCCCCAAACAAGGAACATGATTAAATCTTATGTGCATGAAACAAGCCAACTCATGCAAATAGAGTTCACACAACAAATGTTGACTTCAAAATCACTTTGGAGGAAAGTCTCTAAAAACTGAGAAGTTGTGGTCACCTAATGAGGCCTTCCTTCCTTGAGAGCCTTTAGTTTAAAAGGAGTTAATTTTCCATACAGGAAAATTGAATAAGAAGGAGAAGGGATTCTACAACTCAATAACTCTTGAGCTAATGAATACATCTAGTCCTTGTCCTGTTGCATATTTTTAAACATCCTTAGCTATTTTATCTCCTTCTCCATCTTCTCCCATCTAAACCTTTGAAATATTATCTCCTCAACCCATTTTTACCTAATATATTTGATTTATTTTCTTGTGAGCTGGAAATGGGATCATCACTTCTCCAAACATAGTATCCTGATACTTCCATTTATTCAAATCATCCTGTAGAAGAGAAGTATTTTCATTTGAACCCCGAGTTTCATCATCCTCCATACCCACATAAATGATTTCCATAGGTTCTTGTGTTACTCTATTATCATATTTTTCTGGAAGAGCTTGAGATTGTGTCACTGATTCTTGTGTTACATCAACCTTTCCTTGTTGAAGTGGTTCTTCCTTCTCTCTAGGTATTATCTCAAGTGGAGCAGTGGGGACCTCAGGTTGAGCACTTTCAACAACTGTTTAAACAATTGTTTCAGCTAGCACTTCCTTTATCTTCCTTAGACACAAGGATGATGGTTCAAAAAGAATCACCTTATATCCAACAGTATTTAATATATCTCCACATTCTGGGCACACATATTCCTCAAATTCCTCTAGTGTTTCATCTTTATCTTATGAGGACGGTAGAACTCCTACCAAATCAACAGCTTCAACTAATGTATACAGAGTGTGAGATTCTCGACTTCTCTGCCCTTCCTTCAACATTTCCAACTCCTTTATAAGTATCTGCACCTCCTCTTGCAATAATTCATTTTCAAAAATCAGGGAATCCAATTGAAATTGATTACCATCAACAGTAGGTTCTTGTGGTTCAACAGGTCTCTGAATTGGGCATAGGATGTCAACTGGTTCTTGTGGAGTAGTAGTAGCCTACTGTTGTAATTTTCCACCTCCTGGTTCTTGTGTGACAGTGGGTTTGATAGGAATTTCAATTTCTTCCCTTTGTAACTTAACTTCCTTTGCTGCAATGAAAGCCCTTGTTATTATCCTTGTACATGGAAGAGGTGACTGAATTCCCACAAATGGCCTTTTTCTAATTTTACGAGGTACAAGAGGAGTAGGGTTTTCTATAAGAGACTCTACCTCATCATAAAGAGAATACTGGGAAGAATAATTATGCAAATCGAATGATCGCTCCCCTGATTCATTGACTTCATTATGCGTTCCCAAAAACTCTGCTTCCTCGGTCTATTCTGAATGAATTGCAGTTACTCCCATCAACCCTTCTATGCTCAATTCCTACTCTGCATCACCTGAGGGTTTTTATAAGCCCTATTATTTTTCAATTCCTTGAGTGGTCCTAGAACTTGAATTTGGTTTAGTAGAGGGAAATTCTAGGTTATATTTTCCCTTAACCCCCCCAGAGGGTTCCTCAACATTGGGTTCTTTTTTAGCATTTTGTCCCTCCGCCCCTGGCTGGTCACCCTCTTTAGTTAAATTTTCAGGGTTATCCATTTCTATGTATCCAATATTCTTCCCATATTATGCTTCTACCTCTTCCCTTTCCTCTCTCTCTCTCTCTATTTGATAGGATCCTCTCCCCACTTTCCCTACCTTCCTCTATGACTAAAGGATTCATTGTTGCAGCGGAAAGAAATTGTGTCCAATTTCGATTCTGCTACTGTAGTTCCCATAAAATTATTAATTTTATAATTTCGTGGTTGGTGACAGAGGTGTGAGGATTATGATACTTTCGCACATAGTGCGCCATATTTTGTAGGGACTTAAGGAGATAATAAGGCATGTTGACCCATAAACCAAAACAAAAATGAGACTGTAAGATAAAATCATAGTTATAAACCACCTTGTACCTACCTTTGCAAGTAATGCATTTCTTCAGGAATGCCATGACTTGATCCGATGGATGAGGCAGTGAATCCAACACTATACCGTGTCCCCTGGGTTGAACACTCTCCCTTACTACAAGAAATTCCTCCTTTGCAATTGGAATGGGAACCTTTCATCCGAACCATGCTTTGCCAATTCTTGGTAGGCCCGTCACCATTGATAAAATCTGCTCTGAAATGTTAATCCTCAACCCTCCAACCCTTGAATGGTATTCATGCAATTTTTGTGCAAACTGTAATGCAACCCCCTCATCAAACCCATCCAACTGATCAAAATATAATTTCCAACCCGCCTCTTCAAATATCTTGTAAACCTCACGACTTTGACGTAGGGAATCAATAGTTTCAGGTTCGTTCTAGACTGCAGGACCTCATATGTTGATAATCCTCAGCAGTTATAGATGTAGGAACATTGATGAGGCTTGAATCACAATCTCAGACTCAAGAGTTGTAGCATGCAGAAACACGAATGTACAGCGGGAAATATCCGTTGGTTTTTTTTAGAAAGGTGGTGAAATTATGAAATTTTCTCATGTGGAAAATTAGTTGTAAGGATTGGAAAAGGTGATGGTGGCTCATAAATAGGGGGAATGCGGTGGCATACCCCCCAACTGAATGGATTGGCCATTAGGTGTCGAGGTGGATAAAAGGAAATGCACTCATTACTTATCTATGATATCAAAGTAGATTCATACCCATAAATAAGAGTACATACATGTGGCCCTTACCGTGATGAATCCTCAACAAGATGATGTGGCGTTTGCACCTGTCAAATCAGATAGTTGGGTTCGTCTTTCTATTAATGGAAAAAACCCTCACGACATAAATATTTAGAGTGGAAACACTTATGTAATTAGTAGTTGATTTGTGTCACATGGTCCAACATAATCACAATGTCTTGACCAATAGAAAGATTCAGTGTGTCTAAAGAAATAAATGAAGAATTAACTGTATCAGCTCATGGAAAGATTGGTAGTGTTTCATTAATTCTTGGAAAAACTGGTGGATTTAGAACTGGCTACATGATTGGCAATATCAAAACTCCCAGCCAACAATCAAGCTTAAATATCAACTTGCAAAATATATCTTAATTCATTCGATCATGAAAAACGATAGATTCAACTAATGGTACAAACAAGAGACTTCAGCCAATGACAGAGAGATTAATGGAATGGATGAAAAATTGGTAAGATTTTGATAAATGGCAGAAGAATTGACGGAGTTGCATAGTTTCAACAAATGGCGGAGAAATTGGTGGAGTTTCAGAAAATGGTGAAGAAATTAGCGGAGCTTCAACAAATGGCAGATAAATTGGTGGGGTTTCAACAAATGACAGATAAATTGGAGGAGTTTCAACAAATGGGGGAGAAATTGGCAGAGTTTAAGAAAATGGTGGAGTTTCAACAAATGATGAAGAAATTGGCATATTTTCAGCAAATGGCGGAGAAATTGGCAGAGTTTCAGTAGATAGTCCATAGTTTAGTAAAGTTTCGACTGAGATAAAGTAAATACTTGACAAGCAGAAAAATGAAGTTCATTAACTAGCAGGGAGGTTACAGATATCCTTTGGATGGAAAAGATCATGTAACTTTGTGGAAGAAATTCTTTTGACAAACAATTTGGGATTAGATTCCATAAATCAGCAACTGATTGGCCCAACTTTGATTACAATCTACAATCAAACTCCACAACAATTATAATTATTCCCACATCACCTATAAACATATTCTATCTACAATATCTATCCACAAATTTATTAACAAACAAAACAAATAAAATCACACAAACGACTTTATTTATGTACACATCTTCTTCCAGCTCAACCCACAACGGAGTCTAACATACTATCAATGCATGAGTCTAGTCTAACCATGCCAAATTTCTGTCCATACAAGCACAAATTGAAAAAAAATCAATGTTGGCTCCATTCACATGACAATTATAATATGCGAGGTCAAGTACATGAGCAAGAACGACTTATTTTTGGGTTATGAGATATCATATAAAATAGAAGGTGAAATAATTAGCATGATAATTGTGCATTACCTTACCGAGATTCTCTTTATTTCGAGAATAGTTTAATATTCTCTACTAAACAGGGCCAACCACGTGAAGGTGGAAGCTTATATGCCCCCCCCCCATGTTATTCTCAATTCCCCATAACCTGACAAAATCTATGTACAAAAAAGTAAATTATTGTGTTCTTTGTCATACTTAAGAAGCAATGTCTCTTATAACATATGCCAGCATACAAGAAAATGGCAAAAAAAAATAAATAAATTTATACATACCAATACAAGTCAATAAAGCTATTGCAATATTAATTCAATATATATATATATATATATATATATATATATATATATATATGTATATAGTAGATATATTAAGGCATATATCATACACTTCAATGCACTTCATCATCTTCTTCAGCCAATTCATCATCTGTATCATCCGATCCATATTCAACATTGTAAGGATTTCCCATATCATCATCGTCATCGATGTCATTTTCGATCATCAGGACATCGTCGATATCATATTCATGAACATTGTCTGCTACATCATCCGATTCAACTAATTCTTCAACATCTTACTCTGGAACATGATCATCTAACTCATGTTGATCATCCTCTACATCATCTTCTTCTTCAAGACCCTCTTCATTATCTTCCTCTACATTATACTTTATCGGCCTTCCCCTTGGATCGTGTCTCACAAAAAATGACCAAGCCCCTCAACCTGGAACCTCAGAGTAAAATACCTGTTCATATTGGCTTGGAAGAACATAGGGCTCTGTTCCTGGCTCAAACAACCTTGTATTAACCATGGTAAATCCATTAGCATGTTCAATAATAGTTCTATGGGGATCACGTTGATTCAATCGTAACCTGCACCATTTGACAACGAATAGAACTAATTTGAAGGAGTTAAAGTCACACTGAATAATATATTCCAAATACCCATAGTATCAATTTTCTAAGAGTTCCGGATGTCTGTCATTTCTAGAGGAAACATTGGTCACCTCAAAGACTGCACTTATCCCACCATCAGATGTTTTCTTTGTTTCATCCAATTTTTTGATGCGAAATTTATGACCATTGCACCACATAGCCTTATGGTTTTTAACCTGCAACAAGCCATACACATAAAGATTACATTGTGAATTGATGATGAAGTGCATGTTTATGCTATGCAAGGAAAACAAATCAACATGTACATCAATATATTTGAAAAAAATTAAATAGTATGGCTAATTAATATGCTTGCTTGCTTATCTTTTAAACTATATGCTAAATCGATTTCCATTTGTGTAAGATTGGTATCTCCATTGCGATGAGCTACTTTAACCAATGAAGCCACACCTTCCCATGATATTCTATGACTAGATTGTGCACATCGTTCAATCCATACCTTCATCCAATCAAGATTGTTTGCGATGTATAAATGAAGTGCATCCCACTCTCGACCAATTGCTTGATGAAAATAAAATTACAATTTAGTACAGATGTATATTCACTTAACATGGTATACACTTTTAATTGATGCATATTGAATATTAAAAATGAAAAAATTATGATATATACATAAAAAGCAACAGTCAAATGTACTATAATTAATCTCCACTAGCTAATAATTACCTTTCACCTTCCTCAATCTACCTTTACCCTTCAGGTACTCCCCTTCGAAATTGTTATTGGAGTCTGGATCACAAATGCAACCTAAATTGAGCTTTGATGCTAATTTATGAAGATATTCACTAATATACATCATGTTATGGTATACCATATATCCCTCCACCATAGAACCCTCAGGACATGCTCATTGTCTAACCAAACCCTTCAAAAATTTCAAGTGCCTCTCAACCATCCGCATTGACCTTGAGTGTATAGGTCCACATAATTCAATCTCCTCAACTTGGTGTATGATGTAGTGCTCTTGTGCATTGAAAAATGCCGAAGGTAGATGATTTTGCATTTCACACATGAGACGAGTAATTTCTCTCCTCCAATACTTTATATATTCTTTATGGATTTATTTAGATGACAACCATCTACAAGTGATGCAAACAAATCATGAGATTTAACAAAAATAAACATTATATTACATAACAATTAGTAAAATAAATGTCAAATATAAGTTCTACAATGAATTAAACAAACACTTTATGCATGCAAGATATCGCTACTTACCTCATGTATTTTCCAAGATCATATATAACTTGTTTGACATTGTTGTCGAAGTTGTCTCGGAGAGATAGAGGTAGAACATATTGTAACAATATAAAAATCATTTCATTATTTTTTACAAAAAGTAGTAAAAAAAATACCAACAATATGCACTAATATAAAAAAATATAGCAATATATATACCATAATAATTACCTTGATGAAGATATGCCAATCATGCATTTTCACCCCCGCAAAATCACCTTTCTTTGTTATGATATTCTTCATGTTCGAACAAAATCCAATGAGAAATTAAATTTTTCGCATGACTTCTTTTACAACATCGCTTGGCTACTCCGTTAACAACCATGGAAGTGAGTTTATATTAATTTGGTCTCCATTGATATGTAATTGAATGAAATCTTTCATTGCATGATTGGCTTTCTGGATGTCATTACAAATTTTGACAATTTTTTATTATTATCAATCCTTCCATCCAATATTCGCCATAATGTTTCACCTACATTCTTTTCGATATGCATTGTATCAAACAAATGAGCAATTTGAAGTTGCTCATAGTAGGGAAACCTATTGAATTGTTTAGGATAAATTTTCATTCCTCGTAGAATCCCATTAATGCCTTCATGATCATGATGGCTATCATGAATCATAGTTTATAAAGAAATTACAAAAATCAATGTCAATTACAGTAAACAACACACAACAATTTTTTTTTTCAAAACATTTCATATATGATGATAGATAAACAATTTGATCTGTACATACCTTGACGATTTATATTATATTGCAGCTTCCATAGGTGAGGTGTCATTCTCCATAGTTTTAATGCAGTGTCTTCCTTCCCATTGAATAGATGTTTTTCGGTAGTTCGATACCTATGATTCTTAGGGAGGAAGTGCCTATACTCATCAAACACGTCCTTTCCTAAACTTTTTGAATGAAGAGATTTGATCTTAGGACCACAAACTGGACATGCAAATTTTCCCTTTGTTTGAAGACCTACATGAAGAGATGGATTAACTATGTCAATTATAATTATATAAAATGAATGGATTATTTAAAAAACATGCATGCTTAATATATCAAATTCATAAAATTAAATACTATTAAAGTGGACGTTATAATTACACCGCAAAAATGGGTTAACCCTGGGCATCATGTATTGTCCATACAAGCATTGCATGGAATTGAAATTGCATTTGTCGCATTTTTCTAGAGACATCATACATAGTGATGCCATTCCATAGGTTTAGTAGCTCGTCAATAACAGGCTCAATATGTACATTCATATCTTTAACTTGGTACTTACCTGATTGATTTGAACATATGAAATATATAATTATTAAAACCATTTTAGATATATAAATAATATACATGAGTAAATGAAAAAAAAATGACATTATGCAACAAAATACGACAAATGAGATGATACTACGTTAAAAAAATTTGTTGTTGACACATACCTGGAACAATCATTGCCAACATTATGTGCTCCCTCTTTATTGACAACCATGGAGGAATGTTATTGTTGATAACAAAAATAGGCCACACCGAGTAAATAGATCTCATCTCTGCAAATGGATTGACACCATTTACTTCCAAAGAAAGCCTAACATTACGAGGTTCTTCTTTAAAGTGTGGCCATTTTCCTCCATATATCTAAATGCAGAACCATGTGCAAGCATTCAAATAATGTCATCTTGACTTATATTATGTGCATGGTAATCCATAAATTGTGCTATGTTTTTGTACCTAAACAGTCATTGCAAACGTGGAATAATGGGAATATAATGGAGAACCTTGCCAGGCACCTTTTTTGTTACTTGATCTGTTCTATATCTACCGATATGACATTCCAGACATTCTGTTTCAAATTCATGTTGTTTATAATATATAATATGGCCATCGGGGCACGCATCAATTGCTTCATACTGCATTCCAATTTATTTCATGATGGAAGATAAATCTCGATATGTGTGAGGTAAAATATTTGACGGTGGTAACAAAAATTCATCCATCAAGCTACAACAAATTAAAATAAAAATAACTAGTTAATACAATATATAAATAATATTAATGAAACATATTTCATCCGTATTAATTTTAGTTATGAATTAACAATAAAATTATTATATATTTTAGTTATGAATTAACATATTAATAATACAATATATAAATAATTATATATTTTATATGTTCAAATCAATCAGGTAAGTACCAAGTTAAAGATATGAATGTATATATCGAACCTCTTACTGACGAGCTACTAAAGCTATGGAATGGCATCGCTATGTATGATGTATCTAGACCAATATGACCAATGCAATGCTTGTATGGACAGTACATGATGCCCTAGGGTTAACCCATTTTTGTGGTTTGTAATTATAACGTCCACTTTAATAGTATTTAATTTTATGAAATTTATATATTATGCATGCATGTTTTTTTAAATAATCCATTCATTTTATATAATTATAATTGACATAGTTAATCCATCTCTATATGTAGGTCTTCAAACAAAGGGAAACTTTGCATGTCCAGTTTGTGGTCCTAAGATCAAATCTCGTCGCTCAAAAAGTTTAGGAAGGGAGATTTTTGATGAGTATAGGCACTTCCTCTCTAAGAATCATAGGTATCGAACTACCAAAAAACATCTATTCAATGGGAAGCAAGAGACTGCATTCAAAATGCATAGAATGACACCTCACCTATGGAAGTTGCAATATAATAGAAATCGTCAAGGTACGTATGGATCATATTGTATATCTATCATCATATATGAAATGTTTTGATTTTTTTGTATTGTGTGTTGTTTACTGTAATTGACATTGATTTATGTAATTTCTTTATAAACTATGATTCATGATGGTTGTCGTGATCATGAAGGCATTAATGGACTTCCACGAGGAATGAAAAGTTATCCTAAACAATTCAGTAGATTTTCCTACTATGAGCAGCTACAAATTTCTCATATGTTTGATACAATGCATATCAGAAAGAATTTGGTCGAAACATTATGGTGAATATTGGATGGGAGTGACAATGAAAAAATTGTCAAAATTTGCAATGACATTCATGAAGCCAGTCATGAAATGAAAGATTTCCTTGAATTACATAGCAACGTAGACCAAATTAATATAAACTCACTTCCATGGTTGTTAACGGAGCAATAAAGCAATGTTGTAAAAGAAGTTATGCGAAAAAATAAATTTCCCACCAGATTTTGTTCGAACATGAAGAATATCATAACAAAGAAAGGTGATTTTGCGGGGGTGAAAAAGCATGATTGGCATATCTTCATGAAGGTAATTATTATGGTATATATATTGCTATATTTTTTTATTCTAGTGCATATTGGTGGTGTTTTTTTGTCTACTTTTTAAAAAAGATACTGAAACTATTTTTATATCGTTACAGTATGTTCTACCTCTATCTCTCCCGGACAACTTCGACAACAATGCCAAACAAGTTATATATGATCTTGGAGAATACATGAGGTATGTAGCGATATTTTTCATGCATAAGGTGTTTGTTTAATTCATTGTAGAACTTTTATTTGACATTCTTTTTCTAACTGTTATGTAATATAATGTTTATTTTTGTTAAATCTCATGATTTGTTTACATCACTTGTAGATGGTTGGCATCTAAAGAAATCCATAAAAAAGATATAAAGTATTGGAGGAGATCAATTCCTCGTCTCATGTGTGAAATGAAAAATCGTCTACCTTCGACATTTTTCAATGCACAAGAACACTACCTCATACACCAAGTTGAGGAGATTGAATTGTGTGGACCTGTACACTCAAGGTCAATGTGGATGGTTGAGAGGCACTTGAAATTTTTGAAGGGTTTGGTTAGACAATGAGCACGTCCAGAGGGTTCTATGGTGGAGGGATATATGGCATACTAGAACATGATGTATATTAGTGAATATATTCCTAAATCAACGTCAAAGCTCAATTTAGGTCGCATTTGTGATCTAGACTTCAATAACAATTTCGAAGGGGAGTACCTAAAGGGGAAAGGTAAATCGAGGAAGGTGAAAGGTAATTATTAGCTAGTGGAGATTAATTATAGTACATTTGGCTGTTGATTTTTATGTATATATCATACTTATTTCATTTTTAATATTCAATATGCATCAATTAAAAGTGTATATTGTGTTAAGTGAATATACATTTGTACTGAATTGTAATTTTAATTTCATCAAGCAGTTGGTCGAGAGTGGGATGCACTTCATTTATACATCGCAAACAATATTGATTGGATGAAGGTATGGATTAAACGATGTGAACAATCTAGTCATGGAATATCATGGGAAGGTGTGGCTTCATTGGTTAAAGTAGCTCATCGCAATGGATATATCAATCTTACACAAAGGGAAATTGATTTAGCATATGGTTTAAAAGATAAGCAGTAAAGCATATTAATTAGCCATACTATTTAATATTTTTCAAATATATTGATGTACACGTTGATTCGTTTCCATGCAAATCATAAACATGCACTTTATCATGATCATTTATGGATTAATATTTATGTGTATGGCTTGTTGCAGGTAAAACACCATAAGGATATGTGGTGAAATGGTCGTAAATTTCACATCAAAAAGTTGGATGAAACGAAGAAAACATATGATTGTGGGATAAATGCAGTCTTTGAGGTGACCAATGTTTCCTCTAAAAGTGATAGACATTGAGAAAAAGGTTCTTAGAAAATCGATACTATGGGTATTTGGAAGATATTATTCAGTACAACTTTAACTCCTTCAAATTAGTTATGTTCGTTGCCAAATGGTACATGTTACAATTGAATCAACGTGATCATGATAAAACTATTATTGAACATGATAATGGATTTACCATGGTTAATACAAGGTTCATTGAGCCAAGAACTAAGTCCTATATTCTTCCAAGCCAATGTCAACAATTATTTTACTGTGAGGTTCTAGGTAGTGGGGGTTGGTCATTTGTTGTGAGACACGATCCAAGGGGAAGGCCGGTAAAGTATAATGTAGAGGAAGATAATGAAGAAGGTATCGAAGAAGAAGATGATGTTTAGGATGATAAACATGATTAGTTAGATGATCATGTTCCAGAGGAAGATGTTGAAGAATTAGTTGAATGAAATGATGTAGCAGACAATGTCCATGAAGATGATATCGACGATGACATGATGATCGAAACCGACATCAATGACGATGATGATATGTGAAATCCTTACAATGTTGAATATGGATTAGATGATACAAATGGTGACTTGGATAAAGAAGATGATGAATTCCATTTAAATGCATGAGGTATGCCTTAATATATCTACTCTATATATTTTGAATTAGTATTGCGATAGAATTATTGACTTGTATTGGTACGTATAAATTAATTGTTTTCAAGCTTTTTTGCCATTTTCTTGTATGTTTCTTAAGTATGACAAAAACAAAATAAATTATTTTTTTGTACATAGATTTTGTTGGGTTATGGGGAATTGAGAGTGATGTGAGGGGGTGGGTCAGATGAGCTTCCACCTTCACGTGGTTGGCCTTGTTTAGTAGAGAATATTAAATTATTCTCGAAACAAAGAGAAGCTTGGTAAGGTAATGAAAAATTATCATGGAAATTATTTCACCTTCATTTTTATATGATATTTCATAACCCAAAAATAAGGCGTGGATGCTCGGGTACTTGACCCCGTATATTATAACTGTCATGTGAAGAGGGCCAACATTGAATGTTTTTCAATTTTTGCTTGTGTGGACTGAAATATGGCATGGTTATACTAGACACATGCACTGACGGTGTGGGAGGGTTTCTGAACTCAAACATGACTCACACAAACAATCCGATGATCAAACAACAAACCTATAGAATAATCAATGTACTGAATGGGGCCAACATTGATAGTTTTTCAATTTGTGCTTGTATGGACTAAAATTTGGCATGGTTATACTAGACGCATGCATTAAAAATGTGGGAGGGTTTCTAGACTCAAACTGACTCACACAAACAATTCAACAATCAAACAACAAACCTATAGAATAATTAATGTACTGAACGAGGCCAACGTTGAATGTTTTTCAATTTGTGCTTGTATGGACTGAAATTTGGCATGGTTAGACTAGACGCATGCATTCACGGTGTGGGAGGGTTTAGAAACTCAAACATGACTCACAAAAACAATTCTACATTCAAACAAAAAACCTATAGAATAATTAATGTACTGAACGGGGCCAATGTTGAACGTTTTCCAATATGTGCTTGTATAGACTGAAATTTGGCATGGTTAGACTAGACCTATGCATTGATGGTGTGGGAGGGTTTCCAAACTCAAACATGACTCACACAAACAATTCTACATTCAAACAACAAACCTATAGAATAATTAATGTACTGAACGGGGCCAACGTTGAACGTTTTTCAATGTGTGCTTGTATGGACTCAAATTTGGCATGGTTAGACTAGACGCATGCATTGACGGTGTGGAAGGGTTTCCAAACTTAGACATGACTCACACAAACAATTCAACATTCAAACAAAAAACCTATAGATTATTAACATCAAAGGGAGTAGGTCGATCCTTCAAAACCTTGATTTCCCTTCATTTTAGCTCACAACTTGTGGCAGTGGAGGAGGTCCAAAATTGTTTAAGCATTTTAGAAATTATGTATCAATGTTCCATTCAAAACCAAAATGTATTTATATATATTTGGGTTAAAATTCTTAGGAAAAAAATTCTACCTATATCACATATATGCATAGGAGAATTTTTAGTTGGATCTCCTTTGGATACAAGTGACAAAAAAAAAAAAATTCAAGTGAGAAGTTTTAGTAGGATCTCCTTTGAGTTACTACTATTTGGATACACGTGACAAAAAAAAAAAATCAATCTTTGTCATGGATTTATACACAAAGGCTATAACCACATCTCTTGATAAATTGAAACGTTTCATTGGTTTATACATGGTTGCATTTGTTGAAATGTTTATCTTTTCAATCTATGTGATGTATTGGGGTTTTATCACATTTGGACCTAGTAATACTTGTGATGGATTGCAAGCACCTTATAATATAAGGTGTGGAAGGCCACCTTTAGGGATTTCATCACATGTGTTTGAAACTTTTATGTTTGAAATTTATGTGATGTCACCATTGAGACTAAGAGATAGGATATCACCCCTTTAAAAATTCGAACACTTATAATATAATATTGTGACATGGCCCCATATATATATATATATATATATATATATATATATATATATATATATATATATATATAATGGTTTTAAACATTTTTCTTATGCCTTCTAGTAACTTCTTGTTCAGATTTATCCAAACCATGCCTCCTATATAGTTAAATTGATGAGACACTATATGATGAGCATTCATCTTGTTATGCTTTTGTTTTTCTCTATACAAGTTCTCTCCCATATTCCCGTGAACTCATTGAATTTTCTCTATAAATTTTATGGTTTTTTCCTATTCATTTCCATGGCTCATCAAATTATATTTAGTATCTTGGGAAAATTAAATGTCAAAGGGTGTTCAAGCCAAAAATCTCAAAGATGTCTCAAATGGGGATTTATTGTTAGATCTATAAATGACCTAATTATATTCATGCTCAATGTAGGGGAGACTAATCCGGAGTCTAAGGATGCATGATGTTGAAACATCTCAAATTTCCATTGGAGAATTTTCATTTTCTCATCATTTTGTGGGTGAAGTTTTCACTCTACTTTAACTTAGTTCCACAATACCCCACAATGCCTCCAAGAAATGGCTACAATTTGTTTTATTCTTATTTGTAATAATGGAGTTGGGGAGCCCAAAATGTATGCATATGTGATAGAAAATAGCTCCATTTATTCCTAATTAATAACAATATCATTGAATAGAATCAACTGCACTATGTTGAACATGTCAACTACGTCTACCAACACATAATCATGTACATGCCTATTCCTTTCTCTAAGAAAATCCATGAAAATTCCGCCCCAAGTTTGACTTAAGTTATGAAAAGGAGTGTACAATCCCAACTTTATGTTAGCACATTTTGGAATGCAAAAAACTACACATATCCAACTAAACATAGAAATTTTTATTGGCATATATGGTCAATACACATAAAATCAATAGTGTCTTCTTAGCTCCATAGTTTTTAGAGACTATGCAAGGATGGCCTTCACTCAATATATGGAATGGTTATACACCCAACAATTGGAATACACAACATGTCGTCTTTGTACAATAATCCATCTTTCAAATGGTATTAAGGCTTCTTCTTTCCCTACTTCATTGCTACCAAAATTGGGTGAAACCTCATGTCCTCTTCATACTAGATCTGCAAATACTAAAAAAAAGGTTTTAAATACATAATGGTTATGAGAAAAATAACTCACATATACAATAAATCAATAGTATTAATGGTAACCCCCTTGTTGTACTAGATAATGTTGATGTATTTGTAACTTTGGAAGATATTCACTTGTATATTGTATGTATTACATTTGTACTTTATTGTATCCTCGACGAAGATGTCTTATTCCTCCGATTGGAAGTGTCATAATTTGTATTCTATTGTTGTACCTCCGACGGAGATGTTTGTTCCTCTGGGTCGGAGAATTCATTAGTGTACTTGAGTCATGTAAAGTCATTGAGGTCCATCCTCCCATGTATGATAGGGCATTAGACTCCGGAGTAATTTCACAAGTTATATTGTAAGTGTCGTAACTTATATTTGATGGGTTATTAGACCAACTTGGTGGGGTCGGCCCTGTATGAGTCATGAGGGTTAAAGGGTTATTAGACCACCCTAGTGGGGTCAGCCCAGTGATGAGTGGTAATGGGTTATTAGACTCTCCTAAGGGAGGTCGGCCCAGTTAGAGTTAAAGGCAAGTCAAGTCATTGTATAAATAGAGAGTGTGATTATCTCATTCTATTCATTCACTCACTCACTCACTTCGCATTAGTGAGAGAGAGGAGGAGTGCGCACAAGTGTAGGAGGAGTAGCTTCTGCATACATTTATCTTTTGGAGATTCATCTTGGTGATCTTTGTATTGGTGCTTATTCTATCTCGGAGGAAGTTGCGGGGTTTTTCACCTTCTTGGTTTTCCCCGGTGAAATGCTTTGTGTCTCTTGTCTCTTGTGTTTGATATGTTGTTCTCTCAGTTAAGATCCTATATCATATTGAATTAAATGATGAAAAACTAACATGGTATCAGAGCTAGCCTAAAGGAAGGCATTGTATGGCATTTATGACATTTGTTGCACTTGCGACAAATTGGAAGTTAGGGCTTGATATATTAAAAACTAGTCATCATGGAACTTTTGCTATAAGTTTTGGAGAAGGTTCAGGATCTGAAAATTTTACAGGCCGAAGATGAAATGTTCATGTACCTTGTGTTCGAATCTCAACCTCATATTCGTTGTACTTTATGAGATATGATCCATACAAGTTAGGGTTTCCGCCTCTTCCAGATTGAAGCCCTAAACATGTGACCTAGGAACAAAGGTCATATCTCGGGCTAGGAAGCTCCAAATGGAATTCCATAAAAAAAATTTAGTTAGGGCACGGACTCTAGTTTCACAGGCCCGCTTTTCAGAGGCTGAAGTTGAAACATCGACATGTGTCACTCCGTACAAGTTCGCTATGATGTTTCTTCCCATAAACAGGTCATGTTGCGACACTTGGAATATCTCTCTAATGGAGAATCCATTTGAGGTCTTATCTATGGGGTTGGAAAGATGACAGGGAATTCGACCACAGGACAAAGTTCCAGAACCTAAGGCTCTAAAATTTCAGAGTTTCATCAGAAACAATATGGCATATATTTCTGTCAAAACAGAATTGGATTATGAGCACTTTCATTCTTTGTTTGTCACTGCTGCAGGAATTAGGGTTTCTACAAAAGTTGGAATTTTTGGAATCTGAGACCACGGCTGGATGCTCCTCATCAAAATCAAAATTTAGAGACCAAGATCAAAGTTTTTGGTTGGGTAGAACCTCGAGCTCTATCAAACCCTAGTTCAAGATTTTGACCAGAAAATGAGAATTTGACAGAAGCTGCAGATCCAAAACTTTCAAAGTCAATTTTGAGGGGTCAAATTTTGGAGATTTCAAAATTTAAGTATACCAGCTTGATCAGCTCAGCAAGGTACATTTTTTCATCCAATCAGAAGTTTGAAATTGAAATATTGAATTTTTAGGGTTTCTATGACAAACCCCAATCCAAATCCAGATCCAGCTTCAACAAATCAAAGTGGATTGCATTATTCATAGAAGAGAATGAATTGACACCTACATAAGTGAAGAATATCCAGTTCTAGAGGAAGATGAGGCTAAGGCCTTACATAAGAATACTACAAGCAATCCCGACAGGTATGACTTGAGGAGATATAGGTATATTTTTTAATATGTTCATGATTAAGTTTATAATATGTTTGTCTTCATATTATTGAGGTTAGTAACAATCTTGATTAATTCTAGACTTGTCTTATCACCCTAGTAAAATTATGAATGCATGTGAATGATAGAAGACATTTATTGATTAGGGTTATGACACTTATGATTGTACTAATGCACTGTGGTGTTGTATGAGGATGATGTTGTCCGCTAACATAAAAGGTACATCAAGAAAGACAAATCAAGTACTAGATCAAGAACATATGACCATGGTGACATGAAGACAAAGACTCATCCATAGTCATGGACCACATATAAGCTCTACTTACTAGGTATGTATAATTTGGTTCTACAATGGTTAACTTATGAGATATGCAGGTTATTAGCACAACTCATTGAAGAGAACAATAAGACATTATGTGGGTATGTTAGACATAACTAGAAAGCATGATAATACAGGTATGTTTTTCCTATATCAAGTTAGAATCCTACCTTGTGTTAGGATCTCATATAAGTATACTTGGTATGATTGATAATTCATGAAATTATAAGTTTGGGCAATCACAGGTTTATGCATATTATGCTTCTTAGTTTGATTAATGATATGACAAACTAGAAGAGTCCTATGGTCAAATAAAAATATGCATGAGTAAAAGAAGTCCTCCCTAAAACCTTGAATACTAACGCTTGTGTATGAAATGATCATGACCATACATGATTAAGATTATTTAGAATCATAATGTTTTGATAAGTATTGAGATTATACTAATACATGTATGATTATGTATGAGATATTGAGGATGACACAATGATGACACTAGTGCACACGTAAGCATGCATAGTGGTCCAGGATGGATAGAAGTTCAAAGACATATAATCATGATGATATCATAAAGGAAGCAAAGATCAAGATGGATCACACTCCAAGAAGCAAAGATCAAGAGGGAGCACACTCCAGTTGTTCCTGCAAGGAAGCAAATATCAAGAGGGAGCACACTCCAGTAATTCCTACAAGGAAGCAAAGATTGAGAGGGAGTCCACCCAACAACCAAACAAAGATAAGTATTTGAATTGTCATTTATTATATATTTGATTACTTAAATGATGTTGTCCAATCATGTACATGCTTATGTTCCTAGATTTAGGATGTATATTATGCATATTAGAAAAGTTTCAATAATGAACACGATACTACTAATATGCAAGTAATGGGTAAGTGGCCTATGGTAATGTACAACATTCCATTGCTACTTATCTAGAATGAAACCTCTGTGCTGACATGTTGGGAGTTGTGCACACTCTTAACAAATGTTCTGGTAAAGATGGAAGGCATCTAGAAAGTTACGTGATATGGATAAATGTTGTATTGAAGCATTGGCTAAGATAATTGCATGACTGTATGACATACATTCTTATGTGTAAGATTTTTTTTTTTGAAAAACTATGAGAAGTTTCTAATCATGCAATTGAATTTGACTAATGGGAAAGATAGTGTACAATCACCTACAAAAGAAGCAAAACGACATTTGTTCCAGTGACGAAGTTCGAGAAAACTACCTATTGAAGGTATTGAAGAATCTAAAGTTCCTAGGATCAGGGACGCAGTAATGGAAGGATGCCATGATTGAGGAATCCCAATCGATCATGAAGAATGATGTTTGAGATGTGGTCCCAAGACCAGAAGGGAAGTCTGTTGTGACTTCCAAGTAGATCTACAAGATCAAGCATGCTGCAAATAGTAGCATAGAGAAATACAAGACAAGTGATGAAGTGGTAGATACACCAGATGGATGTCAAGACAACTTTCTTGAATGGTGTAGTCGAAGAGGAAGTGGAGCAGCCACTTGTATTTGAGACACATGACAGGGAGTCACTTGTGTGCAAATTGAAGAAAGCCTTGTACGGTTTGAAACAAGCACCCAAGACATGGTACAGCAGGATAGACAACTTCCTGACTAGTTTGGGCTTTACCAAGAGTAAAGCAGATTCCAACCTTTACTACAAGGTTGAGGAAGGAAATCCAATGATACTCCTATTATATGTAGATGACCTATTTGTGACAGGTGAGATTGGGTTGATTGCTGATACGAAGAAGAATCTTGATGCCGAGTTCGAGATGAAGGACTTGGGTATGATGCATTACTTTCTAAGTATGGAGGTGTAGCAGAGTGCAGATGGAATCTTCCTTGGACAAGGGAAGTATGCAGTAGAGATCCTAAAGCAGTTCAAGATGATGGACTCCAAGGCCATGGCCACACCTATGGCATCGAACCTGAAGCTATTGAGTTGTGTTTCATCAGAGTTGGTTGATTCCACGATGTATCATCAGATGATTGGGTACTTGATGTACTTGATGAACACGAGACCAGATATTTGCTTTGCTGTGAACACCTTGAGCCAGTTCTTGATGGATCCTAGACATGTTCACTTGATTGTTGTAAAGCATATTCTGAGGTACCTGAAGGGTACAGTTGATTATGGGCTCAAGTATGATGCGAATGAAAAGTTTAACTTGGAGGGTTATGTTGATTCAGATTGGGCAGGTAGTGCTGCATATAGGAAGAGCACTTCAGGGTGTTGCTTCAGTATGGGATCAGGTGTGACCTCTTGGTTTAGCAAGAATAAATACTGTGTAGCACTAAGTACATCCGAATCAGAGTATGTCGCAGCTTGTTTGGCTAGTTGTGAGGAAGTATGGCTAAGGAAGATATTGTCTGATTTATTTGATCTCCAGTTGGATGCTACTTGTATCTATTGTGACAACCAGATTTGTGTGAAGTTGTCAGAGAACCTAGTGTTCCATGACAAGTTGAAGCATATCGAGATCGAATATCACTATATCAGGGATATGGTGCAGAGATGAGCAGTGAAGCTCCTGTATGTTGCGACGAATGAGTAGATTGCAGATGTGTTGACCAAAACACTAGCCAGAGTGAAGTTCAAGTACTTCAGAGAGAGGCTTGGTGTACTTCAGTTCGAGGTTCCTTCCAAGGGGAATTGATGAGTCCAGAAGACGTAGATGCAAATGGGATTTTTCGACATGGTTGTAGATGTGTTCTCCCATGGTCATGATGTAATTGCTGATCTTTTTCGACATGGTTGTAGATGTGTTCTCCCATGGTCGTGATGTAATTTCTGAGCCATTATCACATGGTGGTAGATGTGTTCTCCCATGGTGCAGATGTAAGGGATGGAGCCATTCTCACATGGTGGTAGATGTGTTCTCCCATGGTGAAAAAGTAAGGGCTGGAGTCTTCCCCGAATGGTGGTAGTTGTGCTCTCCCATGTCATTGTTGTAAGTGTTGTATGATGTGCACCTGGGCTGTGCTCCATGGACGATGATATGATCTGAAGAGGATGATCACGTGATGATGATGTACATCAGGATGAGGTACATTAGGATGATGTACTGTATGATGATGATCAGTATGATCATGAGTATCAGGATGATAATCCGTGGTCGTGGACAGGTTGTGTAGGATCGCATGTAATCAGTCCTGGAGATACAGATAGGTTGTGCTAGGCACGTAAAAGATCCTAGGATTCTCTTTAGATATCTTGCAGGTTGCAAGACACTATTTTAAGGTTTTGCGAGTTCACATGTAATCAGTCCTGGAGATCCAGACAGGTTGTGCTAGGTAGGTAAAAGATCTTTGGATGCTCTTTAGAGATCTTGCAGGTCGCAAGACACTCTTTTAAGGTTTTGTGAAGGTCACATGTAAAATATCCTGGGAGATCTGATAGGTTGAGTAGTAAGCTCGTAAAAGTACTGGGATGCTCTTTCGAGGTTTTGTTGACACACGTAATCATCCTTGAGGATTCCACAGGATGGCCAGATATGATGAAGACCTATAGGAGGCTAGGCCTACAACCAACATGAAAAAGCGTTGGCTATGTAGAACTTCCTATGACGAGAAGAATTGAGAGATAGCACCAGTGATCGAGATGACGAGTACATCAACAGTGGCGATGATGCTCCGTGATCTAGTGACGATGATCCAGCTCTAGAATTGAAGACTTGTGCCTATATGTATTGATGACCTGTGTCAAGAGAATACCTTCCTAATTAAGAGGGAGTGTTGATGTATTTGTAACTTTGGAAGATATTCACTTGTATATTGTATGTATTACATTTTTACTTTATTGTATCCCCGATGAAGATTGCTTATTCCTCCAATCGGAAGTGTCGTCATTTGTATTTTATTGTTGTACCTCTGACGAAGATGTTTGTTCCTCCGGGTCAAAGAAGTCATTATTGTACTTGAGTCATGTAAAGTCATTGAGGTCCATCCTCCCATGTATGACAGGGCATTAGACCTCGAAGTAGTGTCGCCAGTTATATTGTAAGTGTCGTAACTTATATTTTATGGGTTATTAGACCACCTTGGTGGGGTCGGCCCTGTATGAGTCATGTGGGTTAAATGGTTATTAGACCACCCTAGTCGGGTCAGCCCAGTGACAAGTGGTAATGGGTTATTAGACTCTCCTAAGGGAGGTCTTCCCAGTTAGAGTTAAAGGTAGGTCAAGTCATTGTATAAATAGAGAGTGTGACTCTCTCATTCTATTCATTCAATCACTCACTCACTTCGCATTAGTGAGAGAGAGGAGGAGTGTGCACAAGTGGAGGAGGAGTATCTACTACATACATTTATCTTTTGGAGATTCATCTTGGTGATCTTTGTATTGGTGCTTATTCTATCTATGAGGAAGTTGTGGGGTTTTCACCTTCTTGGTTTTCCCTGGTGAAATGCTTTGTGTCTCTTGTCTCTTGTGTTTGATATGCTGTACATGTTGTTCTCTCAGTTAAGATCCTTGATCATATTGAATTAAATGATGAAAAAATGACAGATAATAAGTCGATTTTTTTGCAATTAAGACCTCCACTTGGTATGCCTTGCTTGTTGCAACTTAGTTTGGGTTTAGAAAAAATGTAGTGCCTTGTGATCATTGTGGATGATTGTCTCTTTTCCTACTATTTAGGCTTTCCATTCCTCATGGGTTAGTGTAATTTTAACAACACCTTATCATATCTAGTATAGTCCACAACTTGTTCACTGGATGTTTTTAATGGTAGGCAATCTGTCTTTCTTATTGCATGAAGATGCCCCCCCAAGGAATATTGTCTAATGCATCAACCTCAATATCAAAAGGATTATTCATATTTAGAATATTTAAATCATGTGATTCACATAATTTATTCTTCAAAATGTGAAAGGCTTTGAGGCATGTTCCTTAGTCCAAATAAATTTATGCTATGATTTTGTGAAGGAATATGTGACAATACTTGAGAAATGTGGGATTCATGCACTTATGAAGATGATTCATTAAATTATGAACATTGACAAGATACAATAAAACTCCTTACCTTGGGGAGATTCCCTAGTTTATGTCATAATATAATAATCTAAACCTTTATTGGGTCGATAATAATAATCTAAACCTTTATTGGGTAAGTGAAATTTAGGCATTAAAAAACATTCAAACAACCCACACTTACCCTTAAAAGTAGTCTTTCAAGTGTATTATTAATTAACCATCTCTTAATAATATTTATATTTGCGATCAAACTTGGAAAAGTAACTTTATCCTTGTAGCTAATCCAACAAATCATCAATCCTTGGTAGAGGATTTAATCAATTATCTATTGTTCAAGATATAAATAATTACTTACTAAAATACGTTTGGGTGCATGGAAATCAACACACATTTGACAAGTCCCATACTTCTATGTTGCTAATACAATAACCCCTTGATCTAAAAAATCTTGCAATTGATTCCTTATCTCCTCGCTCTCCAACATAAAGGATCAATAGAAAAGGGTTTGACAAATCATAACTCTAGCAATAATTATATATCATGCTCAATTGTCCTCTTAGGAGATAACAAGTTTTGGTTATGAGAAAACTAAGTCTCATCTTACCCAAAAGGTGCTTTATTTCCTTCTTTAGCTCTATTGAATTGTTAGTTTAATCAAGCTTATATTTTGTAGGATTATCCACTTTGGCTCTTACAACTACTATTATTGACTTTTTAATGTTGTTAATCAACCTCTTAGCTTGATTCACATCATCGAACACTATCTTTACCAATATTTACCTATCAAAATATCACTATAGAAAGTGTTGGCATTTAGCTCCCTCCCTCCAAGGCACATTTTCACCTTCCTACTCTTCGTCTAGAGCTTGCAAAGGTTAGCGGAGGTCACACAGTTCGCATAAGTGGTGGAGAAGGTTGCAGAGGTCACCACGGAGGTCGCAAAGGAGGTCGGGGAATTCACATAGGAGGTCGAGGAGGTCATAGAGGAGGTCGAGTAGGTCAAGGAGGTCACATCATAGGTTGAGGAGGTCATAGAGGAGGTTAAGGAGGTCATTGAGGAGGTCAACAAGCCATATAGGACACAATGCCTCCCAAATTAGTCAGTACCCATTGTATTTACCATTTGATTTATTGAATGCATGAGTGATAGCATGAATGGAGGATTATATGCTAAGATGGGTTTTCAATATTGCTTTCACGATTGCGTTTCCAAGGATTTCACCTAGAGCAGGGAAATCTCCTAAGCTTCCCTCTCCCACAACGTGAAAATTAACCCTAAAACCCCCAATGAACCCCGGTTTGGAAATCAAGAACATAACCAGTACAATACTTAGTGCAACTACTCAATGCAGGCTTCTTTGGACACCCCAAGCACCTACCAGTCACATGGGTTCAATAAATTCCAACCACCCAAGCGATGCGCTTTGGCTAGGGATTTAATCTATGGTTTTTACCATTTAATAAGAAATGCAAGGTAAAGGTTTTGCGCTAGGTAGGAAAGGTAAATCCCATTCCAAACTATATACTTAACCTTTTTAATGCATACCCTTAACATAGATGTTGTAGGAAGTTGCCTCACGAAGATAAGTATGGGGTAAATACCATAAGATTATAATCTCAACGCTGGTATGAAACCTTGTAAACCCGCAAGAGAAGAATGAGAAATAAAAGGTTAGCTTGCTAAGCAATTATAGGGCCATTGATGGGCCAGTTTCCAACCATTGCAAGGTTAACTCAATTTAAGAATGAAAATCTAGTTTAAACGCTCATGAAAACCTAGTTTCTTAGTGATTTTCTTCTAGTGTTGTGAGTGGACAAGAGCATTGAGGCTTGATATCCATATTCCTTTAGATATTTTGGGCATTGTGAAGTCAATCTAATATTTCTCAAATTAATGTACTTGCTTCTCTATGAATAGTAAAAAGATTGATCATCATCCTTGGAGACCAATTTGAGCATATTAATGGTATGAGAATTATGTTTCATAACTGCTCTCTTGCTTTAAAATTTGAATTTGTAGAATTCTAGTGTTGGTAGAGATTATGATTCCTTGTTGGTATTCCCGTTTCAATGCTCCATGCCATTTCCAACTATCACACCATTGAATGAATTGGGTTAGATTAGAAGAGTTTGTCATAGTGTTTGGAAGGTTTTTATCACTATTTAGGAACTGTGTTAAGGTTATAGTTTGCTAGTTATTCAGGGATACTTTCAAATTCAAGTATTTATGGCTTCCTCTAAAGGTTCCTTGTCAAAATTGTTAAGTTGAAATTGAAATCCACAATTATATTTGCAGATACAAAGAAAATTTACTCCATATTTGCAAGATATGATTAATTAAATATATACCCATTGCAGATATGAGTTACCATTTTGTTGATTTGAGATCAATATCATAAATATTTATGAAATAGGCAGTGGCCTCCTAGTTATTGGTTGCACTTTATTGTAGATACATACAAATTCATGATCTGATATATTTTGTAATTCCAAAAGTAATCTCATATATTTTAAATAATAATAAGCATTCAAAAACTTAGAATTTCAACATAACATACATACAACACAGTTATAATCGTGCACTACATAGAACACCAACACTTCACATGTTAAAGTGTGTCTTGGATTTTTGTTGAGAGCTACATTAGTTGTTCTAGGTATAACACCCAAGCCAACTACAAAGAAGTCATTGTAAATGTTCATTATATAATTTTTATAGACCACATTTGTAATATTTAGGGATAAGTTGAAGAGACTTTGTGTAAGATTCAATAGAAGCACAATGCTCGATATGATTAGCTACACACAATCATTTTTTCAGAAGTGCATTTTGTTTTTTTGCTTATTTAGAGGATATAAGACATTTTTTACTTCTTATGCCTAGTATAATAGAATTCATTGTTAGAAGATATGTTAAGTTTGAGGAATACCTCTTGGCCTACATGCTTGATTTGGAATCTATTCCATCTTCGACCTGTGAGCCATATCATCTTAATTTGTTTTTTACGTGTTTCTTTAATGTGTTTTGTATGTTCCTTTACTGGGATTTTTTTAATTTACTAATCCAGTGATCACAATCATGTCCTACATGAGTGATCTGATAAGCATATCCTTGATACTAATGACAATCCTAATGACACACATACATTATATTATTTAGGTTCATCACTAGAAAACTTAATCAAACGTAGGTAGTTGTTTGCTATGGAATTGGAAGGAATCTAAAGGTAATAAATACTATACATGTGATGGTGCCATAGTGCTACCCATATATTATATCTTTCATAATTCATGAATTGACCATGATGGCTACATAATGAGGGTAACCATATAGTAGCTTGATGTTGATTCTTATGATTTATTTTCATGGTGTTTAAAAAATGGGGTACATGATAGATACCCTTTTCTCTTTATTTTTTAAATCCATAGAGGAAGGTTCTCTAGAGGTTTCTAATGGATTTGAGAACATATTTAGGGGAAACAAGAGTAGGGAAAAGGTAAAGAGGCATGGAATATAAAACCAATTTAGTTTGGTGAAGTAAGAGAAAAAGGATGCTATCATGGAAAGAATCTTTACCAATATGGAAATTTAGTGTTCATAAATATGTTTTTTGGTGTTTGAAACTTCAAAAAACGTATAAGCATTAGAGTCTCCCTAGAATAAGACAAATGGGGTTATACACCACTCTTACTGCCTAAATTTGGAGTAAGGGCATGTTCTCCATCTCATCATCACATGAATTCCTACTTGTTAAAAAGGTAAAGGGATCCTCTTCCTTATCACTTAAATGCCTACATTTTGAGAAAGGGAAAGTGTCATTTCTTCTCTTCATAGATATGGCTAGATGGTGAACAATGAAATGTCATTCTTTTTTTATCACCTCAATGCCTATATTGTTAGATTTGGAATGTGTTTTTTTATCTTCATCACATAGATGACCACATTGTTAGAGAGGGAATATGTTACATATATAAATAGTATATAAATATAAATACAAACTCCAAGTGCTTAAGAATGGCCATCGATTTGATTTCCAAGGTCGAAGAGTCATCATTTGAACAAGTTAGGAGGATCACACAATTCCATCAATTCGACCTTCACATTGAAAACCAAAAATATGGTGTGTCACTTGTACTAGAAAAGCACACTAACTAGTAAGAATTTTCAAGATCTCTATTCCAACATCTATGTTGCAAAATTTTGTAATCTTGGAGTATGATTTGGATGTCTAACTCCAAAGTCCTACTCTAATGCCATTGTTGGTGTTGTCCAATGAGATCAAATATACCTATGTTCCTTACATCCTCTCACAACTTGATGTTAGTGTAGGGGTCACAAGCTAGTGATTACCTCAAAGAACGATTCAATTATAGATTGGATTAAGGGTAAATTTTAAGTTTGATTTTTCATATGGAAACTTTTGTCTAGAGAGAAAAATGTGAGGTTGTTGAACTTGAAATATTTCCTTAAAGGAAATGCAAGAACTAATCAAGTGATTTAAAATAATGTAGATGTCTTTTATCAATTCCAATTTCTCCAAATGTGAGGCAATTCAAGGAAATAGATAGTGATTGAAGTTGCATACAATTATAGAAAAAAACAATGCATACCCTAATCCAGTGAGAAAAAAATAGCCTAAAAAGTCTCCTATCTAACTTCACTACATGGAATAAATGTGAGATAGGATGATGATTGCATGATTATGCATATTTTTCTATGTGTAGTTCCTAAACTGTGATTGTTAATTGTGGCAACAAAGAACAAATGTATGATTCTATAATAAGATTAATGAACCAACAATTAGAACAAAATCCAAAGAAGGTATGTGAAAATCATTTGAAAATGTGCTTGAATTTTTGTTGTGTGTGCTTGAAATAACTTCATATATGGCTCTTTACTCTTCACTAGGAGAAGAAATTCCACTAGTATGGGCCTAGCGTGGCCAAACAATATCTTGAAGTGAGCCTAGTATTCAATGGGATACAAAATTTACTATGTTCTGGTGTAACAAAGACCAAATAGGGATTGAAGGATTTCATGCAAAAATACATGCCTTAACTATTTTCTCACTATGGCTTAGTCATACTTAGATTTATACATTGAAATTTTATCAATAAATTGTCTCATAATAAATCAAATTATTCATTTTAATAGTGTTATGTTTGAGGTTTTGCAATGCTAGAGGTTTCATATTTTTTTTCATGAGAACCCTAAACCAACCTAAAAATCATGTACAATCTCCTTGTCTATAGTAGTGATAATGATTTTATTATAAGAGTATGTCAATGTGCCTAAGTTTTTTAAGTGCTTTGTTTATTGGAGAAATTTTTTCCCATGGTGCAGGTAGAACCAAACGGGTATTTTCCAGATATGTCTTCCTTGAGTGAGGGGAATTTAGGAAGACTAGAGGAAAGTGAGACATCGAGTAGGTCTACAAGAGTTATATCAACTAGATTTCAAAATATTAGAAGAAAATTCCATTAATGCATGGAAATTTTTCTCGCTGAAGGGGGGTCATTCTCTTATGATGATGATAACATAGGCAACATGGAGGTTCCCTTGAGGTACAAACATCTAGTGAAACAATGGGTACCCAAGGATCTTCCTCAAATAAACACATATTTTTTTGTGAATGAGTGGATATATCGGATTGCACCATCGTCAATACATGGTTTGGGGTTGTTTTGCATGGATGACATAAAGGTCGGTTACAATAGATGTACTGAATTGATGGAGTATGTTGGACCCTATTACAACTACAAAGATTGAATGTGACTGGTCCAATATACATGAAGTGTGCGTAGATATGGATTGTCTACAAATTATTTACAGTTGAAATACAAGGATAAAAATAAAGGAGTAGCGATGTACATTGATGGAAGGCAAAAGCTATAGGGAATATTGCATGGTTTATAAACAGTACACAACCAAGGTATACAATTAAGCAACCCAATTGCATATTTGAGGGGTGTGAAGGAAACCGGGTTTTTGTATGTTCTATTAAATCAATAGATGCAAGGGAAGGGTTGCTTATTAATTACAATTTGAATCGAATAGATACAAACATGGTTACTATGGGAGTGGTACATCTAACAATTTACCCAACCTTTAATTAATGAATCTAATATATTATGTATTTTTCGTTAGTCTATTGTTATAACTTCGTTAAAATTTTATATATTTATTTTGTAGGGTAGTGATTGGGGCATCTCCCCGGCAACTGCTTAAAGGAGTACACCATCCTCAAGGCAGCAGGTATACATCATTGTAATTGTACAAATATAATATGAACAAAACATTTTTTTGTTATGTTTTTTCATGAGTATATTCAATTTGTTTAGATAATGTTATCTATATATTTGTTGCAGAGTGTTGATCGTGGAAACTACCTGGCTGTTGATTAGACGACAACATCCTCGATCCAACATGTATACCTCATTGTAATTGTACAATTTAAATACGATCAATATGTTTTATTATTATGTTTTTTTCATGATTATTTTGGTTTCGTTTAGATAATTTTTCTATAGTTTTGTTGCAGGGTGTTGATCGGGGCACCTCCCTAGCAGTAGATCATACAAGACCAGCCTCGAGGTAGCAGGTATACCTCATTGTACTTATACTACTATAATATGCGCAATATGTTTTTCTATTATTTCTTTTCATGAGTATATTGGTTTCATTTCGATAATGAATTCTATATTTTTGTCACATAATAGTGATTGGGACATCTCCCCGACAGTTGATCAGAGGAGTACACCATCCTCGAGGAGGCAGGTATACCTCATTGTAATTGCACACATATAATTATATGAGCAATATGTTTTTTTATTATGTTTTTTTCGTGAGTATATTGGTTTCGTTTAGATAATTTTTTCTATATTTTTGTTGTAGGGTGTTCATCGGGGAACCTCCCTAGCAATATATTAGACAAGACCAGCCTCGAGGTAGCATGTATTCCTCATTGTAATTTAGTACTATAATATGCGCAATGTGTTTTTTTATTATTTCTTTTCATGAGTATATTGGTTTGATTTCGATAATGAATTCTATATTTTCATCACAGACTAGTGATTGAGGCATCTCCCCAATAGTTGATCAGAGGAGTAAACCATCCTCGAGGTGGTAGGTATACCTCATTGTAATTGCACAAATATAATTATATGAGAAATATTTTTTTTATTATGTTTTTTTCGTGAGTATATTGGTTTCGTTTGGATAATTTTTTCTATATTTTTGTTGCAGGGTGTTGATTGGGGAAATTCCCCAACCATTGATAAGATGAGTACACAATCCTCGAGGAAGCATGTATACCTCATTGTAATTGTACAAATATAATATGAGAAATATGTTTTTTTTGTTATGTCTTTTTCTTGTGTATATTGGTTTCATTATGATAAAATTTTCTACATTTTTGTTGCAGGGTGATGATCGGGGCAAGTCCCCAGCTGTGGATCAGACGACACCAACCTCGAGGAATCAAGTATACCTAATTGTAATTTTAGAAATCTAACATGAGAAATATGTTTTTTATAATATTTTTTTCTTAGTCTATTGCTTTCATGTCAGTAATGATTTATATATTTTTGTTGTAGGCTACCGATTCGGCGTTTGATCCAGCATCAGAGCAATCAATAGATATTGATGTGTATGAGCTCATGCACGATGCTGACATTGGATATTCACTAGACCCAATTAATATGATAGAGAATACCTTAAAACAATCATGAGGATATCCTTCGTCTGTTATTCATTCAACCATAGACAAATGAGATTAGAGAAAAGGTTGATGTTTTGGTAAAGAGATCTCTGGCCTTGAAAGTAAGTTGAGGGATATTAAATTAGAAGATAAATTCATTTAGGATTTTATAATGTTTACATGTATAAGATCGTGAACTAAAATATGGTTTGCAATTATAGTATTTTTTGTGCCCACGCACTAGTGGTCAAGGCGGTGTTGGTACTATTGATGCTCGTATAGAGTCGTCACATGAGAAAATGAATCCACTTGCATCTCATGTGCTATTGTTGTTGAATCAAGAGTCAGAAACACATTCTGTGACACTCCAAAGGCCAGATGTGAGTGCACCCTCTAGTGGTCGGTGTTGTTGATGTATATGTAACTTCGGAATGTATTTCACCCATGTATATTGTACTCCTATAGAGATGTTATTATTCCTCTATATGAAAGTGTCGTCATTTGTATTGACAAGTGTCGCAAGTGTCGTAACTTGCAGTGATGGGTTATTAGACCACCAAGTGTGGGGTCGGCCTTGATTAGTATAACCATGGGTTATTAGACTGAGTTAGACAAGTCAACCCTGCTAGGTTATTAGGTAGGTCAGGTCATGTATAAATAGAGTGCAGGAGGCACTCTATTTGATCATCTCATTATTCACTTCTACACTACTCAAAATGTGGCGCACTAGTGAAGGAGGAGGTTTAGCTACTAGGAGGACTATCTCTGTGTACTTTGGTTGTATCATTGCTCTTTCTATCTCTGAGGAAGTTGTGGGGTTTTTCACCTTTATGGTTTTCCCCAGTGAAACTCTGTGTGTCTATTGTCTCATGTGATTGCTTGGTGTGATTGATGTGCATTGTTGTACTTGATATGATGTACATGTTATTCTCTCAGTAAAGATCCTAGAGTATGTTGAATTAATGCTAAAAAATTAACATGCTATCAGAGCTAACCTGAGAAGAAGACACTGTGTAGTTGCGGAAACTAGGGTTTCTTGTTTATTGGGTTTCTCTCCATAAATATTGAAAGGCAGTAGGGTATTTTGACTCTGTTCAGTAAGGCGCATCTTTCTGTTCAATTAGAATTCAATTCTGGGCACTTTCATTTTTTGGCCCTAAAAATTAGGGTTTCCACAAAAATAGGAATTTCTGAAATTTGAGGACATAACTGGAAGCTCCTTGGAAAAATCGAAGTTTAGAGATTTGGATCGAGATTTTTGGTTGGGTGAAGCTCCGGGAAACTCAAACCCTAATTCAGGGTCCTCCCTAGTGAATTTGGGAGATTGAAAAGCATTTCTGAAGGGTGAATCTTTGCGGTTTTCAATTTATGAGTATACCAGGCTGATCCGTTCATCAAGGCACATCTTTCTGTCCTTTCAGAAAGTTGAAATTCACATTTTGAATTTTTAGGGTTTCTCTGACAAACCCTAATCCAGCACCAGATCCAGATTTTTGCAAATCAAGTGGTAAGACCTAAATATTTTCTATTTCCATTTGAAGTACTCTTTAATATGTCTCACCACACCAAGCTTGAGGATAAGCTTGAAGGGGATGATAAATTCCGAGCATGGAAGTGTAGGATTGGGCTAATCCTGGAAGAAAATGAATTGGATACTTACATAAGTGAAGAGGTCCCTGTCCCAAAGGGAGAAGAGGCTAAGGCCTTGCATAAGGAGAACTTGGTCAAGGCAAAGAGTATCATTGCTGATTCTATCAAAGACCATCTCATACCACATGTGTCATCTCTAAATACACCCAAGGAGATGTTTGATTCCCTGACCAAGCTATTTGAAGGAAGGAACATAAATCAGAAGATGACTCTGTGGAATCAATTGAAAGGGGTAAAGCTTTAGAATGGAGAGACCATTCAATCCTATTTCTCTAAGGTCTCTTAGATCAAGGAACAACTTGAAGCTGTGGATGAAGTAGTGGAGAATGGTGAAATTGTCATGACTACTCTGAATGGCCTACCTAGGTCATGGATTCCTTTATTCAAGGAATTTTTGCAAGAAGGAAGTTGATCTCCTTCAGTAGACTGTGGGAGGAATGTTCACAAGAAAAGGCTAGGCTTGTAGCTCGAGAATAAAAGATGGGAAGTGAATATCAAGCTCTCATAGCTCACACCAAAAGAAGCAATCCCAAGAAGGAACACTCTCATTACAAGAGATCCTATCACAACCATCAAAAGAATAAAAAGGATCTGAGATGCTTCGCATGTAATGAGAAGGGACACTTTGCTGCAGATTGTCCCAAGAACAAAAGCAACAAAAACAACAACAACTTCAACGAGAAGAAGAAGAATAACAAAAGGAGATATCATGCTCATGCTGCTGAGGATGATGAAACTCCCAAGAAGAAGGCTAGATCAGACAGTGATGACTCATCAAGCGAAGATGAATATGTTCTAATCTCTACTCTCACAGGTACTATCTCTCATGGTTTGAATGATTGGCTTATTGACAGTGGGGTTTCCAAACACATGACCGGGTTTAAAGAATCTTTTGTAAACCTATTTGAACATGAGTCACTCCATAAGGTGAAACTTGGGGATGACTACCAATATCATATCAAAGAAAGTGGTGAAGCTTACTACAACCTAGACTCTGGGAATTCTTTGAAGATGAAAGAGGTTCTATATGTACCTGGGCTCAAGAAGAATCTACTCTCCATATCTGCATTGGATGCAAAAGACATGAGGGTTGCATTTGTAGATGGCCAAGTACTCATGTGGCCAAAGGGTAAGACCATAGATGATGCAATAGTGATTGGAGAGCAAGAGGGAGGATTGTACAAATTGAAGGGACAACCTAAACATGCTATGGTACATGAATCCATGGAGCCAAGTGAACTTTGGCATAGAAGGCTTGCACATGTGCACTATAGAGAACTACCAATTGCAAGCAAAGCTATAGAGGGTCTTCCTAAAATCAAGACAAAGCATGAAGGTGTTTGCAAAGGATGTGCAAAAGGAAAGAACGTTAAGAAGGCATTTCCAAGCAGTGAAAGCAAAGCTAAAGGAATCTTGGAAAATATCCACTCCGATGTATGCGATTCGATGTCATCCAGTTCTCTGAGTGGGTATGTATACTATGTCTCCTTCATTGATGATTTCTCTAGGAAGACTTGGGTTTACTTCTTGAAGAACAAATATGAAGTGTTTGATAAGTTCAAGGAATTCAAAGCCTTGATGGAAAATCAAACTCATAAGAAGATCAAAACATTCAGATCCGACAATGGTGGAGAATTCACTTAAGGTGATTTCAAGAAGCTAAGCAGTGATTCAGGGATTAAGAGGGAGTTGACTGCTCCCTAAAATCCACAACAGAATGGAGTTGCAGAAAGGAAGAATAGAACAATCATGGAAGCAGCACGGGTAATGCTGCATGACCAGGATCTGCCTATGCATCTTTGGGCAGAAGCAGCTAGGATAGTTGTATATGTGCAGAATAGAACACCTCACAAGATTTTGGACAACAAGACACCAGAAGAGGTATTCTCTGGTAAGAAACCTGAAGTCAGCCATCTCAGAATATTTGGTTGTCCAGTATATACTCATGTTCCAAAGGAAAAGAGGACAAAGCTAGATCCTTCAGGAAAGAAGGGCATCTTTGTGGGGTACAATGAAAGCTCGAAGGATTACAGAATATACTTTCCAGGTTTCAAGAAGATTGATGTTAGCAGGGATGTAACATTTGATGAAGACTCAACTTTCATCAAGTCAAGGAAGGCACCTATTGAAGATCATGAGGAACCAAAGGAAACCAGATTTCAAGACACCACCATGAATGAAGTAATTCCAGAAGCAGATCGTGAAGTTGAAGATCCACAAATACCTATAGATCCACCCTGTGAGAAGAAATATCACAAGAGGAAAGTTGCATGGGCTAGAGAGCTCATTCAAGATGCAGAAAGGTATGGCATTCCAGAAGAAGAACATAGAGCATGGAAGAGAACTAGATATCATACAAGCTATGTTGCCTTACTCTGTGACATTATGAACAAAGAACCTTCCAGTTATGAAGAAGCAACATAAAAGAAAGAATGGAAGGATTCCATGGTCGAGGAATACCAGTCGATCATGAAGAATGATCGACTGGTAGTCCCAAGACCTGAAGGGAAGTCTATGGTGACCTCCAAGTGGATCTACAAGATCAACCATGCTGCAGATGGCAGCATAGAAAAGTACAAAGCGAGATTTGTAGCTCATGGCTTCTCCTGAAAAGAAGGAATAGACTATGAAGAAACTTTTGCTCCTATAGACAGGTACACTTCCATCATATCAGTACTTGCCCTGGCTGCAGTGATGAAATGGAAGATACACCATATGGATGTCAAGACAGCTTTCTGGAATGGTGTAGTTGAGGAGGAAGTGTATGTGGAGCAGCCACTAGGTTTTGAGACACATGACAATGAGTCATATGTGTGTAAGCTGAAGAAATCCTTGTATGACTTGAAGCAAGCTCCTAGGACTTGGTATGGTAGGATAGACAACTTTCTATCCAGTTTGGGCTTTACCAAGAGTAAAGCGGATTCCAACCTTTACTACAAGGTTGAGGAAGTAGGATGAATTGTTTGTTACAGGTGAGGATGGTTTGATTGCTAATACCAAGAGGAAGCTTGCTACCGAGTTCGATATGAAGGACTTGGGGATGATGCACTATTTTCTAGGCATGGAGGTGTGGCAGAGTACAGATGGGATCTTCCTTGGACAAGGGAATTATGCAGTAGAGATCCTGAAGAGGTTTGGGATGATGGACTGCAAGGCCATGGCCACACCTATGGCATTGAACCTAAAGCTTTTGTGTGATGCTTCATCTGAGCCGGTTGATGTCACTGTGTATCGTCAGATGATTGGGTCCTTGATGTACCTGACAAACATGAGACCGGATATTTGCTTTGCGGTGAACACATTGAGCTAGTTCCTGACGGATCCCAGAGGTGTTCACCTGGTTTCTTGAAAGCATATTCTGAGGTACCTGAAGGGTACAATTGATTATGGGCTCAAGTATGATGCGAATCAAAAGTTTAACCTGCAGGGTTATGCTAATTCAGACTGGGAAGGAAGTGATGTGCAGATAGGAAGAGCACTTCAGGGTGCTGCTTCAGTATGGGATCAAGTGTGATATCTTGGTTTAGAAGGAAGCAGTCCTGCATAGCACTGAGTACAGCTGAAGTAGAGAACGTTGCAGCTTGTTCGGCCAGTTGTGATGCAGTATGGCTGAGGAAGCTACTGTCTGATTTATTTGATCTCCTGTTGGATGCTACTGGTATCTTTTGTGACAACCAAAGTTGTGTGAAGCTGTCTGAGAACTCGGTGTTCCACGACAGGTCGAAACACATAGAGATCAAATATCACTATATCAGGGATATGGTGTAGAGAGGAGCGATGAAGCTCCTATATGTTGCGATGGATGGGCAGGTTGTAGATGTGCTGACGAAGTCATTAGCCAGAGTGAAGTTCGAGTACTTCAGAGAGAGGCTTGGTGTTCTTCAAATTGATGACACGTCGATGAAGAAGTGATGGACACATTTGCAGGAGCCATTCCAAGCATGGTGAGAGGAGGATACTTCCATGGCTATGGATGTAAGCACTGGATGATGAGCATCTAGATGATGCTCTAGTTACTGCTCTATATATGCATCATGTTGGATGATGGATATGATCAGTTGGATCATGTATATGTATATGCATAATGTTGGATGTTGGATATGATTAGTTGGATCATGTATATGTATATGCATCATGTTGGATGCTTGTTATGATCAGTTGGATCATGTATATATATATGCATCATGTTGGATGCTTGTTATGATCAGGTGGATCATGTATTTGTATATGTATCAGGTGGATACATTGTATGATCATGTATGATGATATGTATCAGGTGGATAATTGTATGATCAGGTAGATCATATATGATGAGGATACATTGTATGATCGGGTAGATCATGTATGATGATATGTATCAGGTAGATACTATGTATGCATCAGGTGGATGCATTGTATGATCAGGATGATCATGGATGATGAGCTTCATGATGTTGTTCCAGATGATATGCATCAGGATGATGCTATGATGATGATCAGGATGATCATGTGATGATGTACATCAGGACGATGTATGGTGAGTATCAGGTTGATACTCTATGGCCGTGGACAGGTTGTGCAGATAATCATATAATATGGCCCTGGGAGGTTTGCAGATACTCTTTCGAGGTTTTTCCTATGGCATATAATATGGCCTTGGGATATCTGGAAAATGCTCTTTCAAGGTTTTGCTTGGGAGGACATGTAATATGGCCCTGGGAGATCCGATAGGTTGGGCTGTGTGCCCGTAATAAGTCCTGGGATGCTCTTGCGAGGTTTTGTGGTGACCACATGTAATATGTCCCTGGGAGATCCTATAGGTAGAGCTGTGTGCTCATAACAGCCTAGGATTCTCTTGCGAGGTTTTGTGGTGAGGTCACATATAATATGTCCCTGTGAGATCCTACATGTAGCATTGTGTGCTCGTAACAACCTAGGATGCTCTTGCGAGGTTTTGTGACGCACGTAATAAGTCCTGAGGATTCCACAGTATGGCCAGTGATGAAGACTTGCAGGTGGTGGGCCTACATCCAGTATGAAAAAGGACTGGCTATGTAGAACTTCCTATGACGAGTAGATTGGAGATTGATTGAGATAGAAACAGCGGTGATGATGACGATGATGATGATTCGATGACGAGGATCCAGAGAAGAAGACTTGTGCTAGCAGATCTGTGTCGAGAAATACCTTCCTAGTTAAGAGGGAGTGTTGATGTATATGTAACTTCGGAATGTATTTCACCCATGTATATTGTACTCCTATAGAGATGTTATTATTCCTCTATACAGAAGTGTCGTCATTTTTATTGACGGTGTTGTCATTTGTATTGACAAGTGTCTCAAGTGTCGTAACTTGCAGTGATGGGTTATTGGACCACCAAGTGTGGGGTCAGCCCTGATTAGTATAACCATGGGTTATTAGACTGAGTTAGACAGGTCAGCCCTGCTAGGTTATTAGGCAGGTAAAATCATGTATAAATAGAGTGCGGGAGGAACTCTATTTGATCATCTCATTATTCACTTCTACACTACTTGGAAAGTGGCGCACTAGTGAAGGAGGAGGTTCAGTTGCTAGGAGGACTATCTCTGTGTACTTTGGTTGTATCATTGCTCTTTCTATCTCTGAGGAAGTTGCGGGGTTTTTCACCTTTATGGTTTTCCCCAGTGAAACTCTGTGTGTCTATTGTCTCATGTGATTGCTTAGTGTGATTGATGTGCATTGTTATACTTGATATGTTGTACATGTTATTCTCTTAGTAAAGATCCTAGAGTATGTTGAATTAATGCTAAAAAATTAACAGGTGTACGCTAGATCGTACAAAAGAAGGGGTCAATGGAGAGACCAATACTGATATTTCTCAAGCAACATTCCCTGGATCTTCCTGTGTCACTAGCACGGTTACACTACATACCACATTTTTTGTGGACGAAGAGCTCGTTCCCATAAATATAGAGAAGATCCCAAGTATCTATACATTGTTTAAGTTATTTTTTTATAATTTGATTGTAATATACTCATAAAACATTGTTTTTCAACTAATGATGACATGATCGTCTTGCAAGAAATGATGGTTTTTATAAACATCTAAATGATTTGTCATTGGAGATATTTTGGCCCACCATTCGCACAAGGTGGGATAAAAAAAAGTAAAAATTTAAAATATGAGCTCACTAATCGCTTGGTTGGCTTGTTTGACAACGAGACCTTTAATCGAGCGGAGGTCCTAAAGAAGGATGGACAACATATGAAGATTGTGAGGGGAAAATATAGGATTCATATAGAAAGGAACCCTAGGTATGAGTTCCCTCCAATGATTCCAGGAAGAGGGTGGAAAACCCTAGTGGAAGATGGAAAGGAGAGGGATTTGGGAAAAGAAGGAAAGCTACCACCAGGAACATGAATGTATGCAATAATTTCCACAATGTAATTATAAACTTTATTATTATTATTAATTTTAGATCAAATTTGAAACATCTAACGTATTTCCACATTTTCATAGGCTGTCAGACATGTCAAAGGACACAAAGGAAATAAAAGAAAAAAATTGTACAACACAAGCTTGGGCTTGGAAGTTATTCGAATTTGACAGCATGAATTGTAAGTATAAAAAAACAATATTGCATCCAAATAATAAATTACAAATTATTTTTGTTTTATTGCATTGTAAAAGGTAAATTCAGGAAGTTATGCAAATATGAAGGCTGATCAATTCAAGAAAGTGCCCACAGAGGAAGACTTGAAGCTTGGATTTTAGCACGGCTTTGGAGTTGTTGTTGAACGCTAAAAATGCTTGTCTGGGAAAACAAAGTCTTCTGGTGATCCATATTGCGTGCAGGTATATAAAATCAATGAAGTTTAATTAAGATTGGTTACTTGTGCAATTTATTCGTTATAAATATTTGCCATAAAATATTGACTATGTTTTGAGCAGGAAAGCAATGATCCACTTAATGTTGAGGATGGAGAACAACCCATCGAACATCATGCTTCGAATCTTGGTAATTAATGTATTCATATGCTACAATTTAAAATATTGCATTGCAAATGGTGAATATAAATTGTACTTTTCCATGTTTCAACTGCATAGCATGTAGAGGGTCATATTATACAAGATGAGCCTAGACATGAATATGAAGTACATGATGTGGCCACATCAAGTAAAAAACACATATGTAATGTTTTTTTAATGAAATACTTGTCATTATATTAACAAAATATATCAATGTAATATTTTTACATTATTGCAGCAAATCCAAACCCCTTGCAGCAGCATCCACATCATGAGTACTCTACTAGGAAAACGGTACGGCAAGTTGTAGATGCCACAAGAACTAAACAACAAGTTGCAGAAGATGAGTTGCTTGCTGATTTTGTCAAAAGAAAAAAACCTAGAAATAAGTGACTGAAGAAACACTCTGTATACTTATTTTTTATAATATAATGTCATGCATTATTTTTTTCCTACTGAATGAATGAGTGGATGAATGGATGTTATATTTTAATGAATGAATGGTAAATGTTTCTCTATGATGAAATACACATATTTGCACATAATTGTTTTTTCAAGTACATTCATTGGGTATGGGGAATTGAGAGTGATATGAGGGGGGGGAGGGGCCATAATAGCTTCCATATTCACGTGGTTGACCCTATTTAGTAGAGAATATTAAATTATTCTCAAAACAAAGAGGAGCTCAATGAGGTATTTATACCTGCCATCAATGAAGTATCTTCAGTACCTATCATAAGTGAGACCACACTCTTATGATCACAAGATCGACTAGGTTTCAACCCATCAAATCCTTCACACATGCAAGTGATCATCTCAAGCACACAAGGGTTTCACCATTAAACAACCACTCCTAGGTTCACCAACCAGAATATTTTTCCAACAACAAGAAGGAAATTTCAGCCCAATAAACTCCCCCTAGCTATTAATACTGCTATTGTATGTGGATGACTTGTTTGTTACAGGTGAGGATGGTTTGATTGCTGATACCAAGAGGAAGCTTGCTACTGAGTTCGAGATGAAGAACTTGGGGATGATGCACTATTTTCTAGGCATGGAGGTGTGGTAGAGTACAGATGGGATCTTCCTTGGACAAGGGAAGTATGCAGTAGAGATCCTAAAGAGGTTCGGGATGATGGACTGCAAGGCCATGGCCACACCTATGGAATTGAACCTGAAGCTTTTGTGTGATGCTTCATCTGAGCCGGTTGATGTCACTGTGTATCGTCAGATGATTGGGTCCTTGATGTACCTGATGAACACGAGACTAGATATTTGCTTTGCGGTGAACACATTGAGCCAGTTCCTGACGGATCCCAGAGGTGTTCACCTGGTTGCTGTAAACCATATTCTGAGGTACCTGAAGGGTACAATTGATTATGGGCTCAAGTATGATGCGAATCAAAAGTTTAACCTGCAGGGTTATGCTAATTCAGACTGGGAAGGAAGTGATGTAGATAGGAAGAGCACTTCAGGGTGCTGCTTCAGTATGGGATCAGGTGTGATCTCTTGGTTTAGCAGGAAGCAGTCCTGCATAGCACTGAGTACAGCTGAAGTAGAGAACATTGCAGCTTGTTCGTCCAGTTGTGATGCAATATGGCTAAGGAAGCTACTGTCTGAGTTATTTGATCTCCCGTTGGATGCTACTAGTATCTTTTGTGACAACTAAAGTTGTGTGAAGCTGTCTGCGAACCCGGTGTTCCACGACAGGTCGAAGCACATAGAGATCAAATATCACTATATCAAGGATATGGTGTAGAGAGGAGCGATGAAGCTCCTATATGTTGCGATGGATGGGCAGGTTGCAGATGTGCTGACGAAGTCACTAGCCAAAGTGAAGTTTGAGTACTTCAGAGAGAGGCTTGGTGTTCTTCAGATTGATGACACGTCGATGAAGAAGTGATGGACACATTTGCAGGAGCCATTCCAAGCATGGTGAGAGGAGGATCCTTCCATGGCTATGGATGTAAGAACTGAATGATGCTCCAGTTACTGCTCTGTATATGCATCATGTTAGATGATGGATATGATCAGTTGGATCATGTATATGTATATGCATCATGTTGGATGTTGGATATGATCAGTTGGATCATGTATATGTATATGCATCATGTTGGATGCTTGTTATGATCAGTTGGATCATGTATATGTTATGCATCATGTTGGATGCTTGTTATGATTAGGTGGATCATGTATTTGTATATGTATCAGGTGGATACCTTGTATGATCATGTAGATCATGTATGATGATATGTATCAGGTGGATACATTGTATGATTAGGTAGATCATATATGATGAGGATAAATTGTATGATCAGGTAGATCATGTATGATGATATGTATCAGGTAGATATTGTGTATGCATCAGGTGGATGCATTGTATGATCAAGATGATCATGGATGATGAGCTTCAGGATGTTGTTCTAGATGATATGCATCAGGATGATGCTATGATGATCATCAGGGCCACTTCATCATTCATATCACAGAAGTGAACATCCAAGTACATCATCACATCATGTTCCCAAGAAATGAATCTCTTCGAACTCCATCAATAATCACATCACATCAAGCTCCAATTCCTCCAAACAAAGCATCTCACCATGCTCAAGGTCTCCGTGTTAGTCCTATTGTAGAAAATAGGTCCATTTATCACCGCTAAAACCTACCCTATACAATATATAGTCTTTCCAAAACCGGATAAATTTTCCCATACTAGAGAGTACATGATTATGATGCCTAAAGTTGTCCATACTAGAAAATATTTTGTGAACAGGTTGAAGGAATCATGCCTTCAACGGTTCAAAAACCATCTACATTTGTCATTCTCAAAGATTTTGATGCACATGCAGAAAGCAGTCATCCATGACATGGAGACTGAATTTGGCATAGGTTGGTCTATAAAGAAGACAAAAAAAAATGTCTCAAAATTGCAAGCGATTCCAGTGCAACCAAACAAAGAAGATAAAAAATCTTGCCCAAGCAAAGGCTAAAAAAAGGGCAATTGATGTAAGTCTTAAATTATGGAAAGAACTTGTAAAAGAATATGAGAAGTCAGATGCATGGAGGAAGTCCACAGAGGAGAGTACCCAGGTAATTAAATTTTCTCATAACATTATATCAAAATTATTACACGATTTTTATGTTTTATTTGTGCATAATTAAATTGATTTGGTATATGTTTTAGGACAAGGCCTCCAAGGCTAGGCTTTCCAAACTTCGTGCCACGCATCACAGTAAACATAAAGGTATACAGGTCTTGATCTATAATTTTGTAAGTATATTTAATTTGTGAAATGATATTTTTTTTAATGCATAGAAAAAAGTAAATGATTGCATAATAATTAGTTTAACTAGTCCATGTGTCGTGTTTTACAAGAGGATAAACATGGCCAACATCCAACACCGTTTGAAAAAAAAAATTACAAATCAAAAAGTCGACTGACTTTGTAATATGGATGAATGAGGTATCAATATTTGACTAATAACTCTTGTTCAAACCGTTTACTACATTGCCAATATTTCTTTGGGAATCTATAATCTTAGGTGGTTTATCACATGTATTAGAGTTGAACTTAGGCACACTACACCCTCGCAAATATAGAATAGGTTGTCCTAAGTCATACCTATCCTCATCCCATTCATAACCAATAACAAATTGAATGACACATCAGTTCCATCCCTTTGCATTCCTTTTTTCATTACTTTTTGTTGTAGATGTGAAGAAAAACCCTCATCTTTGTCATTACCTTGGTCTTCTACATTCTACATAATTTATGCTTGCGAATGCAGACAAAGTTGCCTAGCCTTTCCTTTGGCCACCATGTTGTGGATTCGGAATTCGTTTATCCAATGTTGAGAAATCCAGTGAACCTTTTCTCTATCAATTCCCTTGCATTTCTCATCCCATCCTATTGTGGATGTGGAAGTCATTATCCAAATTTCATGACCTTAGGAATTCACATTCTTCTCTACATGTCAATGCAAAAGGTGCTTACTTAACCTTTCATCTGTATTCTCAATATTTCTTCTTTTGCATCAATATTTGGGTGTAGACATTGAATCCCTTCCCAATGGTTTGCTTCCTTGTGTATGCCTAGAACTCATGTAGGTGTTGACGGTGGACCTACATGTGGCATTCTCTTTTAAAATTTGGTTCAATGGTAGTGGAGAATGTTGAATCTCTTTATGGGCATTGAAACTTGCCTTGTAGCAGAAATTATTGAGTATCAAACACACATACTCCAAGAGATTCATAATGAGGTTCGATGCATGGATTTGGTCATATTTTAGAATCCTTAAGATCTATGGCAGGAGAAAAATATGTTGAGCATAAATAATTCTGAGCCTTTTTGTGGAGACATCGTAAATTTGTTGGCTTGAGAACATAAATAATTGCATTGGAAAAAGGCATACAAATAGTATTAAAGGCTATCATAGGAAAAAATAAGAAGAGTAAAACATGTTATATAGGGATGGATAAAGTTGGATCTATGCCCAAATAGAATTTTGGAACATCTTGAAGTTGACACATTTTTGGAATCTCAGAGATCGTAAGATTGAACCTCTTAAAATAATATCTTGCATATCCATTCATTGGTTTTTTAATCCCTTTCCAAATTGCAGTCAGTCGTATGATGGACCCATATAATGAATTGCCTTGGATTTTCACCCACTTGGTTGGTTAGGAGACTACGACATATGTTCCCAAGTATGTGTTGTATGTGTTACACTTCACTTTGGGCTTGAATGTGTTTTTTAACCAGCATAGATCCATCTTAAACCCGTATCTATCAAGCACCGAGAGGGATCCAATTTCTTGAGGTGTATTTCTTTTTTTAAATTTAAACTCAAGAAATTTGATCTTTCTTTTGATAGATCTGGGTTTAAGTTTTAAGTTTTTATTTTATAAACGAACATCTAATTACTTTTCATAATATTTTATTTTATGAGCCGACATTAATTTTTTTAATTATTTTGTTACAAACGTTATATCACATTACAACATCTCCCCCATACTGGGCTGTAGAGCACCTCATTTCACTCGGTTCAACTAGGAACAAATTACCTCAAATGAAATATCTCATCAAATTACAAATTTAACCAAATTTAAAATATTCTTTGTGATGTTCTATTTGGTATTTGCATTGATTTTCTGTAATACTTTTGAAGCAATAAGCCCAAAAGAAAATATTCTTTATGAAATTGAACCAATCCAATGTTGGTACCTGACTCTATCGAGACACAATGCCATTTCATTTTTATCATGTCCAAGATTATTTTGTCAAGAAGTGTAGGCATATATTGATAGGGAAGGAACCCAAAAGGTGACCATGGAAGCAAATACCTTTCTTTTCATAAGAGGATAATATATTTTGGAAGAAATTCATACATACATTAGACTATATGCATTTTAGGGAAAACTTCCTCTCTCAATTCTTTTGCAATAGGTTAATCTCAATTAAATCATGTAGATAGTATAAAAAATGGTTTTTGTTCTTCAATAAGAACAAGAAAATACAATTCATATCTTTACCTTTAAATTGTATTGGATGTTCAATTAGAGTATAGCAAGTTTTGTATAAACTTATAAAGTTTCTAATACATTTTTTTAAAGGAAGTCGAGGTTGTTACAGGTTTTGACTAGGAGATTTTTTTTTACAACCCATGTTGTTTCAGTTGGTTATGGTAATTATATTCTAGAAGCATAGGAACGTGAAGAGGGAGAAGGGAACAATGAGGATGGTGGTTGGAATACAATGTGACACACTTTGGAAACTTGCATGAGTGATGGAATGAAGAATCCTAAGTTCCTCGATGACATGAACACTCTTTTGAGCTCAAACACTTGATTTAGGAGAAATTTGTTGCAAGAAAAGAAGAAAAAACTCACCAAGGAAGGTCAACAAATGGGTAAGTTAGGTATTAGTTGAAGAGGAAGGTTAGTTTCTGTCACGTCCCCTCCCATTGATCCAATTCAAGGAAGGGAACATGACTACAATTTTGGGCTTTTCAAAAACTCAACCCCATTCATCATGGACAAATTCATGAAAACAGATAAAACACATGTGTGCAGATGCAAATCAAAATAAACATGCACAACGAAATTAAACTATCCACACACATTTTACATGCATACATCATAATCATAAAAGTCCATAATTAAAACATTGCAGAGTGTAATACAGATAGAGAATACCTATCTTGATTGTGAAATTTCCCCAAGTAACTAGCTATGCAGCTGCAACGTTCCACCCAGCCATAGGCCAATTGTGTTCATCAATCTCTCAACACAATTTCCGCCCCCGATTTGAGCATGATTTCCACAAGGAATGGGAACCTACAAATCTATGCACAACAAAATGAACATCACATCTAAGCCAAGCCAGTCCATAGCTGGGTTTATCAATCCAAATGTGAAACCTTCTCTTTTTGGATGCTTGCACTCAAGCTCGAGCCAAAGCAATGAATACCCATAACCCATGCCCCAACATACTCTTTGTATACAAAACAAGCACAATTTTTGGCATAGCAAAACATTTTCAACTATGGGATTCACAACAAGATGTACATGGGTTTTTCCCAAATCGTGGCCACCCTAAATGAGTCATGGGAAGTGGAAAATCGACCATGGGGAGAAAGAAAACAAGTTCCCAATAGGTATGTAGGAATTCAGAGGGAAAAATGACCTCCCAGGGAGCCCAAATCAGATTCCTCTTCTTCCCCACTTTTCTATATCACAAAAATGCCCTTCTCCCAGCTGAGAATGAAAGAAAAACCAGAAAAACATGGAGGGAAAACTCCCCACCAGCTAGAACTTCGTGAGAAAGGAAAACCGGTTGGGAATAATGGCTTAGGGAGCAATTTCGTGGCTCTTTTCTTTCCAAGGAATCCAAACACGTTTTTCAAAAAATGCTGGCTTTCCCATACCCGAATTTGGACAGCCATACCTCTCCATTTCCCCAAATAATAACTATTTCAACCAACTCTTGGGAGAAATAATTGATTGGGTACAAAATTAAATATGGGTAGTTGATGGTTCATGGGTTCTCTCATTGACACTTGGCTTGAATTGATTGGTTCAAGGGTTTGAATACCCCCCCTCAATTCCTTGTAAAAATCATGCCCCCATACTCTTGTTGCATTGCATTGCATAGCTAGTTGTGGGTAATTTATTAAAATGTATATTTACATGACGATTTCTATTGTGCCTGGCTAGCATGCAAACCTTATGCATAAATTTTAACACTAAATCGATGGTGGGGCCTTGGCCTTGAGCTCCTCACTATGATTTCATATAGATATTACATCATTTACATGTTTGATGCAATGAGGTCAAAATCAAGATATTACAGTTTCCCATTCCCCCATAAATGCATCCACCACCCCCAAGACAAACTCATATTTGCTAGGAAGGGGTAGTAGTCATAAAATGAAGTTATAGGTGGTATAGGTGATGTGGAAGACCCTCATAGGTATAAAAATGAAATAGGACATATGATTCCCCTAGTTCCTGAAAGGAAAATATCTACAAGCAATGGTAATGAGGAAGAGGTTGAAGCACATATGGACATGGATAAAGATATGGAGGTCAACAATTCCAATAAGCTTCTAGCTTGGGTCTCAGTGCAAATGAGCTAGAGAAATTTAATTGTTGAAGAGATATTGTATGAAGAGCTAACTACATTCGAAGATGATTTTGTGATTTTACATCATACAAATTTATGATAAGAATGACCAAAATTTTCATATGGGGAAAAAAATCAAATATAAAAGGATTCTATAAAACCATAGCATTGAAGTTGACATCCAAGATTTTTTTTTTTAATTCCTCAATACCGTCGAATATCTGAAGACAACTCAACTAGCTCCGATGAGGTTGCTATACCTATGATGGAAAATGTCGTTGGATTTTGTTGTGGGATTGTGGTCCAAATATGTCGGTTATTCAACAATCATGGAGGGAGTGTTTTTCGGTTAATTGAGTATGCATGTGTCGTATATGAGACGCCGACTAGGCCGGTTAATCGACTACTCATGTGTCAGATATTCAACGTTCCTTTGGTTGGTTATCCGACCTTCTGGTAAGTAAATGTTGTCGAATATCCAACGAGATTGTCGTCGGTTATTCGACATATTGATTAAAAGAAAAGCGTAGGTTATAAGACGAGGCATTGTCGGTTATTCGACGAGGCGTTGTCGTTGTCAGATATCCGACTAAGTTTTACAAACGTTTAAAAAAAAATACTTTGTCGGATATTAGACGGAGTGTTGTCGAAATTCAGACAAATATGTTGTCGTATTTTGGGTTCAAATTTACCCGTGAGTCATCTAATTGTTCCAAGGATGGACATATGGTATCACTAAATTTTATATATAATGATGATGATGACGGATTTACCATTTTATGACTTAGGTAACTAGATAAAAATATCATGCACATATGCAAAATTAAATACATATATACAAGTATCTATCTCTATGTAGCTATAGAAACATAGTTATTCCAAACAAATAGAATGTTTAAAATGTTAGTTGTAAGATTAAATTAAATAGCATATCCAAATCATGGGTAGTATAGTATTGTAAGAAATCAAACTAGCATAAGAGAAAAATACTATGAAAAAAATATGGCACAAAACTTAACTCTTTAAATAGATAGTTCAAATGTCTAAATAAATGGCCATTTAAAATTTGGAACATTGAAGCTTCAAGTGTTAAAATAGAAAATTAAACAACCAACCAAGCCAACATTCATTTATATATTGCATGCAAAATTAATATATGCTTAAGTTTTATTTTTAGTCCTCTAAATGCTAGAAACAAACCACCAAGGGTGTGGATACTCCTGCATCTAAGGTCACTATTTTTGTAGAAACATTAGAGATGATCATCACCTACTCAAGTTGAATAGAAGGCTCTCTTATGATTAATGGATCCAACATTAATATATTTCTATGCCACTCTATGGGATGCTCTTTCTTTCTATTGAGAATTAAGAAAGGGATTGCATATAAATCACCAAAAAATAATAAGCTGAGTTATGTGTGTGGGCATGCAATCTATGGTAGTCAAAATTAGCAATACTAGATTTCAAATTTCAAAGCTAGTCCATTTTCAATAAAACATTCCTACCATTGCATTGAGATCCATTGCCAATCAAACAGGAAGATTAGCAACTACTTTAATGAAAAATTTCCTATTATATGCAATCATGCTATTTGAAACTGTACAGATCTAGCATCAAGATTAACAACTAATATAATGAAAATTTTCCTATAATGTGTTACCATGCTCTGATAACTAGAAAATTGGAAATGGTGTTGTAAAAAAAAATAATTGTTAGCATTATTTTTATTAACTAGTATGTTCACACCTTGTTTGACGTAAGCTAAGTTTACTTGTGTAGGGAGGGGATTCATCATCAGATTATTATCAAGGTGTGTTATTGCACTTTCAAATCTTGGGTTGGAGGTTTCTTTGTAGGATGGAATTCCTTTACTTAATGGGGAATGTTGCCTTTCCCTACACAACATAGTAGTATACAATTGACATGTTCTTTGCATTGGGAATTCTTTTAACAAAAATCTACGCCTCTCTTCAATTAGTGTTTATGGATATCCATATACCCATCCTTCCCTTGGCTTAAGTATTCATTGTTGTCACTTTAGTCCAATGTCCATCTTACCCATATGAAATTTTTCTTGTATCAATCACTAAAATTCTCATGCCATTGTTCATGGAGTTATAAAGATAGTGTAGCCAGCGGATTCGATGTTATCACTAAGAAATTTTCAGAGGTTAGTAAGCCATAAGGGGTTTTCGAGGTGCTGAAAATCCTAATCCAGAGTCCTCCAAAGCTTATGCTGAAGCTTCCTAAATCCACTCGAGCACTTAAATGAATGGACGAAGAATATGCAAAGCGACCAAGGGCGGGGACTGAGCACTAAAGGATAAAGGTTTTGAAGTTGATCGAGTGAAGCACCATTAGATTTGAGAAAATCAATGATCGAGGGCGATATTGATCCAATGAGGTGTAGGAAGATAAAGAAAGCGATCAAGGTAATCAAGAGAAGACCATGAAGATAAATGACTGACAATGATAGTGCATCAGGAAATTGCAAACTATTTAATTTTTCCCTGAGGAGTCGTTCCCCCAAAACCAATGGGGACACGTCGAAGAATTTGATTGACAATGACCCCAAAGAGATATTTTCAATATTGCCAAGCTTCGGAGCCATTACCAGCATACAAAACCATGGTGGTTTCCACCCAAAACAGGAAGAATGACAAGGCTTCCACGCATGCAATAGAGAGACATGTTGGCATCCACATCAACTAATTATAGGTTTCCACATGTCAAGTGGGGTTCACTGACATCATCATGACATAATCAAAACATATAGCTATCTGGAAAGGGGTAATTCTAGCAATATGGAGCAACACAAGTCACTTGTTGGTCCTTGGATATTCTATGATAGTAATTCATTATCTCATATCAGAAAAACCACCAATTGATTGGCCCATCTCTAGATCTATTCGGAGAATTTCATAACTATTAATAGAATTCAAAGTGATTAAGGCCTACTATGTACTAAGAAGCTTAAATACCCAAGCGAATTCATATGATAATATAGCTTGCAATCTTGGTCAAGTAAGATTGTTTATAAACAAAATGGATTCAAGATTATGCAACATTCCATAACCCTCTACAAGATTAGTAATCACGTTACATCATTACAAGGACAATCTATCATTTATATTCAATTTAATTAAGGGAATCATAAGGTTGTATAGGTGGCATAATTCTTCCATGAAATCATATACGAATGAGATAATGTGTAAAATCAATCCAAGATTCATTAATGCTTCTTTAAATGAATTTTGGATCGTTCGTGAGAACAAGAAGATCATGGGTTTGCACCAGTCCTTCATTATGATTTCAATACAGGGTAATGTGCATCCAGATATGGATAGATCTAGATGCAATGGTCTTAAATTGAGTAATTCATGTGTGGAAACTACCATATCGAATCGGAACCCTCTGGAGTGATTTTGGCCATTAGTTCAGTTGAGTGATTCGGAGATCAATGGATATAGCGATTGCCATCTTCTTCTGGGCGAAATTGAGGTAGGATTCTTCCAAGCTAATAAGAATTTTGATGCGTGTTTCATTTTTTTTAGGATTTTTCGATTGATGCAGACAAAGATCAAAGTCCCTAGTCTGGACCATAAGGACAACTATTGTATCAGAGGTAAAATAATGCCTAGAAAAAATCTCATAGTCAATGGTTGATTAAGGTATTCATTTTTCTTAAATAATCCATATGGTCTGAAAAAGGTGTTAGGATATTCCTATACTCCATCCTAGTCCCACCAGTATTTTGATCATTTACATTTTCAGTCATGCATGCACCTTTATGGTTTGCATGCATTATAGGGTTTGCATGCATCCCAGTCATCAGTCCAGCACCTAGCCCTCAGTTAGCCAGCCCCCAGGAGCTTCTCACTATTCAGTTTTAGCCCTCCAATTGCTTAATGCGCCCTTCTTCCTTGATTTTAGGGAGCAACTCGCCCTTCTTCACCTACCAGTCCAGTTGTCACTCAGTTATAGTCAGTTATAGTCAGTTACAATTAGTTATAGTCAGTTACAGTCAGTTACAGTTAGTTACAGTCAGTTGCACTTAGTTACATTGAGTTACACTCAGTTACACCTACCAGAGTTAGTTTGACTGATGGTTGACAGTTACTTGAGCATTGATGACTCCACTGATGATGATGAAGACTTCTAGTTGCGCTCTGATGATCATGAGGACACCTAGTTGTGCTCCGATGACACTCTATTGATCTTATGATCACTCTGAGAGGCTAATTCGAATTGCCACCTTAGGAATTCGAATCCTCTCTACCATTGTACTATTTATTTGTCCATACTATGATTAATTAATTAGTGTGTGTGAAGTATTATTGCTTCTATCCAAGTTCTACTGTACCATATTATTCTGTTGCTCATTATACTGTATTGACCACTCTTCTTCTATTTTCTTGCTTAATCATAATTACTCTTGTGAGGTATACATCATCTCTTAGATCTGCTGTGAAGATTTTCACATGGTATCAAAGCATGTTGAGAGTATTGTTTATCTCCATTCTTGAGAGTTATTTGCAGGTTATTACCAAGATTTCGAGTGCAACAGTTGCAGTAGTTTCTGCATTTTTGCAGCAGTAGCAGTTGCAGTTATTCTATATTGTTTTTGTAGGTCCTCTACAGCTTCAATGTACTCATCAGGAATTACTCCTCTTGATCCACTCAACTATGATGAATGGAAACCAAGAATGATAGTAGACTTGAATATCCATGATCTTTTTTATTGTTATTTTGAAAGAGAGTTCGAATCCCCTGAAGAGAAGATTGACTGGTTAAATAAAAGTGACATGCACTTTGCAGCAATAATGTTTTCTTTGTTTGCACGCTAGAGATTCCAATTCAAATACCATAATGGTGTTGAAACTCCAAAGGATTTATGGACTCCAAAAGAGCTATGGGCTCACCTGGATGAAAAATTTGGCAGAAAGAATGAAGGACTTGGTCCTAACCCATTCGAAAGAAAGCAAAGTGATGCATTCACTCCTCTTGATGGTCTCTCAGATCATGAACCAATGTCATCTCATATTGAAGTTTTTGACAAAGAACTTGCAGATTCTACACTCATGCTCAAACCTTCTTCTCTTTCTGTGCCAGGTCACACTCTAGATATTGCAGAAGGTCCTAAATCCTCTCTTGCACCAGAGTCTGTTGGTTTGCATCATGATCACATGATTATTTCGGAGGTCAAAACAGCTTTTGAAGGTAATGCATTTGCTCCTCTCCAGCTAACTCCTCTTTTATACTACTATATGATCATAATTCCATGCTTTTAGAAGGTCATTGAAGAATATGGCCATTTTCATTCGCTTGGGATAATTTCTCATGCATCTACTAGTTTTGATCTCACCTCTCATGGTTCAAAGGATATCTCAAGAAACCATGATTCAAGTCTTGGATCTAATTTGGATTCTAAGCAATTACTGCTTGGGATAATTTCTCATGCATATGATTAGTTTTGATCTCACCCCTGCTAGTTCAAAGGAGATCTCAAGAAACTATTTTTTAAGTCTTAAATCTGATTTTGATTTCAAGCAAACATGTAATAGTTATTTTTGGCATAATCTCACCCATGGTGGTTCGAAGGAGAAGACAAAAGACTATATGCACTTTCACAGATTTGATCCTACGTCAGCTGATTCGAATCACAGGTTCAAGGATCATTCTCATACTATTGGATTTGTTCTCATCACATTCGATCTGAAGAGAAAGTACACACACATGCTTTTTGAGCATGATCCACTTCTTCCCAAGAAGAAGATACCTCCAGACATATGACCAAGCATCACACATGCTTGAGTTTGGAGCATTTATTTTTATGTGTGCCTTACAGTCTATTTTTTGAGGAGGGGGTATGTTTCCCATGAAATTTTCCCACTTCCTTGGTTTATTGATTGTTATTATTCATTGTATTGGGTGACCTTTGGTCTTAGTTACTAAGGCCTAGGATGGATTAAGGTGGGGTGTTAGGATATTCCTATACTCCATCCTAGTCCCACCAGTATTTTGATCATTTACATTTTCAGTCATGCATGCACCTTTAGGGTTTGCATGCATTCTAGGGTTTGCATGCAGTTTTGCATGCATCCCAGTTATCAGTCCAGCACCTAGCCCTCAGTTAGCCAGCCCCCAGGAGCTTCTCACTAGTTTTAGCCCTCCAGTTGCTTAATGCACCCTTCTTCCTTGATTTTAGGGAGCAACTCGCCCTTCTTCACCTACCAGTCTAGTTGTCACTCAGTTACTCTCAGTTACACTCAGTTACAATTAGTTACAGTCAGTTACAGTCAGTTACAGTCAATTACAATCAGTTACACTCAGTTACACTCAGTTACACTCAGTTACACTTAGTTACATTGAGTTACACTCAGTTACACCTACCAGAGTTAGTTTGACTGATGGTTGACAGTTACTTGAGCATTGCTGACTCCACTGATGATGATGAAGACTTCCAGTTGCGCTCCGATGATCATGAGGACACCTAGTTGTGCTCCGATGACACTCTATTGATCTTATGATCACTCTGAGAGGCTAATTCGAATTTCCACCTTAGGCATTCGAATCCTCTCTACCATTGTACTATTTATTTGTCCATACTGTGATTAATTAATTAGTGTGTGTGAAGTATTATTTCTTCTATCCGAGTTCTACTGTACCATATTATTCTGTTTCTCATTATACTGTATTGACCACTCTTCTTCTATTTTCCTGCTTAATCATAATTACTCTTGTGAGGTATACATCATCTCTTAGATCTGCTGTGAGTATTTTCACAAAAGGGGTAAACTATCACTAGATAGACGACCTTTCAAACTCTTTTACAAGCGTGAAAGAGACAAGTTCGCTTGGCAATATTTTTTGTATTTCAAGAGTCCGAAAAGAGATTAAATACAACTCCAAAGGGGTTCCTTTTTCATAAAGGTTTTACGAGCCCGAAAAAATGATAAAAGTGTACTTAATACCTTTTTACTTAGTTTTTAATGAGCATGACCATGGTATCAAAAGAGCTCAGAATATTTTTCATGTTTGAATCCTGAGCATGAAAAAGGAAAAAGTAATCTCAAACCACTTTTCATGTTTTTGAATAGAGCACGAAAAAGTGAAAAGTAAGCTCGATACCATCTTACTGTTTTTAACGAGCTCAAAGATAGGTTGGAAGAATGCTCATGGTATCTGCTTCATTTTTTAATGAGATCGCAACAGAAAATGAACTATGCTTGAGATTATTTTCATGGTTTAACGAGATCGAAACCCAAAAAAAGTATGCTTGAAAAGATTCCCATTGGCGGATTTTATCCCAACATGATATCCATAGGTTGGTACATGCCCCCATCATGATTACTAGAAGTAAGTGACTTAACTCCAACATTGCATGGAGAGGATATCTAATTAACTTCAATATGATGTCCAGAGGTTGAAGACATGCCCCCCAAGCTTCATTTTGTTTGCCTAATCTACTTCTTCACTCGATTAAAATCTTGGTTACTAATATAAATATGTTCACCATAGATGAAGGATGACCAAATGGCATAGGAAGATGAAAGTAAGGTTCAAGTACTAAGTTTGGTGGAATACTCGACTCAATGGGAGGGGGATCTATTTCATTTTTACACAAGCTTGAAAAAAAAAATAACTATGCTTGAAGAGACCCATTTTATTTTTTAAAAACATAATGAAACTATGCTCATGGGGACCTGTTTCATTTTTTAACAAGCTTGACACAAAAAGGGAACTCTGCTCATGGTCATTTATTTCATTTTTTAACGAGCTTGACATAGGAAAAAAAATCTGCTCATAGTAGCCCATTTCTTTTTTTAAACAAGCTTGAAATAGAAAAGAAACTATGCTCGTGGGGACCCATTTTATTTTTAACGAGCTTAAAACGAAACAAAACTATGCTAATAATGACCTTTTTCATTTTTAAGTGAGCTTAACATAGAAAGGGAACTCTGCTCGCAATGACCTGTTTCATTTTTTAATGAGTTTGACAGAGAAAAGGAACTATGCTCGTGATCAGTTTCATTTTTACACAAGCTCGAAACCAAAAGGAAAGTATGCCTGGGATGATGGTTTCAGTTTTACACAATCTTGAAATCAAAGGTAAACTATGCTTGGAGCTGGTTTTTACCCAACATGATATCCAGAGGTTGGTAGTATGCCCCCCAGCATAAGAATCTAGTGGGATAACTCCCGTATGATGTCCAGAGGCTGGAGACATGCCCCCTATCCCTAAGGGGAAGAAACCACTAAAACATAAGGAACATTCAGGGAATTCTAACGACTAGGAGCCATGTGATGATTCAATGTAACAAAAGAAAGTTGATCAATGATCACGATCCTTCCGTCATGCAGAAAATGCATCACTTGAAAGAGTGAGGACACAACAACTTTCATTGCATAGAAATAATATCGTCCAAGGATTAGATTAAAATCTAAGGGACCTTAGACTACCATAACATCAGTATAGACAGTTTTCCTTCCGGAGGTAATAGGTAACTGAGGAAGTATTCGTAAAGGTCCAATAGGTCTTCTATTAAAATCCAGTATCTGGTTAGTGACTGGCACAATATAAGGAGAACCTATAGATTTACAAGTAGTTGAGGATACAATACTAACATAATATCCTTCATCAACTGTAGTGTGAAAGATTTCTTTATCAGAAACTCCTACAGATATTTGAAAAGGAACACCCGAAGGAAGACGAGATTATGTTATACTCTACCAATCAAAGGAAATGACCTCATTACTTCGAGGAGGTCCCATGGGAATGGACAGGATTTCCCATTGCCTCTAACAATATGAAATGACTAGGAAAACATCAGCGGTTTTCAGTTCATTGTCGACCGAAAGAGAAGAATGAGACGAAGATTGTGTCATGGTGACTATTTCAGTCTTAGCATTTTCCAATGAAAGAGTGGGATCGAGTGGAGGTGATATCGAATCGACAAATTAAACTTCACTCTTTAAAGGAAGAGTGGGATGAACTACTTTTTCTTCACTCTTTTAGGAAAGAGTAGGATCGACCGAAGATGGAACTAGATCGACCACTTGAGGTTCACTCTTCAAGGGAAGAGTAGGATCAACCGAGGATGGAACTGGATCGACCTATTTATCAACCAACTAAGGTTCAAGGACAACTTACAACGTACAGTTGGAAGGTTATTCTAAGATACAGTGATGTCTTCCAACAACTGTGAAGCTTCATCCATGCATGGGAAAAGGTAATTAAGGTGCATATCCTTACATAACAAACAAGGATTCTTGTAATACCCCCATTTTGACCCGTAGGATATTTTGGATTTTAATATAAATAATGTATACATGTGATGTATGTTTTCCTAGCGTGGAGATCAAGGCCAAGGCCCCACTAGTGGATGCTCAGATTTTATTTAAAAAGGAAAGTATATGATATTATGTTAGCCATGTGCCATTAAGCCATGGAAATTGTAAAAATGATGCAAATTTTAATAATGCAATAAAATACCCAAAAAAAACTGGCTATGGAAGCAACCAACAAGAGGGTTCCATGTGTATCCACTAGGGAGAGGTGAGGGGGTTGTGGGATCATGGAACAACAAGGATCAATTTTCATGTGTTACATAGGCCAACAATGGGGAAGGAGGAAAGGTCGTGATTCTATAAGAAGCCACATTGACAAAGGAATGCGAAAGGGACCAGAAACAGGGATGGAAAGGAAAAAGGAAATCGAACAAAGGATACCCATTCCATGGGGGGACTAGAAACCATAGTTTGAGAGGGAATAGAGAGTCGAGAAATGAACAAAGAAGAAAATTGTGATTCTGTAAAAACCTCGATTAAGAATGCCAAACTCACCTAGAAATTCGTGTGGGAATCTCAATCCCATAGGGGATCCTTCACCCTGAACCCTAGGGAATATTTGCAGTGCGTGAGATGCTCAGAAACCGATGAAGAAAACCCTATGTTGATGGTCGCGAAACTAGCTGCGGGATAGAGTTGTTTGGCCATAGAAAGTGAAAGAAAACCCAAGTGGAAATGACAGAGAAGAATAGGACAGAAGGTATGGTTTCTTGATAAAACCAGTGAAGGATAGAGTCTCAAGGATCTAGCAGCTTGGACCTTTCTATGCCCACCCTGAAGAGCACTGGAGGGAAGGTATTTCCTAACGGACTGTGTATCAGTGAAGGGAATACTTCCTTGTGTTGGGTGTCGTAGGTATTGTGGGTTCCAAGACTGACTGAGTGTAAATTGAGAGGCCTATAGCTCTGAGGTTGAGCTCACTAGCATAACCTCCTCTTTGATTGTTCCTTAAATGCTTGATAAACCCAACTGTGTGTTGGCTTAGCATGTGTGTTTGTGTGAATCCATGGCTGTGAGTGAGCCTATTTAGTTCCTCCTTAGTGGATACACATCCCAAATTGGGGGTGGTCTCTCAGCTGAAAGAATGTAGGTTGGATAGAGACCTATGTTTGGGTGGAACGTTGCTCTCACATAGCCAATTTCTTGGAAAGCTTCATCTTAAAGATAAGTGTTCTCTGTGTTTTAAATTATTTCCATTATGTGGTTCTCAATGATACTAATTCCTATGTTGTTTTCATTTGTTATTTCAAGTTAATTTAAATGGAATGAGCATATGTAATTAACCAATAGGAATTCTGTGTATAGAACTTATCATGAGGTTGGTTCATGTATGATTATTTCACCATATACTTGTGTTAAGTATGCTTCTAATCTTTCATGTTGTATATGCATGGGTCAGATTTAGTTCCACTATACATGTTTGTTATGCATTGCACACACTTCTAAACGGACTACATTGCATCACTTGGACTTGGGGAAGAAATTAGGAAATCCCTGTTGTGTTTCATGATCCCTCTGTGGGTTAGATGAAAAGGGAAACCATGACAGAGTGCAACCAGAAATCCTTGCAAAAGGGTAAAGAGGTATTGAGGAAGTTTTGTGGCAGTTCTTCAGTTCTCTCCAAGAGCTTTCCAACGGTACCCGAGTTTTCCCAAAATGGTTTAAGGATGAAGAAGTTATCCAATTGGGAAGTTGGCAGTAGCAAGGGTATGTGATCCCGAAATTCCGAACCCGCAATGCGGATTGCGGAGATCGGAGGATCAAACCTTTAGAGTTATATGTTGTGGACCCGACTTTCTGAATCCACAAGGCATTTTGTGAATTGCGGAAGTCGGAATTTTATTTTTCCCCGGAGTTGTGAACTGTGTTTCCGACTTCCACAACGCGGATTGCAGATTGTGGAAGTCGGACGAGCGATTTTCTCGGACACGTGAATTTGAGGTCCTCAAATTCTAAGCCCCACAATGCGAATTGCAGATTGTGTAAGTCGGACGAGCGATTTTCTCGGACACGTGAATTTGAGGTCCTCGACTTCTAAGCTCCACAATGCGAATTGCAGATTGTGGAAGTTAGATAAGTAAATTTCCCGAATTGGTGAATTTTGGAGTTCTGAATTCTGAGTTCCACAAGGTGGATTGCAGATTGCGGAAGTCGAAAAAGCAATTCTTCGAAGTTGATTTTTTGGGTTCCGACTTCTGATTTCCGCACTATGGATTGCGGATTGCGGAATTCAGAGGTGCAATTTCGTTGAAGTTGAAATTAGCATTCCGAATTTCTGAATCCCGCATTATGAATTGCGGAATTGCCTACCGAAGCCATTGCGGCTGTGTGAAAAGGAAGAGTTGCGGATTAGTTAAAAAGAAAAAATTTATCAGGCTTGTTACCCCATCACTCAAAGGGCACACAGTGGTATTAGAGCCCAAGGTTGTAGCACTGGGGTTGCTTGGGACAAAGTAGAAGGCATAATAAGCTCTATGAATCGTTCCATGAGTTTATTTTTGTTAAAATGGATGTTTTATGTTTTATGAGCATTCCTATGATGTCTAATAAATATCTTTATAATGCAGATTGGTTGCAACTGATAAAAATTTAATAGTTGTAGCAGAGGAAACAAACAGGGAAAAAAAATGGTGACCATGAATGATGCCCAGAATCCTTATGAACATAGTGAAAATGGGATAGGAGAAAATGTGCAAGCATATCAAGCGGAGACTTAATCCAATGGGAGAAGGGAGCAAATAACTCCTCAGAACTTGGTTGAAACCATGATAAGCTTTAATGAAAGGTTGATGAAGGATAAGGAAGAACAGAATCATCTCAATGTTGCTATTTTACAGAGCCTCACTGATATGCAATAGAGGGTAAACCTTAGGTCCAACCCTAGCAACGCAGGAAAAGAAGGAAGGGGTGCAAGAAGTCTCTCTAGAGGTCGTTCTAGGAAGAGGAATCCAAGCCCAAGAAAGAGTTCTGTGAGCAAAAAGTGCAGCACGCCCTCCTCAATATCTTATTTCAGCAGGTCGTGTGACTCAAGCAACTCTCGAAGAATCCCAAGGCATACGTCTACCAGGTTTAATGGAAGAAAGAGATCCAAAGGAATGGCACATGGAGAATTTAGGAAGGCAAGGCCTCCCACATTTTATGGAGAAAGTAATAGTAGCCAAGAGGTAGAGGCATGGCTTCCGGGGATGAAGAAATACTTCAGGATCCATGACTACTCAGGAAATGAAAAGGCCAAACTTTCCATTTACGATCTAAGTGGCAGAGCTTCAATGTGGTGGGAGCACCTCATGCAAGTGAAAAGGATTAGTGAAAGGAGGATCGACTGGGAGAGATTCAACAAGTATTTCAAGGAAAAATACCTATCAACTAGGTATTATGACAACAAGAGAAAATAATTCAATGAACTTAGGTTGGGACAGAAATCTATGGATGAGCATGTCCATAAGTTTTTGGAATTGTTGAGGTATGTGGACTATATCAAGGATGAGAGGGTTATGATCCAGTGCTTCCTTGGAAGTCTACCTCAGAATTGAATAGATAGGATTGAGTTTGTTAATCCACCAAGTCTTGATTAAGCCATTAGGATGGCAGTGCATTGCTATGAGCAGAGCAAAGTAAAATTAGAGGTCCACCCAGCATGGAAAGGGAATCCAAATGGGAATTTTGATCAAAAGAAAAGTGGAGTTAAGCCACCATTCAAAAGTCATCCAATAAATTTTCCACAAGGCCATCAAGAACGGTAAGAAAAATACAGCAGTAGCAGCAAAAAAAGCATCGAAAGGGCCACTTCAGTGTTAGGGATGTGGAGAAAACCACATGCTTAAGGATTTTCCACATAAGAGAGAGAATCCTTGGAGCTTGCACAACTTAAAAGGGGTAGCTACAGTGGAGGATATGGCAAGACTAGCCCCTCGAATCTATGAAACATTGGATAATCATAAAGCAGACCATCAGTCAGCAGTGGTGGAAGTTGAAGGTAATATTGCTAAGCAATCTATTTATGTTTTGATTGACCCAGGATCTACTCATAGTTATGTCTCTCCAAAAGTGGTTGAAGGTTGTTCTCTTAGAAAAATGAAGCACAACAAGTCTTGGCTAGTTAAGTTAGCCACAGGGACCAAGAGAAAAGTGAGTGAAGTAGTGATGGAGTGCCCCATGGAGTTGAATGGATTCCTCACGAAAGTAAATTTGAATGTCCTACTATTAGGGTCTTATGATGCCCTAATTGGTATGGATTGGTTGGAAAGGAATAGAGCCAAGATAGATTTCTATGAAAAGGTACTTGAATTCATTGATGAAGAGGGTAGACCCAGATTGGTTAAGGGAATTCCCAAGCAAGTCTCAGTAAGACATATTCCAGCCTTGCAGTTGAATTTTTCTTATAAGAAGGGTTTCCAGTTGTATGCAATTCACATATGAGATTCATCAGAGGACCAAGGACCAAGGATGGAATACTTCCAGTTGTTGTAAGAATTCAAATATGTGTTTCCAGATGAAGTGCTCGGGCTACCACCAAAGAGAGATATTGATTTTACCATTGATCTTGTTCCAGGGGAAGCACCAATTTCCAAATCTCCTTATAGAATGAGCACACCAGAATTGATAGAGTTAAATATGCAGCTACAAGAATTATGGAAAAGAAGTATATCAGGCCAAGTGTATCTCCTTGGGGAGCACCGATGTTATTTGTCAAGAAAAATGATGGGACTTTAAGGCCGTGCATTGATTACAGGAAGCTAAATAAAGTGACAATCAAGAATAAGTACCCATTTCCAAGAATTTATGATTTGTTTGATCAAATGAAGGAAGCTAGAGTGTTTTCAAAGATTGACTTAAGGTCAGGTTATCATCAAGTGAGGATAAAAGAAGAGGACATTCACAAGACAACTTTCAGGATAAGATATGGTCATTATGAGTTCATAGTGGTTTCATTTGGTCTTACCATTGCACCTGCTACATTCATGTGTCTCATGAAGAGTGTATTCAACAAGTCTTTGGATAAGTTTGTGATAGTGTTATTGGATGACATTCTTGTTTATTCAAGGAATGAAGAAGAGCATGATGAACATCTAAGAATGGTGTTGCAAGTTCTTAGAGAGCACCAATTGTATGCAAAGCTGAGCAAGTGTGATTTATATCAAAGGAAGGTATAGTATTTGGGTCATGTCATCTCAGAGGAAGGAATTACAGTAGATCCAGAAAAGATTGAAGCCATAATGGATTGGCCTACTCCAAAGAATGTTTTAGATGTTAGATATTTTATGGGTCTTGCAGGCTATTATAGAAGGTTCGTTGAAGGATTATCCAAGATCGCTCATCCAATTACATCATTGTAGAGGAAGAATGTTATATTTGTATGGTCTGAAAAATGTGAGAGAAGCTTTCAGCAGTTAAAGAAGTTGCTTACCAATGATCCTGTTTTGAATATTCTTGATCCAAAGAAGGATTTTGTAGTGTGCAAAGATGCTTACATTGAAGGGATAGGTGGATTGTTCATGCAAGAAGGATTTGTGATTTTTTATGAGTCAAGAAAAATTAAAAGAGCATGAAAAGAATTATGCCACACATGATTTAGAACTAGCAGTCATAGTACATGCTCTCAAGAGGTGGAGACATTATTTGTTGGGCAGAAGTTTTGAGCTTAGGACAGACCACATGAGATTGAAGTATTTGCTTGACCAACCAAACTTGAATGCTAGGCAATCTAGATGGATGGAATTTATCTGTGAATTTGATGTTGAAATTAAGCATGTAAAAGGGAAAGAGAATAAGGTGGCATATGCTCTTAGCAGAGAGTTTTATGTTGCAACATTAAGTATGTGCAAATTAGATTTGAAGACAAGAGTTCTTGAGGCTCAAACCAGTGATGAAACTTACCTTCAAATCAAAGGAAAATTGTAGCAGGGAAATATTGATGAAAAGTGTGCAAGATATCATCTTGGTAAAGATGATATTCTCTTTTATCAAGGTACTAGACTGTATATTCCAAATTGTACAGATTTAAAGAGGCTAGTGATGGATGAAATACATAAAATGCCATACTTTGGTCATCCAGAATATCAAAAGACAATAACATAAGCTAGAAAGCAATAATTTAGGCATGGGATGAAGAAGGACATAGAAGAATAAATTTCTAGATTTCAAAAGTGCCAACAAGTCAAGGAAGAACATCAACATCCATCATGGTTATTGCAGCCTTTGCCCATTCCAAAATGGAAGTGGGAAGTAATTTCTATGGATTTTATAACAGGTTTTCCAATGACAGTGAGGAAGCATGACTCAATTATGGTAGTGGTGGAAAAGCTATCAAAGGTAGCTCACTTTATTCCAGTCAAGTCCACTCATAAGACAAGTGACATAGCAAATATTTTCATGAAGGGGATATTCAGATTGCATGGATTTCCCAAGGCAATAATTTCATATCGAGATGCAAAGTTCACATCCAATTTTTGGAAGGGATTATTTCAGGAGTTAGGAACTCAGCTGAATTTTAGTACAACATATCATCCTCAAACAGATGGCCAAACTGATAGGGTGAATCGGGTTCTTGAAGACATGTTGAGAATGTATGTGATGGATAAACCATCCAAGTTGGAGGATTACCTACATTTGATAGAATTTGCATACAATAATGGACATCAAACATCATTGGGAATGGATCCGTTTGAGGCATTGTATGGAAAATGATGTAGGACTCCAGTGAATTGGGATAGTCTGGTGAATAGGGTGGTGCTTGGGCCAAAGATGATCAAGGAAATGGAACAAAAAATTGTGAAGATCAAGCATAATTTATAAGTAGCTCAGGACAGGAAAAAGAGTTATGCGGAGTTGAAAAGGGTGCATAAGGAATTTAAGATTGGGGATCATGTTTATTTAAGAGTGAAACCAAGAAAAATTTCCCTAAAGTTGGGGATTTGTGCCAAGATGGAACCAAGATATTGTGGGCCATTTGAAGTCCTTGATAGGATAGGACCAATTTCATATAGAACTGCATTCCCTACTAACATGAGAGCTCATAATGTTTTCCATGTTTCTTTGCTTAAGAAGTATGTACATGATCTTAATCACATAATTGATTGGAATGCGATACAGGTGGAACCAAAGGGAGAGTTCCAAGTGGAGCCTATGCACATCCTCGACAAGAAGGTCACATTGCTCTGGAATCGAGCCATCAGACAGGTAAAGGTGCAATGGAAGCACCTTAGTCTCGATGAGGCTACATGTGAACTAGAGGATGCCATGGGAGAGGCATTCCCATTTTTGTTCAGTTTTGAGAAAACTGAGGATGGTGTTATTAAAAGGGGGAGGGGATTGTAATACCCCCATTTTGACCCCTAGGATATTTTGGATTTTAATATAAATAATGTGTACATGTGATGTATGTTTTCCTAGCGTGGAGCTCAAGGACAAGGCCCCGCTAGTGGATGCTCGGATTTTATTTAAAAAGGAAAGTATTTGATATTATGTTAGCCATGTGCCATTAAGCCATGGAAATTGTAAAAATGATGCAAATTTTAATAATGCAATAAAATACCAAAACAAACTTGCTATGGAAGAAACAACCAAGATGGGGCCATGTGTATCCACTAGGGAGAGGTGAGGGGGTTGTGGGATCATGGAACAACATGTTGTTTTTTCATCATTTAATTCAATATGATCTAGGATCTTAACTTAGATAACAAAATGTACATCATATCAAACATAAGAGACAAGAGACAAAAAGCATTTCACTGAGTAAAACCAAGAAGGTGAAAAACCCCGCAACTTCCTTAGAGATAGAATGAGCACCAATACAAAGATCACAAAGATCAAAACCCAAAACAAGAGATAGTCTCCTAGTAGCTTCTCCTCCTCCACTTGTGCGAACTCCTCCTCTCTCTCACTAATGCGAAGTGAGTGAGTGAGTGAATGAATAAATAGAGAGGCGCTCCTCTCTATTTATACTTTACCTTTACTTGCCTTTTACTCTAACTGGGCCAACCTCCCTTAGGAGAGTCTAATAACCCATTACCACTTGTCACTGGGCCGACCCCATTAGGGTGGTCTAATAAACCTTTAACCCATACTGGGATGACCCCTCTAAGGTGGTCTAATAACCCATCAAATATAAGTTACGACACTTACAATATAACTTGCGACACTTGCAAATACAAATGATGACACTTCCAATCGGAGGAATAATACATCTCCGTTGGGGATACAATAAAGTAGAAATGTAATACATACAATATACAAGTGAATATCTTCCGAAGTTACAAATACATCAACACTCCCTCTTAACTAGGAAGGTATTCTCTTGACACAGGTCATCAATACATATAGGCACAAGTCTTCAATACTGGAGCTAGATCATCGTCACTGGATCACGGAGCATCATTGTCACTGCTGCTGTACTCGTCATCTCGATCACTGTTGCTATCTCTCAATTCTACTCGTCATAGGAAGTTCTACAGAGCCAACCCTTTTTCATGTTGGATGTAGGCCTAGCCTTCTGTAGGTATTCATCATCTCTGCAAGCGTGCCATCCTGTGGAATTCTCAGGGCTGATTACGTGCATCAACAAAACCTAGAAACAGCATCCCAGGACTAATTACGAGCTTATTGTTCAACCTATCAGATCTCCCAGGGAGCTATTACATGTGACCTCCACAAAACCTTAAAAGAGTGTCTTGCGACCTGCAAGATCTCTAAAGAGCATTCCAGGACTGATTACGAGATTACTACTCAACCTATCGGATCTCCAGGACTGATTACATGTGGTCCCCACAAAACCTTAAAAGAGTGTCTTGCGACCTGCAAGGTCTCTAAATAGCATCCTAGGACTTTTACGTGCCTAGCACAACCTATCGAATCTCCAAGACTGATTACATGTGGTCTAAAAAAACCTTTAAAGAGTGTATTGCAACCTGCAAGATCTCTAAAGAGCATCCTAGGATTGATTACATGCTTACCTCGCAATACCTTGAAAGAGCATCCCAGGACTGATTACGAGCTTACTGCTCAACCTATCAGATCTCCCATGGAGCTATTATATGCTACTGCACAACCTGTCCATGGTCACAGAGTATCATCCTGATACTCATGATCAACCTGATCATCCTTGCATGGAGCATCATCCTGATGCTCATGATCATACTAATCATCATCATACAGTGCATCATCCTGATACACATCAACATCACATGATCGTCCTGATCATCATCATAGCATCATCCTGATGCATATCATTGTCACATGATCATCCTGATCATCACCATAGCATCGTCCTGATGCATATCATTTGGAGCATTGTCCTAATGCTCATCACACATGATCATCCTGATCATCATCATAACATCATCCCGATGCATATCATCTGGAGCATCGTCCTGATGCTCATCACACAACACTTACATCCACATCCATGGGAAGGATCCTCCTACCACCATGATTGGAATGACTCCTTCAAATGTGTCCCGTCACTTCCTCCTCGAAGTATCTTCTATCTGAAGAACACCAAGCCTCTCTCTGAAGTACTCGAACTTCACTCTGGCTAGTGGTTTGGTCAACACATCTGCAATCTACTCATCCGTCGCAACATACTGGAGCTTCACTGCTCCTCTCTGCACCATAACCCTGATATAGTGATACTTGATCTTGATGTGCTTCGACTTGTCATGGAACACTGGGTTCTCTCACAACTTCACACAACTCTGGTTGTCATGGAAGATACAAGTAGCATCAAACTAGAGATCAAACAAATCAGACAGTAGCTTCCTTATCCATACTGCCTCACAACTAGTTGAACAAGCTGCAACATACTCTGCTTCGGCTGTACTCAGTGCTACGCGGGATTTATTCTTGCTAAACCAAGAGATCACAACTGATCCCATACTGAAGCATCACCCCGAAGTGCTCTTCCTATCTGCAGCACTACCTTCCCAATCTGAATCAACATAACCTTCCAGGTTAAACTTTTGATTCGCATCATACTTGATCCCATAATCAACCGTACCCTTCAGGTACCTCAGTATATGCTTTACAGCAATCAAGTGAACATGTCTAGCATCTGTCAGGAACTAGCTCAAGGTGTTCATAGCAAATCAAATATCCGGTCTCGTGTTCGTTAGGTACATCAAGGAACCAATCATCTGACGTGTAATGTCCCCATTCAAATAATTGCATAGTAAGACAATCCCATCAATCCTACTAGTTTCCTAGGTTGGATGGGCACAATTGGAATTACAATAAGGAAGATAATAAATTATATTTAGACATTAGAAGGGTTCAAGTATTTAATAAATAGGTTGAATAAATAAATTCAAGAGAAATTCTAGGTGGCAAGTGGTTTTGAAGACATATGGAGGATGTGGGACCCGCACTAGCTTGATTTTTCATGGACACATGGCATCTCTCTCTTGCAAATTTGAATTCATGAGAAGGTGAACACTATTGGGTGATTTGGTAAGTAATAAACATGGAATTTAGCATCTTATGTCGAATTGGGATGGATTGGTAACCTCCATGGGAGAGGAAGAGTCAAATTGGAAGCTTGTGGACACTTGGGCTAGATTCCCTAGCCCCTATGACAACAATTATGGAGCATCTATGAAATCCATGAAAATTTTCAGATATGGCCTATGACATCTGATGATTATGACATGTCAGCCCCAAAAATAGGCTCCAAAAGGGCGCTCATGGGAGTTGGAGAAGCCAAAGAGACCCCCACTCGAATTGGTGGAAGGTGGAAGGATAAGAAAGGTAGGACACATGGAAAATCTTGAGCCCTTGCCGTAATTCGAATTGGAGTGAGTCTATGGATGGATTGGGAACATTAGAAGGCTAAGGATGTTTATAAAATATAGGGATAAACCAAGAGAAGGGATTTTGATCATTTGAGAAAAATTGCATTTGTGAAGAGAGAGCTAGTGGATGACTAGTTTCTTGCCTTAGCCAATTTCGAGGGTGAAAGATTCCCATCCAAGTTGGTGTTTGGAGAGTCCACTCAGGTATTTCATAGATATTTAATGGATTTTTTATTTGCAGGTATCAGCTACAGGGAAGCTCATGTTTTTTTTTAGTGCAACACTTTCTCTCAACCATTTCCAGTTTTGAAGGCATATTCTTGCTCCTTGAGGGAGGGCGTTTTTGGTGAGCTATTGTACTCCTTGGGAGAGATTATCATGATGTATTTATGATTGTAATAAGATTAATATAATATTTTCTTCATCTTCAAAAATTTTCAGGTCGAAATACCAAGTGGTTGTATGTCAAAATGATTATTAATGAGCAAACAATGACCATTTCCCCACTCTATTGATGTATGCCTTTGTGATGTTGAAGATTTCAAATAAAATATTATTTATATGATATATTTATGATGCATGGAATTCCATGGATGAGTGTTACAAGTTTCATGTTCATCACTTAAGAATTTGAATTCATTTTACTCAGTTTATTTACATTTGGAGAAGATTTGGTGCCATTTCCCCAAGGGTCGAATTAGTGGTTTTTGTAGCTGTTTGTGGGGAGGTTAGAGAAGACTTAATAACTAATTAATTGTGCATATGGGACCTTAATAACATCCCTGAGGCATCTCCTACCTCCTTTCATAAATTCGAGTGGGTTTGGAGGCATTTGGAAAGCCAATTTCAGTCATTACCCTGGGGGGATTTGAACCTCAGATTGCTAGTAAAATTACATACTTTGTCCAGAATTTTAAAGGATTTTTCAGAGGTATTTTGGTGGCCATATATCATCCCTGAACATCATAAACAATTCCTATTATCATTCATATACCACCTGAGAATATTTTGGAGCATTTGGGGCAAATTGGAGACCTAGACATCAAATCTAGTCAAGCGTCGAAATTGGGGAAAAAGTGAAAAATTGGGCATTTTAATAAAATTTTAGAAAAGGGACATTACAAGTGGTATCATTGAATGGTATTGGAACCTAGTGGTCTTAACAAGAATTCAAAAAAATATACCACCACCCTTAGAACCAGAAGTTGAAGGTGTTGTTGTTGAGGAAGAAACAGTAGGAGAAGAAGAGTTCTTTGTTAAAACCATGGGTATAGAGGAGGATGAAAACTTAAGACATAAGGAGGAATTTTTTGCAGCCTTAAAACCATACTTTGAAGAACTTTCCATGGGTATGAAAGACATAAGTAAATCAATGACAAAAGGATTCAAATTGATGGTTATCCAACTTGGAGGCAAAGGGATAATAGTAGGAGGCAGCAACAGTTCTCATAGTGAGGAAAAGAAGCCTATGGGAGAGCATATTTTCTCAAGCACCGGACCCCATAATAGAGAAAATGAATTTCAGAGCACAAGAAGGTCAACTGCACCTAAATTTCTTATCCCCAAATAAGAGCATGACATTCAAGTGGATTTTACTACAATAGCAAACGAATGGAATGATTTGAGTGAAGATTGTAAGAGAGGTCTACCATTTAGTACATACCTTGATGCTGTACAGAAACTAAAAAAGAAGGATGACAATAGGGCTCTATTCCAAAAAAAAGAATTAAATTGTGCTATTGGTAAAATGTCATTTCCTACTTTTGATGGTTCCTCTCGAAATTTTGCTAACACTTGGGTGCAAAAATTAGATGTGTATTTTCAGCTGAATCTTATGGTAGAAGTGGATGGACTAAAAATGGCCTTTTTGCACTTGGAAGGATATGCTAATGAATGGTGGTTTCATGGCCTGAGAAATTTGGGTCATGATCAGGTTAAAACATATGAATAATTTTTTGACAGGGTACTTGAGAGATTTGAACACAAAGATCCATAATTCCCTTTCAAGGAACTAGCTCAATTAAAGCAAATTGGGACCCCTATTGAATATATGTTGGACTTTCAAAAATTATCAGTCAAGGTGGCTGATGTATTTATTGGAAGGTTGGTATTTTTGTTCACTGAAGGTTTGGATGAACCCTTAAAAGGTTTGGTCAAATCCCACAAGCCAACTACATTAAAAGATGCAATGAGCTTGACTAGGGATCTCGAAAATGTGCTTCCTAGAACGAGATTTCCTCCCAAGCCCGACTTCAGAATTGAAAAAAAACCTTGGAAAAGAGATTCATCTGATAAGAAGCCATGGCAAGAAGATAAATATGGAAAGGATAATAAAAAGGAACTAAGCATGTAAGAGCTCAGAAGGAATAAATTGTGTTACTCATGCTTCCAACAGTGGGCACCCAGACATAAATGTGCTAAGGGAAACACCCAATTCATCGAAGTATTTTGTGATGATGGGTATGAAGGGAACATGGAGGAAGAAGGATATACTTCATCCCAAGAAGAGGGATATACTATAGCAGAAGAATGGAAACAAGAAGTGAAGCATCCCTCACCCACCAAAGCAAGAATGGCAGTACTTTCAGCAGTACCTCGCTATCATACTATCTGATGCAAGGGTGTGGTACTAGGACAAAGAACTTCATTTTTGGTAGATGTAGGAGCTACCCATAACTTCATTGATGAAGAGATGGTAGAGAAAATAAAGATACCTATTGAACTATTTGATGGCTTCATAGTTGGCATTCCCTGTCACAACACAATGCAATGCAAAACATGGATTCCACAGCTGCAAGTCATCGTAGATAACTATACTTTTGTTGAGAGTTTTTATGTGGTTGATGCTGCTGATACTAATGTGGTTTTAGGAGTGAAATGGTTGTATTCAATAGGAGAGCATACAGTAAATTATCAAATTCCTGAAATGAAATTCCAAGATTCAAAAGGAGTACTAAGGGTTGTGAGAGAGTAGCACACCGACCCGAATTAGGTAGTTTCTTCCCACAGCATGAAGCACTGGAATAGAAAGGTTTTGGGAGACATTCCTCATGGAAGGACACTTGATAGGGGAGGGACAAGTTGCAGCATGGTAAATTGAGATTGATTGAGGGCAAGCAATTTTGGGTGGGGAGGACTGTAATGTCCTCATTCAAATAATTGCATAGTAAGACAATCCCATCAATCCTACTAGTTTCCTAGGTTGGATGGGCACATTTGGAATTACAATAAGGAAGCTAATAAATTATGTTTAGAAAATAGAAGGGTTCAAGTATTTAATTAATAGATTGAATAAAGAAATTCAAGAGAAATTCTAGGTGGCAAGTGGTTTTGAAGACATATGGAGGATGTGGGACCCACACTAGGTTGATTTTTCAAGGACACATGGAATCTCTCTCTTGCCAATTTGAATTCATGAGAAGGTGAAAACTCTTGGGTGAGTTGGTAAGTCATACACATGGAATTGATCATCTTAGGTCGAATTGGGATGGATTGGTAACCTCCATGGCAGAGGAAGAGTCAAATTGGAAGCTTGTGGACACTTGGGTTAGATTCCCTAGCCCCTATGACAACAATGATGGATCATCTATGACATCTATGAAAAATTGCAGATATGACCTCTGACATCTGACCATTATTACATGTCAGCCCCAAAAATAGGCTCCAAGAGGGAAGTCATGGGAGTTGGAGAAGCCAAAGAGACCCCCACTCGAATTGGTGGAAGGTGGTGTTCGGATATCCACATCATCTTTTTCAGGATCTTGCATGCAAATTAGGGTTTGCATGCAGAATCTAGGGTTGGCATGCACAGGCATGCACTGGCATGCATCCCAGTCACCAGTTTGATGCCTCCAGCACCTTATCCACTTCATTCTAGCACCCGAGAGCCACTTACCACAGAGTTTTATCCCTCCTAAGCTGAAAGGCGCCCACTTCTCACCTACTGCCAGAGAAGGGCGCACTTGTTCACCTACCACTGCAGTTCCACTTCAGTTACATTCAGTTAGCTCCGATTCTCCCTGATTTGAGGCTAGTTTCACTCCCGACTGACTGTATCACTTCCGTTTGACCTCCAGTTTGATTAGGTGACTTGTTCTGACTTCAGTTAGCCTCCCATGCGCCCCCACTGAGCCTCCAGATCCTAAATCAGTGCTACACACTTCAGTTACACTTATTACACTCAGTTAGACTCAGATTGACACCTGGATGACTGGTTGTTGTGATTGATGAGCACCACCGATGATTGATGAGGACTCCTAGATAGATTCAAGCTACTCCATTCAGTGATTTGAATGACCTCCTTAGGCAATTCGAATTGCTCAGTCATTGTGACAGTTTGTATTGTAATTCATTCACCCTTTCTGGGATAGAGAGCACTGCTGCATGTTTTGCACAGTTTTGCACCATATTTTCTATGTTCATCTGTTGTGATTGATTTACTTGTTCATTAGATCTGCTGTGACTAATTTTACATGGTATCAGAGCCATTGCAGGGACAAGATCTCTTTTCTACAGGTGTTTATACAAGAAGATTTGACTGAATTGCTAAAAATTGCAAAAAGTTTGGCATGAAATATCTCAAGGGCATTCGCTCCTGTGCATGCAAAGCTTGAAAAATATTCCAATACCACTCCAGAAGCTTGAGTTACCACATAATTCCTGGATCTGATACATTGGACCTATTCAACATTGCTTGAAATCCAATCCCAGGTGTGATGCAACTCTCAAAGGGTGGATTGCTCGACCTTATTGTGGTTGTTTTTATGTGATTTGCAGGTTTATTGTCTCCTTCAATTGCACTCGCTATCTTTTGCATGCAAGCTTCCCTACAGCAATTGCATTCGCTATAGTCTGCATGCAAGCTTCCTCTTCATCAGTTGACTCAATCCTTGCAATGGAATACTCTTCTAAAAAGCCTATCCTCACCCCATTCAATTATTTTGATTGGAAAGATGATATGGAGATCATATTACGTTCAAAAGGTTACTACCGAGTCACTATTGGTCTTGAATTGGAGCCAAACAATGTGTCAGATCGAACCAAACACTACAACAAGCTTGATGAAGCTTATGGTCTTCTTTGTCTCTCCATCTCCAAAGATCTTCACTTCCATCCCAGCGGATTGAAGACTCCAAAATCCATATGGGAGCAACTTGAAACACTATTCGGCAAGCAGGATGAGCTTAGGGCTTTTCAATTAGAGAATGAATTGATTGGCCTTAATCCTGAGAATTTCGAGACCATCAATGAATTCTTCACAAAATTCAAGAACTTGAACTTGCAATTGAAGAACAATGGTGTTATCAAAGAGGATAAACAGTTGATCCTCTCCATTCTAAGCAAGCTTGGGAAATATTATTCGGTATTTGTCTCTACTTTCAATTCCGGTCGGCTAACTACCCCGAATTGGAAGATGCCTACCTTGAATGCCTTCATTGAGTCCGTTACAAAAGAGCATGACAAGTTGATTCAAATGGGGTCCATAAGCTCCAAAGATTCAGCCCTATTTGTTCAAGGACCCAAGATCTCGAATGGTAAAGGAAAGCTAAAGAAGGAGAAGCCCAAATTCGAGCCTCACAAGCAAAAAGACAAAGGCAAGCAAACGGATGCACCATCCAGTTCGAAATCCAAGCAAAAGGGCAAAGAAGGTAACCAAAAATCTAAATGTACTTATTGTAACCGTGGATTTCATCCCGAAAGTTCATATATGAAGAAGACTATAGATCAAATGGCCCTCCTCTTGGAAAAGAACAACATAACCCTTCCTGACGGTGCAAGGAAGAAGGATCGGAATGACGATCATGAAAGAGGACAAGCACTCATGGCAACGGTTTCGAAGCCCACTACTCTCTTGATAGATTCGGGTGCATCAAATCATATGGCTGCAAATATTGATTCTTTTTCCTCATTCGATCCAAACAGCTCCATCCCCATCCATTTGGGAGATGACTCAAAAATTTCTTCAAAGGGCAAAGGTACGATTCATGTAGAACATGGAAGCTTTCAGAATGTTCTCTATGTGCCTTCCTTAGCTTCGAATCTCCTTTCTGTGTATCAAATGACACATACTGGTGAACCAAAGCAAGTCACATTCAGCCCTAATACAGTTGAAATTTCTGATATCAAAAGTGGAAGACTAGTTGCGGTTGGAAAGGCAAACCACACTGCAAAATGTTATGAGTTTTCGCACTTTATTCCGCTTGCAAAGCCCACTGCTCTTCGCACACATGGTAATGAGGTTAGTAGGATTTGGCATGAAATATTTGGACATCTAAATTATAAGTATTTGCTGCTGCTATCAAATAAATCCATGGTAGATGGGCTTCCACAACTCCGTTCCTCGAAGGGAATATGCACCGGTTGCATTATTGGGAAGCACCCCGAGCACAGATTCGACCGCGGCAAGGCTAGCAGAGCCTCTACTATTTTGGGATTGATCCATTCTGATATCAGTGGTCCGCTACCCCATATGTCATTAAATGGTTCAAGGTATGTTTTGACATTTATTGACGATTTTTCCCGCTTTACATGGGTATTCTTTCTCAAAAACAAGTCAGAAGTGCTTGGAAAATTCAAGGATTTTAAGGCTTCTGTTGAGACCACCACTGAGAGCAAGATCAAAGCTCTTAGATCTGATAATGGTGGGGAATATATCAAGTCCGAGTTGCTGCAACTTTGTGCCCAAAGCGGAATCAAGATCCAACATACAGTTCCCTACACACCCCAGCAGAACGGTGTAGCGGAAAGGAAAAACCGGTCACTAAAAGAGATGGCTACATGCATGATTGAATCAAAAGGTTTGGCTGCAAATCTTTGGGCTTAAGCAATCAATGTTGCTGCATATATACAGAACCGTGTTCCACATTCATCCGTGAAAGGTATGACTCCTTTCGAAGCATTCTTTGGTCACAAACCGGATGTGTCAAATTTGAGAGTTTTTGGCTCTACTGCATGGGCTAGAATTCCTTCTGAGAAGAGACGAGCTTTGGATCCACAAAGTATCGAGTGCATATTGATAGGATATGGGGAAGAATCAAAAGAATATAAACTCATGGATATCAGATCTAAAAAGATATTCATAGAGCGCAGTGTGCAGTTTGAAGAACCGCTTCAAGAATTGCAACTAGTCGAGGAAAAGACTGCCGATCCACCGCCTTCACCAGAAGAAGATCCGAGCAGCGATAATGAAGGTATGAGTTCTGATATTTCTGATATTGTAGCAGCATATGATGATCATGACATATCAGGTTCGGAATCCGATCATTATGATCCTCCTCAGTTACCAAAGTGGGCCCAAAACACTCTACAATCTGCTGGTTCTAGTCTTGGAAATCCTGCTGATCCGAGACGAACAAGAGGAGACTTTCAAAGAGAAGGTATGGCTCTTTCTATTGCTGATCCATTTCTTCCTGAGATTTGTTATTTGATGGCTGGTTCAGATCCTACATCATTCTATTCAGCCCATCGAGATCCGAGATGGAAAAGTGCCATGGATGAAGAGTACAGTTCTCTTCAAAAGAACAATACATGGGAGCTAGTTTCTCTTCCACCTGGAAGAAAATTAGTGAAATGTAAATGGGTCTACCGTACTAAAGTTGCTGCTGATGGCACTATCAGAAAATATAAATCAAGGTTGGTGGCAAAAGGTTTTTCCCAAGTCCAAGGAGTGGACTACACAGAGACCTTTGCACCGGTTGCAAAGATGGATTCCATCCGCCTTGTTTTAGCTATTGCCGCATCCAAGCACTGGGAAGTGCACCATATGGATGTGAAGAGTGCATTTTTACATGGAGACCTTGCTGAAGAGGTCTATATGCAGCAGCCAGAGGGTTATACATCAGATCCATCATTGGTTTGTAGATTGAAGAAGTCTTTGTACGGGTTAAAACAGGCCCCAAGAGCTTGGTACGCAAAGATGGACTCCTTCCTTCTTTCTCAGAATTTCCAAAGATGCAAATCTGATCCGAATGTGTATCTTCAGCGAGTTAAAGGTAATTTGTTGGTTATTGTAATTTATGTTGATGATCTGCTTATTACTGGTAGCACACTTACTTCAATAAACAAGCTAAAATCTGCCTTAAATCTAGCTTTTGACATGAGCGATTTGGGCTTGCTGAGTCACTTTTTGGGCTTGGAGATAGCTCAAAATTTTGATGGGATCACTATATCTCAGCAAAAATATGCTTCCGACCTGTTATTGAAGTTTAATATGGCTGAATGTAAGGCAGCCCCGTTCCCATTCCTCTCAGGAATCAGTCTTGAGGAGGGAGATTCCACACCGCTTGCAGATTGCAGTATGTATCGACAGTTGATTGGTTCACTACTTTATCTGACACATTCACGGCCTGATATCTCATATGCCATGAGTGCCGTGTCAAGATATATGCAGCAGCCACATGAGCTTCATTGGTGAGAAGCCAAGCGGATCTTGCAGTATGTGCAAGGTACAAGACAGTTTGGCATACACTATGCTGCAGATTCTGAGCTAGATTTCATTGGTTTTACTGATTCAGATTGGGCAGGTGATAGCATTGATCGGAAGTCCACTTCCGGTTATGTTTTCATGATTGGTCATGGTGCTATTTGCTGGTTCAGCAAAAAGCAAGCAGCCATTGCACTTTCTTCAGCAGAGGCAGAGTATCGAGGGGCAGTCAATGCCTGCATTCAGGCAGTTTGGTTGCAGGGTATTCTTTTCGAGTTTGGTTTTGGTGGCACTACTTCGACTGTCCTCTTTTGTGACAATCAAAGTGCTATCAAGATCTCCACAGATCCAGTTCAGCGGCAGAGGACCAAACACATTGAGATTCATATGCATTACATTCGACAGTTGGTGCATGACCGCACCATCATTCTGCAATATTGCCCTACTGATGAGCAAATTGCAGACATCTTCACCAAGAGCTTCACTGAGAAGAAGTTCTCTTACCTCCGTTCACTGTTGGGGGTGAGTTCCATCATGGTGGAGACAGATTGATTCATTATTATGCTTTAGCTTGAGGGGGGGCTTTCTTCCCACTGGGTTTTCCCTCTTTCCTCACTTAGTTTATTTTCAGCATTTTTTGGATTATTGTATTGGGGTGACCTTTGGTCTTAGTTACCAGGGCCCCACATTATTTTGTTGGCACATCATAGTCTAGCTTGAGGGGGGGTGTTCGGATATCCACATCATCTTTTTCAGGATCTTGCATGCAAATTAGGGTTTGCATGTAGAATCTAGGGTTGGCATGCACAGGCATGCACTGGCATGCATCCCAGTCACCAGTTTGATGCCTCCAGCACCTTATCCACTTCATTCTAGCACCCGGGAGCCACTTACCACAGATTTTTAGCCCTCCTAAGTTGAAAGGCGCCCACTTCTCACCTACTGCCAGAGAAGGGCGCACTTGTTCACCTACCACTCCAGTTCCACTTCAGTTACATTCAGTTAGCTCCGATTCTCCCTGATTTGAGGCTAGTTTCACTCCCGACTGACTGTATCACTTCCGTTTGACCTCCAATTTGATTAGGTGACTTGTTCTGACTTCAGTTAGCCTCCCATGCGCCCCCACTGAGCCTCCAGATCCTAAATCAGTGCTACACACTTCAGTTACACTTATTACACTCAGTTAGACTCAGATTGACACCTGGATGACTGGTTGTTGCGATTGATGAGCACCACCGATGATTGATGAGGACTCCTAGATAGAGTCAAGCTACTCCATTCAGTGATTTGAATGACCTCCTTAGGCAATTCGAATTGCTCAGTCATTGTGACAGTTTGTATTGTAATTCATTCACCCTTTCTGGGATAGAGAGCACTGCTGCATGTTTTGCACAGTTTTGCACCATATTTTCTATGTTCATCTGTTGTGATTGATTTACTTGTTCATTAGATCTGCTGTGACTAATTTTATAGGTGGAAGGATAGGAAAGGTAGGACACATGGCAAATATTGATCCCTTGCCCTAATTCGAATTGGAGTGAGTATATAGATGGATTGGGAACCTTAGAAGGCTAAGGATGTTTATAAAATACAGGGATAAACCAAGAGAAGGGCTTTTGATCATTTGAGAAAAATTGCATTTGTGAAGAGAGAGCTAGTGGATGACTAGTTTCTTTTCTTAGCCAATTTCGAGGGTGAAAGATTCCCATCCAAGTTGGTGTTTGGAGAGGCCAATCAGGTATTTCATGGAGTTTGTATTTGTAGGTATCATCTACAGGTCATCTCGTGGTTTTTTTTAGTGCAACACTTTCTCTCAACCATTTCCAGTTTTGAAGGCATATTCTTGCTCCTTGAGGGAGGGCATTTTTGGTGAGCTATTGTACTCCTTGGGAGAGATTATCATGATGTATTTCTAATTGTAATAATCTTAATATACTCTTTTCTTCATCTTCAGGAAGTTTCAGGTCGAAATACTAATTGGTTGTATGTAAAAATGATTATTAATGAGCAAACAATGACCATTTCCCCACTCTATTGATGTATGACTTTGTAATGTTAAATATTTTGAATAAAAGATTATTTATCTGATACATTTATTATGAATGGACTTACAGGGATGAGTGTTACAAGTTTCATGTTCAACACTTAAGCATTTGAAGTGATTTACTCAGTTTATTTACATTTGGAGAAGATTTGGTGCCATTTCCCCAAGGGTCGAATTAGTGGTTTTTGCAGCTGTTTGTGGGGAGGTTATAAAAGACTTAATAACTGATTAATGGTGGATATGGGACCTTAATAACATCCTTGAGACATCCCCTAACTATTTTCACAAATTCGAGTGGGTTTGGAGGCATTTGGAAAGCCAATTTCAGTCATTACCCTGGGGGATTTGAACCTCAAATTGCTAGTAAAATTACATACTTCATCCAAAATTTTAAAGGAGTTTGCAGAGGTCTTTTGGTGGCCATATATCATCCCTGAACATCATAACCAAGTCCTATTATCATTCATATACCTTCTCATAATATTTGGGATCATTTGGGGCAAATTGGAGACCTATACATCAAAACTAGTCAAGGGTCGAAATTGGGGAAAAAGTGAAATATTGGGCATTTTAATAAAATTTTAAAAAAGGGAAATTACATGACGATACATCATGGCATCAATTGAATCTGATTAAGAATCACTCAATAGATTCACGTTCAATTCCATAGGTGTGGCCATGGCCTTGCAGTCCATCATCCTGAACCGCTTTAGGATCTCTACTTTATACTTCCCTTGTCCAAGGAATATTGCATCTGCACCTCCATACCTAGAAAGTAATGCATCATACCCAAGTCCTTCATCTCGAACACGGCAGCAAGCTTCCTCTTCGTGTTGACAATCAACCTATCCTCACCTGTCACAAATAGGTCATCCACATATAGTAGGAGTATCACTGGATTGCCTTTCTCAACCTTGTTGTAAAGGTTGGAATCTGCTTTACTCTTGGTAAAGCCCAAACTGGACAGGAAGCTGTCTATCCTTTCGTACCATGTCCTGGGTGATTTCTTCAAGCCATACAAGGCTTTCTTCAATCTGCACACATATGACTCCCTGTCATGTGTCTCAAAACCGAGTGGCTGCTCCACATACACTTCCTCTTCGACTACACCATTCAATAAAGCTATCTTGACATCCATATGGTGCATCTTCCACTTCATCACTGCAGCCGGAGCAAGTACTATTATGATGGAAGTGTATTTGGCTACAGGTGCAAAATTTTCTTCATAATCTATCCCTTCTTTCTGGTAGAAGCCATGAGCCACAAACCTTGCCTTGTATTTCTCTATGCTACCATCTGCAGCATGCTTGATCTTGTAGATCCACTTGGAAGTCACAACAAACTTCACTACTGGTCTCAGGACCACATCCCAAACATCATTCTTCATGATAGAATGGTACTCCTCGATCATGGAATCCTTCCATTACTGCATCCTGGATCCTGGGAACTTCAGATTCTTCAATTCAATAGGTAGTTTTCTTGAACTTCGTTGCTGGAATAAATCTCATTTGTCCTTTTGTAGGTGATTGTACACGATCTTTCCTACAAGTCAAATTCAATTGCATGATTAGAAACATCTCATAGATTTCAGAACAAATTCTTACACATTAAGACATATGTCATACAGTCATGCAATTATCTTAGCCAATTATTCAATACAACATTTATCCATATCCCGTAACTTTCTAGATGCCTTCCATCTCTACCAGAACATTGTTAAGAGTGTGCACTACTCCAACATGTCAGCAAAGAGGTTTCATTCTAGATAAGTAGCAATGGAATGTTGTACAGTACCATAGGTCACTTACCCATTACTATATTAGTAGTATCTTGTTCATTAATGCAACTTTTCTAAAATGCATAATATACATCCTAAATCTAGGAACATAAGTATGTATATGAATGAACAACATCATTTAAGTAATAAGAAATGACAATTCAAATAATTATCTTTGTTTTCTTGTTGGATGGACTCCCTCTCAATCTTTGCTTCCTTGCAAGAACTACTGGAGTGTGCTCCCTCTTGATCTTTGATTCCTAGATTATCTGTCCTTGAACTTATATCTATCCTGGACCACTATGCATGCTTAAGTGTGCACTAGTGTCATCATTGTGTTATCCTCAATATCTCATACATAATCATACATTCATTAGTATAATCTTAATACTATCAAAACATTATGATTCTAAATAATCTTAAACATTTATGGTCATGGTCATTTCATACACAGTTAATTTATTACAAGCATTAGTATTCAAGGTTTCAGGGAGGACTTCTTTTACTCATGCATATTCTTATTTGACCATAGGACTCTTCGAGTTTGTCATATCATTAATCAAACTAAGAAGCATAATATGCATAAACCCATGATTACTCAAACTTATAACTTCATGAATAATCATTATCAGTCATACAAATGTATACTTATATGAGACCCTAACACAAAGTAGGATTCTAACTTGATATAGGAAAAACATACCTGGATTATCATGTTTGCGAGTTATGTCTAACATACCCAAACAATGTCTTCTTTGTTCTGTTCAATGATTTAGAGACCTTGTGCTAGTGACCTACATATCTCATAAGTTAAGCATTGTAGAACCAAATTATACATACCTCATAAGTAGATATTCTATGTGATCAATGGCTATGGATGAGTTCTTGTCTTCATGTCACCATGGTCATATGTTCTTGATCTAGAACTTTATTTGTCTTTCTTGATGTACCTTTCATGTTAGCGGACCACATCATCCTCATACAACACCACAGTGCATTAGTACAATCATAAGTGTCATAACCCTAATCAATGAATGTCTTCTATCGTTCACATGCATTCATACTTTTACTAAGGTGATAAGACAAGTCTAAAATTAATCAAGATTGTACTAACCTCAATAATGTGAAGACAAGCTTAATCATGAACAGATTTCAAAACATACATGTATCTCCTCAAGTTATACCTGTCGGGATTGCTTGTAGTCTTCTTATGTAAGGCCTTAGCCTCATCTCTCTCTGGAACTTGGGACTTATTCACTTATGTAGGTGTTCAATTCATTCTCTTCTAGGATTAACCCAATCCACTTTGATTTGCTGAAACTAGATCTAGAGCTGGCTAGGATTTGACAGAGAAACCCTAAAAATCCAAACTTGGAATTTCAAACTTCTGTCTGGATAGGGAGATGCATTTGACTGAGGCGAGCAAGCTGGTGTGCTCATATTTTGAAAACTCTAAAAATTGACCCTTCAAATTTGACCTGCGAATTTCAGATTTGCAGCTTCTGTCAAAATCTGGTTTTCTGGTCAAAATTCTGAACTAGGGTTTGATAGAGCCTGGGGTTCTGCCCAAACAAAAAGTTTGATATTGGTCTCTAAATTTCTAATTTGTTGAGGAGATTAATCCTATGCTGAGATAAATCCAAAATTCCACTTCTGTCAAAATGCCTAATTTCCCGCAGCAGTGACGGGCCAAAAATGAAAATGCTCAAAATCCAATTCTGTTTTGACAGAAATATATGCCATATTTTTTCTGGTGCATCTCTAAAATTTTTAATCCTAGGGTTTGAAACTTCGTCCCATGGTATACTGACCTGTCATCTTTCAAACCCCACAGATTTGACCTCAAATGGATTTTCTATGAGAGAGATATGTTAAGTGTGGCAACATGACCTGTTTATGGGATGAAACATCATAGCTAACTTGTACGGCATTCCACATGTCACTGTTTCAACTTCGGCCTCTGAAACATGGACCTGTGAAACTACAGTTCGTGCCCTGACCACCACGTTTTACAGAATTCCATTTGGAGCTTCCTATGCCGAGATATGACCTCTGTGCCTAGGTCTCCTGTTTAGGGCTGCATTCTGGAAGAGGCAGAAACCCTAACTTGTACGAATCATATCTTACAAAGTACAATGAATCTGAGTCTGATATTCTGACACAAGGTACATGGACATTTCATCTTCAGCCTGTAAACGTTTCAGATACTGAACCTTCGCCAAAACCTGATTTATAGAGAAAGTTCTACGATGACTAGTTTTACTATGTCAAGCCCTAGCTTCCAATTTGTCTCAAGTGCAACAAGTGTCGTAAATGCCATACAATGCCTTCCCTCAGGCTAGCACTAATACTATGTTAGTTTTTAATCATTTAATTCAATATGATCTAGGATCTTAACTGAGATAACAACATGTACAACATATCAAACATAAGAGACAAGAGACACAAAGCATTTCACCGAGGAAAACCAAGAAGGTGAAAAACCCCGCAACTTCCTTAGAGATAGAATGAGCACCAATACAAAGATCAAACCCCAAAACAAGAGATAGTCTCCTAGCAACTTCTCCTCCTCCACTTGTGCACACTGCTCCTCTCTCTCACTAATGCAAAGTGAGTGAGTGGGTGAATGAATAAATATAGAGGTGCTCCTCTCTATTTATACTTTACCTTTACTTTCCTTTTACTCTAACTGGGCCGACCTCCCTTAGGAGAGTCTAATAACCCATCACCACTTGTCACTGGGCCGACCCCACTAGGGTGGTCTAATAACCCTTTAACCCATACTAGGCTGACCCCTCTAAGGTGGTCTAATAACCCATCAAATATAAGTTATGACACTTACAATATAACTTGCGACACTTGCAAATACAAATGGCGACACTTCCAATCGAAGGAATAATACATCTCCATTGGGGATACAATAAAGTAGAAATGTAATACATACAATATGCAAGTGAATATCTTCCGAAGTTAAAAATACATCAACACAACAAGGATAAGTTTTCACGCGTTACACAAGCCAGCAGTGGGGAAGGAGGAAAAAGGAAGTCGAATAGAGGATCCCCATTCCATGGGGGGACTAGCAACCAAATTTTGAGAGGGAACAGATAGCCGAGTAGTGAAGGAAAAAGAAAATCATGATTCTGTAAAAATATTGATTAAGAATGCCGAACTCACCCAGAAATTCATGTTCGAAGATCAATCCCATAGGGGAACCTTCATCCTAAACCCTAGGGAATATTTGCAGCATGTGAGATGCTCAGAAACCAGTGAAGAAAACCCTATGTTGATGTCCGAGAAACCAGTTGTGAGATAGAGTTGTTTGGCCATAGAAAGTGAAAGAAAAACCAAGTGGAAATGACAGAGAAGAATAGGACAGAAGGTAGTGTTGCTTGATAAACCCATTGAAGGCTAGAGTCTCAAGGATACAACAGCTTGGACGTTTCTATGCCCACCCTGAAAAGAATTGGAGGGAAGGTATGGCCTGCGGGACTGTGTAGAATTGAAGGGATTACTTCCTTGTGTTGGGTGTGGAAAGTATTGTGGGTGCCAAGACTGTCTGAGTGTGAAATGAGAGGCATGTAGGTCTGAGGTTGAGCTCAGTGGCTTAGCATCCTCTTCCATTGTTCCTTAAATGCTTGATAAACCCAACTATGTGTTTGATTAGCATGTGTGTTTGTGTGAAGCCATGGATGTGAGTGAGCCTGTTTAGTTCCTCCTTAGTGGATACAGAGCCCATATCGGGGGTGGTCTCTCAGCTGAAAGAATATAGGTTGGACAGAGACCTATGGTGGGGTGGAATGTTGCTCTCACATAGCCAGTTGCTTGGACAAATTCATCTTAAAGATAAGTGTTCTCTGTGTTTTAAATTATGTCCATTATGTGGTTCTCAATGATACTAATTCCTATGTTGTGTTCATTTGTTATTTCAATTTAATTTAAATGGAATGAGCATATGTAATTAACCAATAGGAAGTCTGTGTATAGATATGATCATGAGGTTGGTCCATGTCTGATTATTTCACCATTTAATTGTGTTAAGTATGCTATTAATATTGCATGTTGTAGATGCATGGGTAAGATTTAGTCCAATGTACATGTTTGTTATGCATTGCACACACTCCTAAATGGAATGCATTACATCACTTGGAATTGGGGAAGAAGTTAGGAAACCCCTGTTGTGTTTCATGATCCCTCTGTGGGTTAGATGAAAGGGTAAACCATGACAGAGTTCAACCAGAACTCCTTGCAGAAGGGTAAAGAGGTATTGAGTAAGTTTGGGGAAATGCTTCAGTTGGGTAAATGGTGAATTCAAATTTCTGATATTTTGAAGAGGAACACACCATTGCATAGTTCTATCCAAGAGTTTTCCAACGGCATCGAGTTTTCCCAAAATGGTCTAAGGATGAACAATTTATCCACATGGGAAGTTAGAAGTAGCAGGGGTATGTGATCCCGACCTTTCGAAACCGCAATGCGAATTGCAGATTGCGGAGGTCGGAGGATCAAAACTTCAGAGTTATATATTGTTTTAGACCCGACTTTCCAAATCCGCAAGGCGTATTGAGGATTGCGAAAGTTAGAAGGTAATTTTTCCCCGGAGTTGTGAACTGAGTTTCCGACTTCCGACTTCCGACTTCCGCAACGCAGATTGTGGATTGCGGTAGTCGCACGAGCGATTTTCTCGGACGAGTGAATTTTAGGTCCCGAATTTCGACCTCTGCAACGCGGATTGAGGATTGCGGAAATCGTATAAGTAAATTTCTTGGATTGGTAAATTTTGGAGTTCTGACTTCCGAGTTCCACAAGGTGGATTGTGGATTGTGGAAGTCGGAGGAGCAATTTTTTGAAGTTGAGTTTTTGGGTTCCGACTTCTGATTTCTGCACTGCGGATTGCGGATTGCAGAAGTCGGAGGTGCGATTTTGTCAAAGTTGAAATTAGCATTCCGACTTTCCGAATCCCGCATTGCGGATTGCATAATTGTTGACCGAAGCCATTGCAGCTGTGTGAAAAAGCAGAGTTGCGGATTAGTTAAAATGAAAAAAATTATCAGGATTGCTCCCCCATCACTCAAAGGGCACTGAGGGGATTGGGGACACGACAATTCTTGACCTTACCTTTATGACCCTTAACCATAGAGTCACTGGTCGATGGGGTATCATTAGTATGATGTCCAGAGGTTGGTGATATGGGTTTTTTGGTGGCTTCAGACCACTCTTACAACACTTTGGAAATACCAGGACAATCCTTAAGAAGGTGATCACTCCTACAAATCTTGAAAGGGAAATGTTTCTATGAGGTGTTTGAATAGCATGAGTGTCATAAAATATAGTTAGTTGATTCTTGGTCTCTTTCTTATCCTTCTTCTTCTTAATATTCCTTTTCTTCTTCTTCTTATACTCTTGATTACTAGCACCACTACTTTTATCAGGATAGGAAGAAGAGACAGAAGAAGATACACCCGATACTGGATTTAATAACCATACCGGTAATCCTATGGTAATCACCATATTTAATAACCATACCGGTAATCCTATGGTTAATCCAGGAAGATTTAAAGTGGTAATAAAGGGAGGACTAATATCTCCAACTGGAGGAAAAACGAAAGGTGCCCCTTGAAAAGGGGTCTCTTTAATGGTAATCCCATAAGAGGTTTCCATATCTAAACTCTCTAAAACCTTCTAATTATCACACACAAAAAACGCTACTTAAACTAAAATCAATAGGAAAACTTGTGATAGGTGGGATGTAAAAGCAGGATCTTCATGGGTTTGTCAAGTTGTCACAACTCGTGATATACTGTAGGGTCCAACAGTCATACTCAGCCCAATTTTTCAGAGAACTAACCAAGGAGGATTGGGACTGTAGCCTTGGCCGTATGACCCGACTACCTAACAGTACATGCGTAGTATCTCCTCGAGTGTTGTTCTCAGTGTATTGCAACATCAAGATGGCCAATTGTTGACTCATATGGTTTCAGGAACCTAGTGGGGTCTCCTAATATACGCAAGGTACGTGGGAGCTCCAATCCATAGTAGTGTTGTCTAATGCACAACAGTTCGACATGAGCCTTCCTATATATCGCTGAGTATGTGAATAACCTTTATATATACCATTAAATACATGAAAGTTCGTTCGATATACCGACTAGTACGTGGAAGAACTACAAGCCCCACGGATGCAGTGTAGGAAAATAACAACATATCCTATGCTTAAATACGTCGGAACACATCTCTAACCTATCACTCAAGTTTCTAAATATTTTAACTTAAACTAGCACTTTATTTTATCTTAGATGGTTAAGTGGACTGATGAAGTGTGGAAACATCCCAATATCATGCAGGAAAACTGAATGAGATGCAAACTCTTCTTTTGATGAGATCTATTTATGGGAAGGAGAGAGATCTTTCTTTTTTGTTGAGACAAATAAAATCTTTCCCGAAATGCAACGCTATACTTTCACTTTTCTTCTTAAGCAAAACCAAAAGACAAAAACAAGTAATACTCTTTCAATCAACCAAAAAACACAACACCAAAACAAAAAAAATATTTTCATTTTTTCCAAAATAGATTTGAAATTACACATTAAAATGGAAAAAATAATGAACTTCTTCAATTGCAAAATATCTTACTTTACGAAATAAAGATCTACAAAGGAATTGAAGGACAATTCAAAAGACTTTCAACGAGAATTTGATGTCTTTTAATAATGTATTCAAAAAACCTTTAAGAACGATCTTTGTTCATTTTATCCTAAATCAAAATGCAAGAGATCTAAACAATTTTGCAATTTTAATTAAAAATGGAAGCTCAAGAGAAGAACAAACAATCACCCAAAGTATCCAATTTCAAGCTTCAAAATGACTCAAACCAAATTCACACCAACAAAGGTTTTCACACTGACACTCTTTGAAAGGGTTTAAAAACTGAAGTAGCATAGATCATAGGATTCTAAGAGCCACAAGACAAGCTGCCCTTGCAAGGGATCAATATGACCCAAGAAAAGAAGGGCAATTGTTTGACTACTAAGGACCCAAAAAGAAAACTTAAGCTAGGATTCAAACCTCAAGAAAATGCAAGGAAGAGGGGTAAACGACAAATCTTAGAGAAGACTACGGTTGAGACATACAAGTTACATATCTGAGGAGAACAATTGACCCAATCTTAAGAGGAAAATTCAACCCTATTGCATAATTTTGCACAGAGTTGCGGTCTGTTGTGGAGAACAACGCACCAAACTGGATCAACGTGGTTCAGTACACTACACAGGCGCATGGTTGACGCATTGTATGTGAGCACATGGCTCTTTGATGCCAATAGAGGGCATTTTTTCAAAAGAAAAAGACCAAAATGGTAATCAAGTTCAAAGATTCAGATGGATTGCAAGTGTCAGATCCGTATTAGATCATCCAGTGACTCAGAAATGCAAAAATCAATCAAGTAAAACAAGGTAGGTGACAAAATTCAAAGAATTTCCTAGGAAATCCAAGGGATATCTAATGAGTGATCCCCAGTGCAGTCACCAATTTTGTTTTAGGAGTTTTTTATCGATGCGGACAAAGATCAAAGTCCCTAGTCTGAATGGTCCAGATCTAGAACAAAAAGAGACAAATTGTATAAACCTTCAACTAGGTCAATGAAATAGTAACAATGGATGAGTATGGAGGGAACTTACCTCTGATACAACAGTTGTCCTTATGCTCCAGGAACAGCCTGATCCATCCTCACATACAAGAGGATCTACTACAGATCAAGACAAGGAAACAACAAATGAAATAGAAATAGTATAATTGACCTATGCAAGTGACCAAGGAACCTTACAATACATGATCAAGAACATCAGATGTATGGGAAGGAAAATACAATTGTATTAAAAGTGGAAGAAAGAAAGTACAACCATTTAGTCCTTGGTGTTGTAGATTCTTCCCAATGGGTTCTTCTTACTCCAACAAGTCACCTTCACCTTGAATACAAAACACCTCAAGAGTCTAAAAGTCTAAAGAGATTTCTCTAGCATTTAACTACTTCCAATCTTCCTCCTCACCCATGGCCCAAGGCATCAATTTATAGCACAATATGGATAAAGGGAACTTGATAAAAGTGTGGGGAGTGGATGAGATATGATCCCCCACAATGGTGGAAGTTGAGCCAGATCCATAACAATAGGAGGGAAAGGATATCATTCGATATTTCGTTCTAGAAGCTTCTAAAAATATAATTTTACCCTCATGGAGAGATCGACGCAGTTTGCAGTGGAGAAACCTGCGCCAGAAATGGATCGGCGCGAGTTGCTCTGAAGGCAAGCTACATCATCGACGTGGGTTGACACCAAAACACAATATGTCGAGGGGTATTCGACGCATGTTTCCAGTAGAGCAAAGTGCGTTGAAATCACAAAACAAATTAAGTTTCAAGGTAAGGAATTTAAAGATCATTCACCATGAAAGTGACTTTTGGGATTATAGAAACACAAAGTCACAGGGTTTTGTACTACTAACAAAAATTCTGTGTAACACATTTACACAGAGGTAGTGGATGAAGGAAGTTTAGTAGTGTTTGAAAATTGTTTTGCATGTGATAATTGGGTCATTGTTTTCATAAACTTTGTTATGTCATTTGATAGCTTAATTGATTTCCAAATTAATGAGGATGATAATATCACTATAGAGGGTCGTCTGGACTTTTAAAATTGTTTCAATGTTATGTCATGTGTTATTCTATTGCTAGGTAGATACAATTGTTTGTTGAATGAAGACATTGTTTTCTATATTGTATTTTCAGAAAGTCTCAACCTATGCAAAGGATTAAACTTTTCTTATTCAATTCATATGTTAAATGTTGATTGTTATGACTGTACTGACTTGAATAACATAATTGAAAGCATTGACCCAACTAGAACCGATAATTGAATCTATGGCACAAATTGTAACACTTTTAAGAAGCAGATTCGAGATACTTGTAGTTATAATCACATTGGTAGTGGTATTGAAGAGTATCAGTTTGGAGTTCCTAGTATTTTCCATTTGGTGCAACATATTAAATATATTTCACAGTTCTCTTTGCTAATTCATTCTAAGGTAAATTTTGACTTTGTCTTTCTTGAACAAGTTGATATTACTCATGTTCCTAATTTTGTATTTAATATTTTGAAGATAGGCGAAGAAATTATGGAAAATCAAGACCCCAGGCTTGGAAACAATGAAAACCAAGGCACCTGTGATAGTAAGGATATGATTGTGAAAAATTTAGTGAAGATACAAAAGGTTTGGAAAAAATGATATGACAAATACCAGTTATTGCATCATATCACTCAAAAATTTCATGAAACTCAACTGAAGCAAATGAGAAAGCGTATGCTAGATGTTGAGATGTAAATCAAATTTTGGAAGAAGAAATATAGGAACTTGGAGCAATCCATCATCAAACTGCAGAGTAAAGCTCGAGAGTATGATATCTCCTAGCCTCGCAACATATCCAAGGAATTCACTGTTGATTATCTAAATGTCGGAACTTCGGATGACGATGACAACACTTTTGAAGAGGATCCTTCTTCCACCTCATCTCCTTTGAAGATTGATTATCTCAGTTGTATTTTATGCAACAGTATTGTTGGTCTATCCCATTTTTTCTTCTTCTTTGTAATGTAGATTAAATGCATTTTTGTTTTAGGTACGTGTTTTACAATCTACACCAGTAAGATCTACATTTTTAGTTGGAATTTGAAGGAATGTTTGCATCTTCTAGAAAATACTGGTTTAAGCATGAGAGAATTTTTAGAACTAGTTTTTCTCAGTTCCTATAGAGAAATTTTTGTAACCAAAGGTCTTCCGGTCTAGTCAATACCTCCTTTTTCGATGATATAAAAAAAGTACTTGTTTCTGTAAAAAAAACAAACCAAATTTTCAAGTAGCTTCGTATATATATAGATATTATGTCAATGTTTTAATTATTTTTACATGTATATGCATCATATGTGTTTTCCTAATTTGATAAAAATATGCAAGTAGTTGGGAAATGTTTTCCTAATTTCATACATGTTTTGCTAATTTAATAGGTTAGTAGTTGGGAAATATGAGATATTTTTTATAGCACAATGGAAATTCTAAAAAACTGTTGTCAACAAATTTTATAAATCTATGAATGAGGATCATCCTGTAGTGCAAGTGAACTTTCGTACTTTATTGGAAAATCGAATTCTCACAAATATTATTTTTTATTTGGTATGATTATATATTTTCCATAATGGAAAATTTAGGACATTTGGTTTTAAACAAATTTTGCATATTTGTCTGAGGATACAGTTTGTAGATAAGAACATACCTTCACAAAGTTGTTTGTTTATGTAATTAAAAATCCATTCCTATAACGATATTCCCACTTTATTCCATATTATCCATAAATGTTATGAATTGGAGTATATTTTCTATATAACATTCTCAATGGCCTTCTGAAGTATTCGACCATGTCTAAAAAATTATGTCACCAATGTGGCTATATAGGATGTAGTCTAGGAAGTGGGAAAATTTTCATTAAGCATAAATTATCCAAAATAGATCCTTCTATAGTTTTTCATGTACTTTAGTGATTTTGTGTAGAAAATAGAAACCATGGACTTGGAAGGCTTACATTAGGGACATATCCTATTATGATGGTTTGGAGGCTTGAAAATTTCAAATCCCATTTAGGGAATTGAATTACTATAATTGACCTCATATTGATATAACCCCAGTAATTAGCTGAAGGATTGGCTTTGTCCTATAAACAATACAAGATTGATGAATATCAAGAAGATAACATTTATGAAAAGTGTAGACTTATGGAGGAAGCGATTTGGAAGTTTTTTTATTTAACATTAGGCTTATGTTCATCATAAGTGGATACGTAATATAAGTGGATGCGTAATATAAAGAATGTTAAATAATTGTACAAGTTGATTGGTTTATACCAAGTGTTTCAATTGATGGCTACCTATAGCAGATTTCATGTTTGAGACTCATTTTGTGTAGCATATAATTTCATGTTTGAGACTCATTTTTGCAGAATACTTCACATGCAAAGATATTCCTATAAAAAAATTTAGTGTGAAGATACCATTTGATGATGGGATTGAGGTTGCAAGTCATATTCAAAACTAGGAAATGGAAAAAGTGAGCAACATCATAGATGAAGAGGAGTTTCCATACTATTCTGCATAGAAGCAAGCACATGCTTGAATAGAGGATTCCATAGTATTCATGTAAACATGGGAAATAAGCATGCATCTATCATCCACCAATAATTACCAAGTGATATGATACATCTTCAAATACCTTATTAGTTATTGCTTACTAATTAGTCCTTAGCATTAATTAGTGAAACCAACATAATATTAATATTCATGTAAACATGAGAAATAAGCATGCATCTATCATCCACCAAAAATTACCAAGTGGATTCCCAAGTGCTTGGTTACAAATAAAGGGTTATATATTTCCTGATAAAGTCTGAAAAAATAAACATGCGTAGCTATCAATGACTATTTTAAACCATCATATTTTGAAATAAATAGTTCTAATTTCTTGTCCATCCATTAACTCTTTATGTTCTGTAGAACATATAGGTAAGACAGGGGCTTATGTTGCTAATGCGTTAGCCTGATTAAGTTCACTTTCTATGTGAATGATTTCCTTCCACTCAAACTGATCAAGGATACCACATGCATATTTCTTTACATTGTCTAGGCTCCTGTAATCCAATTCAATCTCGCCATTGGCCTAGTATACAACAGTTTTTTAGTCCACCACAATCTGGATTTTCTTTATACCAAGACTAGTAGATAAGAATAATAGTGAGAAGAGCGCAGATTGTAATCCTTCATTTAGAATATTTTGTCCTATATTATAAAAACTCTTGTACACGTGAGACCAGTTGACATAAAGTATTGCTCCTATTCCATAGTGATAACCCAAAGTACAGACATTTTCGATATAGCCCCATGGAATGTTGAAATTAATCTGCAAAGACAATTGTTGGGACCAAGGAGATGTAAGAACACAAATAATTTACAATCAGTCCTTTCCAACCACACTTGCAACTTATTAACGCATCCATTTCTACCCAAACCTTCCTACCATATATTTAACGATTTTTAAGAGATGATCAATTTTCCATTTCCTACTTGCACATAATACAATTCATAGTATAATTCCTATTGTGATTTCGAAGGACTTCCCAATTTAATGCCTTGTTAATGATGCGGGAGCATCTTCCACAAGCAATTTAATATCTTGACCTATAGAAGGTCTTGGGAATTTTATGAGAGGGAGTTGGGTTATTCATTGTTGTAGAAGTTTGTAACTTTTAAAAGAGAATGTAAAATCCTATTATGATTTGTGTTGCCCAATGTTTCAAATTTCTTAAGGAGAGTCCATCATCAGGGGATCTTCATCCACGAGAATGAGGTGATTCATATTTCATGCAAGAGAGTGTTATTAAATACCTGAATCCACTGATCTATCCATTTAATTGGCTAATTTTTTTGATGGTCGACTTCCATGAGTCACTTAATCTTAATCTATTGTCTCTGTTTCAAGTAGTGTTCTTCTCTCATGATTAATTTTGTGTTTTCTATGTAGATGTGGTGGGATGAGCTTTACACGTGCTTTGCAAGGGCTGATTTAGCAGTTCTATCCTTCATTATGTCAGAGGCATGCTCTTTGTAACTATTTTCCTTTCAAATTGTAATAGTTTAGCATGTCAGAGAATAAGGAATTTTTCCACGTAACATAAGAGCAATGTAAATTTGGATAGGGAGTTATATTGACAGGGATTTCTCCTCAAACCCTAAACATTCTTCTACACTCAATTAAAAGTCCCACAGGTCATTATAATAAAAAAATAAATCCATAAGAAATGCATATTACTTGATTTCCATCCATTGGTTTTTTAATTGATGTTAGTTGTCTCCCTCTTGTTGCTAAATGGGCTCATCCTCCATGCTATGTTTGCTCACCGGAAGGTTGGTGCTGGACTACATAATGGTGCTAAATGTTGGACTACATAGTGGAATGATCGAATGGAGATCAATTTCAATATATATTCCTTCGATAGGTCGATGAAATGGGAGTGGATTTCAACGGATACAATGGATTAAGGGAGCATTCGAACTAGGGATCAAATGTGAAGGGTAGTGTCCTATTTGATTTTGAATAGCTATGATATATTGAACCCTTCAATACTGACATGTTAAAATAAACCATTATTTTCATTTGAAAAGTAGTAGTACATCAAGATTTCATTGTATATTAAAAGCAATGGAATTGATTAGCTCAATATAGTGACAAAATTTGCATTGTTCCACTCTATAGTTTTTAATAAGCAATATTTAACCCAAATAACCCAAGATCCCATATAGAAGAATCTAAAAAATATGTTCAAGAATACTAAAACTATTATCTCGAATCACTTCAATAACAAACTTCACTCCTTTCCAAGAAGAATAAAAAAGTTAAATTGATAAAATAACACAACAAAAAGCTATTATCATGCTGCACATACTTGAAAAATCATTCAACTGCGGGAACAATCGACTAGTATTGAGATCCACTAAGGGAAGGAATCCCTTTATATATGTTTATGGCTTTCAACTCTGCGTACTAGAGGAGAGACATAATCTCCTAGAGGAAATAATCATTAGGGGAGGTGTTTTTTTCTATCTCTAGTGTCGATGTGCACTTATGTAAGTGGGTGGAAGACTGATGGTGTTGGGGAAGACATGGTATTTATTTCCTTAGGAAGAACCCTTGGATTTTGAAGAATGTATGATATACGTTATAAATGAACATGGTAAGAAATTTTAATGGAAGTATCTTGAGCATGGGTCAATGGTGACAGAGAAACTAACCCGAGAAAGGGTTGAACTCAATATTGAAAGCAGCCTAAGAGAGGGTCAATAGTTACTCTAGTTCAAACTTGTGAGTTCGATAGGAATATTTTAAGATATCTCTTCCCCTCAAATATTGATTTGTAGGCTAAATGACAAGCTCAATCAATCACTTGGAAACACTACTAGTGATATCCAATCATAAGGAAAAATTTTCTCTTATGGTTTTTATGGAACTTTGAGTAGTACATTTGTTTCCATGAAAAACCCACGGAACCATTTGAGACAAATGAATGAAATCTTCTTGTTGAGTATCCATACTAGCCATTCACAAAACTAATGAAAGAGGAAGTGACCCACCATCTCACTTACCAGCATGAATCTCCATGTCTCACTTCTCAATGATTAATTAAATATTGATAAGAAAGTGATCAACGCACTTGATCCAACAAGAGGCTTGATCATTGTGTCCATTCTCCTACTTGACTAGCTCCCTCTTTCATCTCATGATTGAATCTCAGAGATACTTACACCCTAGCATGAGTTCCTTACCCCTATCTAACTTCAATAACTATATCATGTACTAAAATGTGAAACAAGGTATAAATATGAAACTAAAATAGGCTCAATATTTGACTATGACGGTGGAAGCAAGAACAACCTAAGTAGGGCCGATGAGTTTGGAAATGGGAATATTGATAAACACAAGATTAAAGTTTAAAATCGCTAAGGAAAATAATCTATAAGGAGATGTGAATTTTAGTTGAAACTATATGGTCTAGATTATAATGCGATGCCTCTTGGCATAAACAATACCCTTAGTCTATTTTCTTGGATAGTCATACAATATTCAAGGATTATATTCATAAATTAATTATACACATGGCCCTACAATGTTTGAATGTTTTACATAGTTACATACATATTTTAACTTAAGAATTTGTCTTTTCCATACATTTTGGCATGTTGGTGGGTCACACTAGTATATGTAAGGATGGAGTCTTGATGGAAATGGGAATATTTCTATAAATTTTAATCTAATTTACCCAATTAGTGTTTTAATTTTTCACTCCACTTTCGGTCACATCAGGTACTACAAGATTTATCCATAACTATACCTCTATAATATAAGCAATGGAAGTTCCATGAAATTTTGAGAGAGTTTTTAACCCCTAAAGAGCCCTAAACACCTAAGGATCCCTAACCCCTCAACCCCCTAAACCATAAACCCTAGACCCTACAAACCCTAACCCCCTAACCTCTTAGCACCCTAAAGCCCTTACCCCCTAACCCCAACCTATAATATATACAATATATTATATTAATCTTTAAAAAAATGAAAAATAGATCGTGCTTATAGTTTTATTGTCATCATTAACACTATTATTAGTACATTCATGGCCCATGAGTTTGATAAGAAAGTGTTGGGGTCTAATTGTATAACTTGTGTCCCTACTCAATGGGCCAATACCTAGGACACATTCACATTATTCTGAAACTTGAAATAGTTCCCTTGCCCCATGCATAAGCTATATTTTTTTATGTGTGGATTGTGTAGTAGTATGGAATATTATGCATAACCATGAGTATTCAAATCATCTGTTATGGATTACGTCATTGGTTTTCTACCCTATTGCCATAACACCCACTTTATTATGCCAAACCTCAAAATTGTCATCCTCATCATCATTGTTGTATCGTAGATATGGGTTTGAAAACAATGATGATGATTATGATAACCCTTAACCCACTAAACTCCCAATCATCCCTAATCCCTCAACCCCCTAACCCATAAAACCATAACCCCCTAACCTCTTAGCGCCCTAAATCCCTTAATCCCTACCCCCAACCTATAATATATAAAATATATTATATTAATCTTTAACAAATGAAAATTAGATTGTGCTTATGCATCTAGTGTCATCATCACCATTGTCATCGCCAACATCATCATTAGTATAGGCATGGCCCATGATTCTGATAAGAAAGTGTTGGGGTCTAAGTGTATAATTTGTGTCCCTAATCAATAGGCCAATACCTAAGACACATTCACATTATTTTGAACCTTGAAATGGTTCCCTTGTCCCATGCATAAGCTATATTTTTTATGTATGTGGATTTTGTAGTAGTGTGGAACCTCATGCATAACCATGATTATTCGAACCATTTGTTATGTATTACGCCAATGGTTTTCTACCCTAATTCCATATCACCCACATTTATTATGCCAAACCTCAAAATTGTCATCCTCATCATCATTGTTGTATCATAGATATGGGTTAGGCATCAACGATGATGGTTATGATAACCCTTAACCCCCTAAACCCCTAAGGATCCCTAATCCCTCAACCCATAAACCCCTAAATATCCCTAATCCCTCAACCCTCTAACCACTAACCCCTAGACTCTGCAACCCCTAAATCCCTAACCCTCCAACCCCTTCTCACCCTAAATCCCTTACCCCTACCTCCAACCTATAATATATAAAATATATTATATTAATCTTTAAAAAAATTAAAAATATATCTTGCTTGTGCATCTAGTGTCATCATCACCATTGTCATCAACAACATGATCATTAGTATAGTCATGTCCCATGAGTCTGATAAGAAAGTGTTGGAGTCTAAGTGTATAATTTGTGTCCCTAATAAATGGGCCAATACCTAAGACACATTCGCATTATTTTGAACCTTGAAATGGTTCCCTTGTCCCATGAATAAGCCATATTTTTTTTTTTTTATGTTTATGGCTTGTATAGTATTATGGAACCTCATGCATAAGATGAGTCTTCGAAACATTTGTTATCTATTATTCCATTGATTTTATATCCTAATTCCATAGCTCCCACATTTATTATGCCAAACCTAAAAATTGTCATCTTCATTGTCATCATTGTATTGTAGATATGGGTTAGAAAACAATGATGATGACTATGATAACCCTTAACCCCCTAACCCCCTAAGGATCCCTAATACCTCAACACCCTAACCCCTAAACACCTAAGGATCCCTAATCCCTCAACCCCCTAGACCCTAACCTATTTACCCTGCACCCCTAACCCCCTAACCTCTTAGCACCCTAAATCCCTTACCTCCTACCCCAAACCTATAATATATAAAATATATTATATTAATATCTAAAAATAAATTAAAATAGATCATTCTTATGTATCTAATGTCATCATCACCATTGTCATCGTCAGCATCATCCTTAGTACAACCATGTCCCATGAGTCTGATAAGAAAGTGTTGGTGTCTAAGGGTATGATTTGTGTCCCTAATCAGTGGATCAATACCTAAGACACATTCACATTATTCTGAATCTTGAAAGGGTTCCCTTGTCCCATGCATAAACTATATTTTTTATGTATGTGGATTGTGTAGTAGTATGGAACCTCATGCATAACCATGACTCTTCGAATAATTTATTATGGATTATGCCATTGGTTTTCTACCCTAATGCCATAACACCCACATTTATTATACCAAACCTCAAATTTGCATCCTCAACGTCATCATTGTAGCATATATATGGGGTAGACAACAACGATGATGATTATGATAACCCTTAACCCCTAAGGAGCCCTAATCCCTCAACTACCTAACCCATAAACCCTTAAGGATCCCTAATTCCTCAACCCCATAACCCCTAACCCATAGACCCTGCAACCCCTAAACCCCTAACCTCTTAGCACCCTAAAGCCCTTACCCCCTACCCCCAACCTATAATATATAAAACATATTATATTAATCTTTAAAAAAAATAAAAATAGATCATGCTTATGCATCTAGTGTCATCATCACCATTGTCATCGTCAGCATCATAATTAGTACAGTCATGTCCCATGAGTCTGATAAGAAAGTGTTGGGGTCTAACTGTATAATTTGTGTCCCTAATCAATGGGCCAATACCTAAGACACATTCACAATATTTTGAACCTTGAAATGGTTCCCTTGTACCATGCATAAGTTATATTTTTTTTATGTATGTGGATTTTGTAGTAGTATGGAACCTCATGCATAACCATGATTCTTCGAATAATTTGTTATGGATTATGCCATTGGTTTTCTACCCTAATTCCATAGCCCCCGCATTTATTATGCCAAACCTCAAAATTTTCATCCTCGTCATCATTCTTGTATCATAGATATGGGTTATACAACAACGATGATGATTATGATAACCCTTAACCCCTAAACCCCTAAGGATACCTAATCCCTCAACCCCCTAACCTCTAAATCCCTAAGGATCCATAAGCCCTCAACCCCCTAACCCCCAACCCCTATAACCTTCAACCCCTAACCCCCAACCCCTAACCCCCTAAACTCTTAGCACCCTAAAGCCCTTATCCCCAACCTATAATATATAAAATATATTATATAAAAAATTTAAAAAGTGTATATGTTACATTAACTTTAAAAAGATGTAAAATAGAGCGAGAAAACAAAAAACCCTGTGGTATCCAAATCGAAAATCATGTTCACCCCACATGCTCTCCTATCCAAAACGATAATTTGAATTTAAAAAAAAACCATTGTGCTTCCCTTGTCCCTGCGCTATCCATAAAAAAATAGAACTTGAGCTCCATATAAGACAAAACCCATAATGAAAGGATGTAGTGGACTAGAGTGGACCAGGAAAGTACTGGAGTGGATTAGAGCCCACGAGCCAAGGAAGCGGTGGACCAGAGTGGGTCCACCACAATAGAGTCGACAATGTTGGTATGTGCTCTTGATTTATTATTTTGTAGTGTGTTGGGGTTTTTTGCATAGTTACAAAATTCGGTTGTATCGGGCCTATAAATATGAAAATTCAGAAATACGATGCGTGTGGATTGGGGAAATTAATTGCTTATGAAAAAAATCAATTCACAACATAAATTATCAACCTAGGGTAATGTCTTGTTATTTCAAGGTTATCATGCAAAATATATGAAGGCTACAGTTTCGTCGCTAACATTGGCCATCTAATATTTGTTGCAGCAAAGTAAATCACACAACATAAAAGTAAATTGTAGAAAGTAAATACTAACACTAATTCACACCATATAGAAAAGTAAATTAATGCTCACACTTGCAAACTCACACTTGCAAACTCACACTTGAAAAAAAGTGAATCACACTATGGCTGAAATTGAAACACACCCACACTTGCAAGAAAGTAAATCACGCTATGACTACAGCCACAATAAACTATGAAGTTATACCCACTTGCATAATTAAAAAACATGAATTAAAAATACATCTACATAAATAAATGAATCAAAGTAAAATACATTCTATACTAAGAAATAAGAAGAAGTTAGTCTAGTTACAAATTAGAGAAACTAAGAATTACAATCTACATTAACAAAAGAAACTGAAATTGAAGAACTACAATCTATATTACAAAATAGATTAAAAGAAATATAATTCTTATTCCGTCACAAATTGGACTTGTTGCTCTAAGATTCATCCCCTTGTAATGGATAAGGATCTATTAATTATACATGAGTTCTCCATAACAAATAATAAATGAAGATCCAAGATATCCTCATGAAGATCCAAAATATCTTCGACAAATTCCTAATAATTTGGATCTCAAATCAATTCAAATATTTTCAAGATCTTCTCAAAACTAATCGAACTAATCTTACACATAGTTCCAATATTATCCAATATATCAATCCAATATGAATCTTCTATAATTGAAAGATATATTTTTGTGGACTTTCAAAACTGCTCACGGATTGTTGTTACTTGTGGAAGTAACAGCAACACAAGTAACAACAAATTGTAAAATATCATTTTTTCACAAAGTACGATTTGGGTCTTTGAGATACTTTGAGGATAGGCTTATATTGACTCAATTACGCCTCATACAATATATCTCAAGTACCCACTTCATGGATAGTTTGATATGGAAGTAGCAGCAAGTGTCCACAAGTAACAACATTAGGCTTGTCTCTGCAAAAGTCATCAAACTCATCCAAATTTCAAAGATAAATGCAAAATATGTTATTTTCCCAATGTTTAATCATAATTCACATGAAATACTAAGAAAATGTAATGGAAAAACATCTTAGGTCTAAATCCCGCACATAAGCATAAAAATGGATCATTTAGGCATAATACAAGGTTATGGGTGAGCAAGACGGGATTAAAAGTATGGAAAATATAGTGTAAAATGAGGACAATTCCATGGCCCAACATATCCCCCAAATTGAATATGTTGCATATCCTCATGCATCCCAACACCTTTGTATCAACCAAGTTATAAGGATCCATATTATGTTGCTTCCATTTTCAACACACAATAACCAAAACCACCTGCTAATATTCTCTGATTTCCCAACTGATCAACTGCAACAATTCTTGTCCAATAGCACTTTGAAACTTTTCCAAGTAATGCCTATTCATTTTTTCAAAAAATTGTTTTTCATAAAATAACCATCTTGAAACACATGTCACCATTAGCCAATCATGAAAAAAAACAACTAATCTTCTTATGATTTATTCAATTCATGGTCATCTAGATCATCTTAACATCCTTATGTTTCATTCCCATAGCCAACATATCTTCAAAAGTAACCCTTAAGTTATTTGTAGCAATTTTGATGGAGTAACAACAATTTGCAGGAAGTAACAAGAAGCTGCTATAGGAGTAACAACAAGCTACTATAGGAAGTAACAACGTGTTTTTCTCACAAAATACAAACTGGGTTTTGGTAAAATTTTGCAAGCAAGTTTTTATTGTTCCAATGCTTCTCCACACCAAAAATCAAAGATACACATGTCACATATTTTGAGAAAAATGCAAAATGGATGTAGGTGATGATGTCCATTCTCAAAAACCGTGCACTAAATTGAGATGAAACTTACCAAGTTTGTTCTTCCCGGTGTAATGATTCTTCCCTCAAATTTTCATGGAAAAAACAGTTTACCATTTGCAAGATATCCTTGAATCAATTTCTGCACTTTTTCAATTTAAAATTGCCATAAAAATTCTTCATTGTTGTCTTAGAATCACATAACTTTTCCAAATGGACTATCATAATGCTGCCATATATGTGCCACACAACCACTACTACGTCCTCTAAAATATTTCTTCACCCATGAGCTCATAAATCAACAAAATAAGGTGAAATCAAATCTATCAAAGGATGCAAGTAGCACACATAAAAATTCCCAAATAAACACAAATTCATCCACAACAAATTATTAGTCAGTGGTTGGCTAAAACCTCTGTAAAGAATGGCAACAAACACTCCCCTAAAATGAATAATTTCACCCGCCCTCAGGTAAAAGAAGAGTTGTACATAGGGCTATAACTGAAATGGTTGTGGTGGTGTCTTTCTTTGAATTAAAGTGTGATGAAAATGGCATTAGCAAGCGTGGGCTTGGACATCATTGAGTAAGGATGAATTTGTGTACTAAATTTCTCCACATAACCAAAGAACAAATATATATGGACTGTTGAAACCCTTCATTAAATTCCTTGTGCATTCATGTGTGGATTTCTTTATAATCTCAAACTTTCTATCAAAATGAAGTGCCCATGTGATGGAGGACTATTATAAAATGTTTTTTCACAAAAGAAATCGGATGTGATTGAATATCACCTCATGAAAGGTAAAATAATTTTAGAATCATTTGTCACATCAAATCTAGAAACATGGAAATATGTTTATGAACCGCAACACATTTCATCGAATCTCACGATTGAGTGAATGCAACAAGAAACCAAGCAACAAATTAAAGGTCTTATTCTATTTCTAAACCACTTTATTTCCCAAGCCATATGAATTCTTCTACAATGCATATGGGAGGTATTCTCAATTAATCTTAGCAGCCATCAAGATTGATGGCATCTTCTAAAATATGAGGATTTGCAAGACCCAATATTGATTAGAACACAAATAAGCATGATGCCCTAAATTGGTTATTATTGTTGGTCCTTTTTATCCATTATGCCCTTTGATTTATATGAATATTTCATTGTGCAAGGTTGTTCATATTTGCATCTAAATTTATCTTTGTCATTGTCATATTGATTGATGCATAATAAAAAGGCCCAAATCATTTTGAAGACTGTGTGCTTCCTTTTTTATTTTAATTCTATGTCTATCATCATCACACCAATCATGATCATCATTTGATTGATAAAATGTAGCAATAGAACAAGTATCCATTTAGTAAGTGATATACAAAATCCACACATTGAAGGAGACTAGATCATATTTTCTTCAATAAATTATCATAAGTGTTATAGCTTGAAATGACACCTCTCCGTCCGTGATGACACTTGCTTCCCTTGGTCGCATGACGACACTTCTTGAGATCAAGTTTCAGTCACACAACAGGACATTTGTGGATGGAGGAGTCATTTGGGACACTAAAAATGGTTGAAATTACCTCATTCTTGACCCATTTGATGTTTATGACCCTTAGGAACATTTTTCCAGACCAAACCATCTCCTGAAAATGAGCAGAAAATCCTGTTTTTGGCCATTTTTCAATGTGAGCGCTGGTACACAGGCATAAGAGTAGCGTGTATTCCCTACTGAGCTTGACTCCACTGTTGAAATAGTAGCATGTGTACGCGACTTTGTATACTATAGAGTAGCGTACACCCCTGTTTTGGTCAAAATCTCGAAATTCGAGTAAGTTAAGTTGGTTGGGAAACTTCTAGAGCGGTTATAACTTCTTTTCCTCTTCCTCACTGACTATATAAGGAGGGTAGAAGGGCCATGTGAGGGGACTAAGCCCAATTACAAAGTTATGCTGGAGGAATGGAGACCCTCATCCCCCTCTCTTGTGCTTCAGTTTTGGTAAACCCTAGCACAATTGATTAGAGGCTGGAATCCTTGGAGAACGGAAGCAGGAGATCTTGAATCTAGGTTTCGTGAAGTGCCAAGCTTGAAGGAAGGTATAACTTTATGTACTTGCTTTCATTCATCAATAAAGATCAGACATTCTTCTCTTTCCAAATATGACCTATTAATGTGTCTTAGATTTGATTACAGTTTGTTTATAATCTGATGTCTTCTTCTATTATGAATATCAGTCTTATATGTGTAGTCAAATGTGTTTGAGAAAGGTATCAAGTTGTTTTGCAGGTCTGGGCATTGTGACATTGAATAGAATTGAAGAGCGAGGGAGGCAAAGCTAGGATCAACCTTCTGAATGAGGTGCCTACATCTCTAAACCCTAATCTCTTCATTTATTTGTTGTACTTGCATAATGCTTGCAAGTCTATCTTTATCACCGTAAGTTGGTAGTTTCTCCCCTGAACTATAGGTGCATTTTCCCCACAATAGAATGGCGACTCCGCTGGGGAATGCCTAACTGCTTAGGGGTATCCAAGGTCATTTCTTCAGTCTTGTTTGATGTTATTTGTTCATTTTCTTGATTAGGATCAGTTAGTAGGCTCTGTTCGACCCTCCTTGGCTCTTACAGACCCTTCCCAGCCCTTGAAACCCTTGTGGACCCGGTTGGGGGGTTTTAACCCCATTTTTTCAACTTTTTCCACCTGTATGCTACTGTTTGTACACCACAGTAGCGCCCATATGCTACTTTTCCTTTGCACAGTAGCGCCCATCCTGCTATGGGCGCTAGTTTCCTTCATACATAGTAGCACTCAAAATCTGGGTTTGATTTTTTTGATTTTTTGGGTTGTGGACCCAAATCTGGGGGCTATGGCTGCATTTTTTGGGGTCCCTGATGACCCTAGGTCTGAGTTAAACCACTGTAAGTGGTATTCCATCCTTGTACTGATCCTGCATTCATGATTTGAACCTCTTTTGATCAATTTGGGCTTGTTTGGAAAGTTTTGGGGTTTGTTGGCCTAAGTTGGGGGGTTGTGGACCTGTTTGGTGTTTTGTACCCTAATTTGAGTCTGACTGAACTTGCTTGCCCCATTTCCACTGGATTTGAAACCTCTTGAGTCTTCTTGACCCTGTTTGTATCTATTTGAGTGAAATTTCACTTTTAGGTTGGTTTCTTATCCTCCCTTATGCTTTTAGGTTTTCTTTTGTAGTGAAAGCTCAAGTGTTTTGGCTGTTGTTCAAGACCTTGTTTGCATTGTTTCTGTGCAGAACTGACTTTACCAAACCATACTTCTTCGTAGGTCATTTGCTTCGTTTGGGTCTAAAAATAGTTTTTGTACTCTTTTCCCAATGGTTGGCATGCTTACATCTATAAGAATTTGAAAGCCATATTTGGTAGCTTTTACTGCTTCAATAAAGAGAACCTGAAAGTTTCTTTGCTTTGCTTTGATAATAGGTTAGTTTCAGTTTTGTTTCTTACCTTTGAAAGCATAAAGAATTTTGATTCATTTTCTGAATAGAGTACCTTGCAAGTGGCTTAAAATATTTTAGAGTGCTTTGCATAAAAAAGAACAAGTTTTCTTTTGCATACCTATTTGCTTGAGTAGCTGCATTCTTAGGTTTTTAGTTTAATTTTGTACATTTAGACTTTATTTTTACCTTTTTTGCATTCGAAATATTAAAAATTGCATTTGCATATGCATTCTAGATCATAATTTTAAGACTTGCATTGAAAAGAAAAAGATTTGATTGGTGGTAAATATTTCATTTTCAGTACTCTATCTCTATTATAACCACTCTCACACACCCACTACCTTTTTGAGTAAGCAAGTAACCTTTAAAATGAACTCTAATAAAATGTACTAGCAACGTTTTCTTTTCTAGGTTACACTACACCAACTAGTCTTGGTTAGGATCTTGAGTTTAAATCACCTTAAACCACTCAAGATCACACATTACGCAAAAATCGTAGTTCGACTATCACAGGTAAATCCATTTCACTCAAAGCTTGCTTGGGATCTATGTAGTAGGTCATTGCGAGATCAGATTGTTGGGAATACTCCTCCTACTTTCTGTTTCGAGCATACGCTAGGATTGGATCGTGTTTGGGGACTCTTTCAAGTTTCGGGCTCAGTTACCCTGCCCACGCCTTCTGATTCGACCGGTGACTATTCCCCCAGGAGTTTTCGGTGTTGTGGTATCCTTAGTATCTGACCATAGGTTCATACATAGGTGATAGTGGAGGGTATATATGCTATACCTAGGACATACGTGGGAGGAAATCCCTTGCAGGTCTTTGGGAGGGCGGTTGGGTGACTCCAGCGCTTGCTCCCTTAGTCATTGTATTGTGGACCCCGGGTAACTGTCCTTCATCCTTCGTTGATCTGTTCTGGGCCCTCATCATCCCAGACTCTTCTCCAGAAGGCATCTATTTGCCTGGTTTGATTTACCTAGGACCTTTTTAGTGGTGTGCTCTTTGTGCTACTTGTTTTAGTTTGCCTTAGAGAATTTCTTGTTCATTTGAGCAGGAAACTATGTTTAGCATTCCAGCGAGTGCCAATCAAGGTACCCCTGTTCCGAGGGATCCTTGTGCTGTTCCATTCATTGGAAACATTGGTGCTCCCTTAATGGCTACTTTGAATCTTCCTGGATTCACTATTGGGCTGCTGGTTTGGTTGTTTTCCACTCCGAATTCCTTGCATTCTCTTGACGCTTCTTTTGTGAGCACCTCAAATCAAGAGCATCAGAACCCTGTGCCTCCTTTTCCAGTAACATCTTCTCCTCCTCCTTCTACCTCATGTGGTGAAAGTAGCAATACTAGTAACCAGCAGTCTAAAAGGAATAGACGGAGGAAGAATGGGAAGAAGATGCCAAAACAAGGAGGCAACAACCTAGCCTCTGTAAGTCATGCTGGGGGCAAGCACCTTGCCTCTACAAGTCATGCAGGGGGCACCTACCCAGCCTCTAGAGGTCATGTTGGGATAAAAATTTTAGTCACTGAAAATCATACTGAAAGTTTGTCTTCAACCACTGTCAGCCATGTTGAGGACATGTCATTGATCACTGCTAGTCATATTAATGACAAGTCACCAATTCCTGTGAGTCATACTGGAGACACCAGATCAGCCACTGCAAGTCATGCTGAGGGAGTTGACATTGTCTACAAACCAAACAAACAGAAGCTTAAGTTCCCTTGAATGTTTTGCGAGGGAGATCACCTTACTTACTTGTTCCCTATACTTCCAAAAGTGCAAAAAGTGTGGTCCTTAGTTCAAAAGTTTGATGCTTCTGAGCAACTTTCCTCTGTGAGTCATGCTGGGGGCAAGCTGTCAGCCAATTCTAGTCATGCTGAGAGTACTGACGTTGTAAAGGAGTCTAAACCTATAGGACGGAAACCAACGTTCCCTTGTAAACTTTGTAAGGGAGATCACCTTACTCACCGATGCCCCGCCATTCCAGACGCACGAAGAGTGTGGTCCATGTCTGAGGGAACCTCTGTTCCTGAGTTGTCTATAGATTCCCTGCAGTCAGATCAACCTTTGGTTGATAAAGTAGTTGAACCAATGCAATATTTGGTCGACCCCACTCTTCCTTTGGAGAGTGAAGTGATCGAATCGATGCAATCTTCGACCGATCCCATCAGTCCTTCGGAGATTGATGCACCTACTGCTGAAGTCTTCTGCATTACCAGTTTGGATATTCCTGAAAAAGGGGGCACTTCATCTGTGCCATGTGAACCCCTACCAAGCCCTAGGATTGTTTCCTTTGATTGGAATAGTCTAGCCGAGCCTCGTCTTCCTTCTTCGACACCTTTCCAGATAAAGGTTGATATCAGGAACCATACGGTTGATCGATGCATTGTTGATGAAGGTGCTTCTGTTAGTATCTTATCCGCTTACGCTTGGAGAGATTTGGGTTTCCCTAATGTTATTCCAGCTGTTAATTGGCTGTTGACCTTCGATAGAAGACCTAGTGAACCGATCGGATTCCTCCGTCAGGCACCTTTTACCTTGGGTGGAAAAACAGTCTTAGTTGATTTTATGGTTCTAAAGGACCCTGTGGACTTTGATATGATCCTCGGGCGTGATTACATTTATGCTATGCATGTTGTGGTGTCTACGCTTTTTTGTGTGATGCATTTCCCTCATAACGAAAACATTGTCACCATCAACCAGCTTGCATTCGTTGATCCTCCTTATTACCCAACTGTAGACCAGTCTGATCCCTCGTCATTAGGCACTACTATGTCACATGGGAATGTTGTGGCATATTGTTCCTTGAGTTCAAATGCTACTGAGAAGAAGTCTCTGAATTCATGCTTACCTTCTCGGGACTTGGTCCCATCTTTTGACCAAGTGACACCTCCATCTGAATGTTTAGATATGTGTTCTATCTGGGATGATATACTTCCTTCTGATGAAGTTTTCCTAGAGTCCATAGTACAGTCTGCCATTCATTTGGATGTTGATCCAGTCGCAGTTATGTCTAGCCCCGATTTGACCTTAAAGTCTGATCTTCCTACTGTTGAGTCTTTGGACTCTCCTATAGATCCGCAAATCGGTGTTCCTGCTGAGTTTGATTCCGCTTCTAGAATTTTCAACTCCCGTGATGATGAATTTGTTTCTGCAGATTCCATCATGTCCTTCAACTTTGATCTTCACCCTAAAGTTGATCTTGTTGATTGTAAGTCCTCGGGCTTGGGTACCATAGAGTCTTCATTTGAAAAATCTACCTTGTTTATGCCTGTTGTTGATGATAGTGAAGTTGAAAGTATTTCTACCACAATGACTTGTATCGGGTCTTTCTTTACATATGTTTTAGATATGATCCTGGTACCGATGTTTCTTGGAGACAGGATTCTTAGCTGGATGTATACTTGCTTACTGATCCTTTTCGACACCTTGTGCGACCATGTCAGGTATATTCGGAACCTTGCATATAGGTTTAGGCTTCCCCACTGTTATGTTGCATTTGAACCTTTTGCCATCCGAATTTGCCATAGGGTCGAACCTGTTGGATATTGGTGTGTTAGCCATCCCTTTATGCATTGTGCACCAGTCCGACAACAGAGCCTACCTAACATGGGTCACCCTAGTCAGCACTCTTATGCCATTCTGGTGCCCATGCTGAGTCTTTCTCATAGGTTCGGGAGCCTTTTTAGATTTACCATGACTTTGAGAAGAAGCCTCATATCTTTCTTCCTCATCTATTTCTGGCCATCCCTGATAAGGCTCCCATCTTTGTGTTCAAATTGCATATGCATCTGTTATGATCTCGCTTGCACTAATGAGCTTGATGCCGGCTTCCACGCTTTTATCCCATTGTATAAGCCTCCATCTCTGATCTCATTTCCGCTAAGCCCTGTATCATTTTGCCCTCACAATTTGACACCTTTTACCTGGAGGAGACACACCTTGAGTGTCCTTATCTTGCTCATGTTCCTTGCATTAGGCATAGCTTTGTTCCATGCACTTGGAGCTAGTTTCGCATGTCCCTGACACTCGTCTCCTCCCATTGCGAGCATTCTTCTTTTACTTCGAGCTCATTAAAAACAGTAAGTAGATGTTGAGCATTCTTCTGCCTTCACTTCGAGCTCGTTAAAAATAGTAAGTAGGTTACGAGCATTCTTCTACCTTTACTTCGAGCTCATTAAAAATAGTAAGTAGGTTACGAGCATTTCTTCCACCTTTCCTTCGAGCTCGTTAAAAACAGTAAGGAGGCTATGAGCATTTCTTTCATCTTCACTTCGAGCTCATTATAAATAGTAAGGAAGTTGTGAGCATTTTCTATATCTCCTTTGAGCTCGTTAAAAACAGTAAGGAGGCCATGAGTTTACTTTTCCGGACTCATTAAACCTTTACGGAAAAGATCCATATGGAGTTCTTTTAAGCCCTTTTTAGACTCCTTAAATAGGAAAAGTTTGCTGAGCATATTTGTCTTTTCGGGCTCATTAAAATAACTGAACCGACATCCACTTAGGTATAGAATTACCCCTTTTCCGGGCCTTGGTGGATAATTTACGGAAAAGGTATACTCTAGGTATACTCTTGTATGCGCTAGAAGAGTTCTTCTTCCATAATTTTACACTTTTTCGGGGAAGGAGACTAACTTTACGAAAAAGGACCTTTGGAGTTGTCTTTAGGGTTTTCAGACTCTCGAAATGTGAAAACACCAAGCGAGCATTTACCTACTCGGGCTCGATGTGAAATCCACGAGATGGTTAATAGAGGACTGTTTAATCTGGGCTCGATATAAAATCCACGGATAGGTGTATAGAGGACTATTTAAGTTTTTAAACTCTATAAGCAAGAAAACACTGCCGAGCACAGACCAATCCGGGCTCGATATAAAATCCACGGATAGGTGTATGGAGTTTTCTTCTAGGCTTTTCAGACTCCTTAAATATGAAAATACCGTCGAGCATGCTTTAGTTCTTTGTCAAGCTTGTTAAAAAATGAAAAAGGAAAGGGAATGGAAGAATGTTAAAATATCTTTCAATATGATGGCAGCAAGTCAACTATCTCCTTGAACAAAGCACCTATTTTGAGTCTATCAAACAAGTTGGGTTCTAGCGTTGGCCTTAGGATAAACTTGATCTCAGAGTTCCTACTCCTCCGTTTGGTTAGTCTTACAATCATTTGGAGAATCTGTTAATGTCTCCTACAATCCAGACTTGTGTCGTGGTCCCTTTGTGTTCAAAGCTGCCTAAGTTACTCTTGTGTCGTGCTCACTGTTCAAGGATATAACCTGTGTCGACCATTCTGCAGTTTCCTTGACCTCATGTGTCGGCCATTCCTTGGTGTCAGTATGTTTCATCATGTGTTTAGTCCTACTCCAAATCAGCTCATACCTTTTGAGTGTCCCTCATGTTGGATGATGGAGGATGCATTAAGGCCTCCCTTCCAATGGACTTCTTCCCATCAACTCCAGCTCATTGTATTCTGGGAATAAAGTTTAGAGTTTTGGTTAGTACCTTGGGGATTGCAGTCATTAGTGGCAGTTTGCCTCGCTATTGGATAGTTGGGAATACATCAATGTATCCTATCCGATGGATTCTTCAAGTGTTCGACGGAAAGACCATCTATTCACACTTGTTTGAATGTACTAGGTACCTTGGGGTCCATTTTCATTATTGGTGGACACCCTCGCGTTTGTTAATGGTATACATCAATGACCGGTAATCAAACGATACCTCCCATGTTCGACAACAACTCATTTATTCGCATGGATAGGTTTGTACCTTGGGTTGTTTTTGGATGAAGACCTTGGGATCCTCGATAGAATCACCTCATTTATGTTATCGCCCAAGTTACGCAAGACTGATCCTTAGTACCTTGGGGATTGCAGTCATTAGTGGAAGTTTGCCTCGCTATTGGATAGTTGGGAATACATCAATGTCTCCTATCCGATGGATTCTTCAAGTGTTCGACGGCAAGACCATCTATTCACACTTGTTTGAATGTACTAGGTACCTTGGGGTCCATTTTCATTATTGGTGGACACCCTCGCGTTTGTTAATGGTATACATCAATGACCGGTAATCAAACGATACCTCCCATGTTCGACAACAACTCATTTATTCGCATGGATAGGTTTGTACCTTGGGTTGTTTTTGGATGAAGACCTTGGGATCCTCGATAGAATCACCTCATTTATGTTATCTCCCAAGTTACGCAAGACTGATCCACACTCCTTTTGGCTCTTGATGAGACATAGATCCAGCTTGTTCTCTATGGCTATGTTCTCCAGTTTTGACATAGATCCACCTTGTATTTATGTGGCTATGTTTACACTTATGTTCCTCATGAATCCACGCTTGTATTTTAGTGGCCATGATATATGCATCAGTATTTGGATCATTATTGTATCGTCTTGGAGGTCATGTTCCACCATTTCAACATGGACAGTTACCCGAAGGATAAGTTTGTCTGACATTGCCTTTGCTTTCAGGTACTTCATTTGAGCCTATGATTCTTGGTTTCTCCGTTCCTCCATGATTCAACTCTTTGTTATTTATAATGTATTTCGGCCATCATTTCCCATACTCCCTCTGACCTCATACATTAGGGGGCATCTGTTATAGCTTGAAATGACACCTCTCCGTCTGTGATGACACTTGCTTCCCTTGGTCGCATGATGACACTTCTTGAGATCAAGTTTCAGTCACACAACAGGAAATTTATGGATGGAGGAGTCATTTGGGACACTAAAAATGGTTGAAATTACCTCATTCTTGACCCATTTGATGTATATGACCCTTAGGAACATTTTTCCAGACCAAACCATCTCCTGAAAATGAGCAGAAAAGCCTGTTTTTGGCCATTTTTCAATGTGAGCGCTGGTACACAGGCATAAGAGTAGCGTGTATACCCTACTGAGCGCGAATCCACTGTTGAAATAGTAGCGTGTGTATGTGACTTTGTATACTGTAGAGTAGCGTACACCCCTGTTTTGGTCAAAATATCGAAATTCGAGTAAGTTAAGTTGGTTGGGAAACCTCTTGAGCGGTTATAACTTCTTTTCCTCTTCCTCACTAACTATATAAGGAGGGTAGAAGGGCCATGTGAGGGGACTAAGCCCAATTACAAATTTATTCTAGAGGAATGGAGACCCTCATCCCCCTCTCTTGTGCTTCAGTTTTGGTAAACCCTAGCACAATTGATTAGAGGTTGGAATCCTTGGAGAACGGAAGCAGGAGATCTTGAATCTAGGTTTCGTGAAGTGCCAAGCTTGAAGGAAGGTATAAATTTATGTACTTGCTTTCATTCATCAATAAAGATCAGACGTTCTTATCTTTCCAAATATGACCTATTAATGTGTCTTAGATTTTATTACAGTTTGTTTATAATCTAATGTCTTCTTCTATTATGAATATCAGTCTTATATGTGTAGTCAAATGTGTTTGAGAAAGGTATCAAGTTGTTTTGCAGGTCTGGGCATTGTGACATTGAATAGAATTGAAGAGCGAGGGAGGCAAAGCTAGGATCAACCTTCTGAATGAGGTGCCTACATCTCTAAACCATAATCTCTTCATTTATTTGTTGTACTCGCAGAATGCTTGTAAGTCTATCTTTATCATCGTAAGTTGGTAGTTTCTCCCCTGAACTATAGGTGCATTTTCCCCACAACAATAAGATGTTGCCTCAATTGCTAGTAGAGGGCCAAATAATTGTCATAATTTGAAACAAATACTAGAACATGGACTAATCATGGCTTGATACCAGAGATTGAGGCTGTTAGTGATGGTGTGAAAATGTTTTTCTTGAGCACTTTACCATTGATGAAACGACTACAAAACCTTTTTCAAAATCACAACAGAGGGTGTGACACAATTTCCATGCTACTGCCCAAGATAACCATTATCATGCCCCAATTTCAAATAATAATGTGAACCAACAATCATGAAGAAAAATGCTTAGGAAGAAAACAACCATGATGCTCTAACGAGCTTAAATACCCTTGAACCAATTCTCACATCATATATAGAAATGATAATACATGATTTTCATGAAGATCTAATAGATGGTTGAAACAAATGTATGCATTGATGAACCAAGGAACTCATACCTCTGTTTTATGGCATCAACAAATTTCTATAGTTCTTGTGGTTAGCCTATTCTTCTCTTTTAGCAGTGTATTTGGATTGTGTATCAGTTTCTTCCTTTATTCTTACTGTTGGTTCTTGTGTGGCAGCAACAAGCCTCTCTTTTTCCAACAACTTCCTTGGCTTTTCCATGCGCATCAGATGTTATTTTCTTCTCACTGTTGGTTCTTGTGTGGAAACAAAAAGAATTCTTGTGGTCCCACTTTGTGTAATAGCAGTAGGAATTTCTATTGTTGGTTCTTGTGTGACAACAATAGGGCTTTTTGATGTTGGTTCTTGTGTAGCAGCAACAATGTTTTTCTTGAGGGACTCTTGCAACTTGGTGATTAAGATGTTGGCATGAGTTATGCAAGTAGATATGAGGGTGAAGATCTAGATTGAAGAAGGATGATGATGAATGGACAAGAAGGTGATGGTTTGGTCATGTCAGAAGATAAGGATGATAGTGCTTCTCCTTCCCCCAAACTGAAAGCTTTTACTCCCCTTGGAAATATAGAAAATTAAGAGGAAGTGGGACAAAGGCTCAAGTGTGTTTCCAAATACAAATCCATAGCATTCAATGAAATGTGACTAAATAAAAGGAAAAAAATACTTGCACCTACCTATGAAATCCATGATATCTGTAGCAGCATTTGAGGGGCAATAGATGTAATGTGTCCACAATGATGTCAAAATTTGCAATAAAGCACAATGTGAAGCTTGGAGCTCGTAGCATGATGAACTGTAAACTGAGATGTGAAGATGAGAACATGTAGCACGAGGAGATGTGGAACAAGCTTTTGTTGTAGTAATAAGTTTTGGATATCCTTATTCAAATATCAACTTATAAATCTTTATTTATAGAGCAACTTGGATGGAATTATTTATTTCTCACTTTATTTGCAAACCTTGTCCGCCATCAAGCTAGTTTTCAAACAAGATTTGACTGACTTCCACCCAGAGGGTTTTCATAGTCAGAAATTTTATTATTCTCAAGGAATACCCACCAACAAGATGGTTTTCAAGCATTCCAAGGTCTGATGGCGCCTGAGACAAGTTTTCACCATCAACTTTTATTTTGAACTAGGGTAGGACATGGGGATAACTTGGCATTGTAAGTGGGCCAAGTTATCTTTATTGTGTGGGTTAGAGGTAGGTGGGAAAGAAAGGCATGGAAGTGATGGGGTGGTGGAAGCTAACTTCCATCTGAATGCAATGGTTATATGAATGATATTATGGTAATTGGATTTCAAATATAACCACATAAGCAAATGATACTTAATGAAATTCAACATGCATGTATCATTGGGATAAGAAAAATAAAATGCATTGGCATACCATAGTGTTGGTGGAATGAGCACGCCAATCATGAGGTCTTCTATAAATATTTTTGGTAGCATAGGGATAGTGATGTAAGAATGGGACTTGAATTTTGAAACATTGGTCTTGATATGGTCTACACATCAATTCTTCATTTGTTGTGTTCTCAATCCATTTGCAAATTTGAGAAAAAGTATTCTTCTTGGTAGGAAACAACTGGAACACTTATGTAGCAAGATTGTAAGAACATGTGCTTCAAATCATGAAAGGAAGATAATATTCATATTGTTTTGAATTTAAATCTTGAATTTCCATATTGTATTCCCATTTGGCATGTAATTTTTTCTTCAAGAAGCACTCGTGTATGTATTGACCTTCTTCAATCTTCTGAGAACCTGCAAAACAACTAGCACTTTCCTGCAATAAAATATGAGATAATGGAAGAAGAGAGGTGCACAACCTCTCTAAATCCAACACTTATGCAAACAAAACAACAAGTAGTGCTTATAAAACAAATCCAAGGAAAATGAACGAAATAAAATTCATTTTATACCTGCTGAGGATTGGCAACCACCTTAGACTACCTAGCAGTATTTCGTTAATAATTTTTTTCTTTTGTCATCCACTTTGAGTGATTCCAAAGAAAAATGAAAGTGTATACATAGGTATAATTCTAGTATAAACATGTTTTAAAAATTCCATGATATGATATGTCTTATATTCTAAGTAACAACCTACATCCTAGTGTTGTTTGTGAGTTCCATCCTAGACCAATAGTCACTATTTTGAGTACAACTTTTTCGTTTAAGGACATATTGGCGTGATTATAATTGGAGGTGAAATTATATTTGTGTAGGTATATCCAATAGAAACATGTTTTAAGATACGAATAATTGATGGGTCAAATACGCCAATGAGCAGCCGAGAAAGCAGAGCATTTAGAGTGCATATTTATGACAATCATTTAGTATGTTTGTCATATGTTTCCCATACGATATTGAAATGAAGTGATTCAAATTGCATTGGAAACTATATTCATAAGAGAAAATTCCATAGAAACAGGTTTTGAAAATCCATCCATTGGGTCTCTCAAAACACGACTGTCCCAACTTTGTTCTTGAGTTGCCTAGTCTACCTCCAGTCAATATTTTGACCATATATTTTTAGTTTGAAAACCAAATTGAAAAAATAAAATTGGATTAGAAACTAGACTTAAAGGGATACTTTTGATGGAAACATGTTTTAAAACGAATCCCATATGGTCCCTAAAAATATGGTTGTCATGGAAGTGTTTCAGCGAATTCCAATAAGCCAAAATGCCACAAAATGCAATAAACAAAACATAGCTCCCAAAAAATTATTCAAATAGGTGTGAATGTTTTTAATGATATAATTTTTAATGGAATACATCCACATATCAAAATTTCAAGCATTGAGTACCTAGAATGACTTACAAAGCGTGTTGCAGTAGTTGCTGTAACTCCTCAAAATTGATATGATTTTCAAAATAAAATCTATGTAATTTTGTGATGTTATTTCCACTTCAAAATAATCTAAAATGTCATAGGAAAATGAAATACAACCACTTACCATGATGGTCATGCATCTCAATCTTGAAGGTTTCTATATCCCCATGGATCCTCCTCTAGTAAAATCTTCATTCACCAATGCATTCTTCCTCTCACCAAATTCCTGCAAAAGAGATATTAGTAATATGGGTGGATCTTACTGCACCATGTATTCAGGGTTCTTCATTTAAAACAATTTTTATACGCATGCATCCTATATCCTTTTTACCCATGCAATCTATATGCTCTTCTAACCATGCAATCTATATGCTCTAATGCATGTGAGTCAGGAGTATACCACAAATAATCCTCTCCTTTTAGGAATTGATGATAGATGCATAGGTTCTTACCTCCCATCTTTACAGCTCAAGCCTCGGTAGAACTAGAGATGATGCAACTAAAACCAATGATATTATATACTTTTGCGCCCTTAATAACCTCCCCGAAAACGACACCAAAATGTTGGGAAAATTAATGCTTATGAAAGCAATCAATTCACAACACAAATTATCAACCCAGGGTAATGTCTTGTTATTTCAAGGTTATCGTGCAAAATATATGCAGGCTATAGTTTTGTCGCTAACATTGGTAATCTAATATGCATTGCAGCAAAGTAAATTACACAACATAAAAGTAAATTGTGGAAAGTAAATACTAAAAATATTCACAATGTACAAAAAAGTAAATTCACACTCACACTTGCAAAAAGAAAATTTCCAATGTCATCAGTGCTATATGAAGGGAAATTGGAGGGATTCTCTGAATTGTAAATGACATAGTAATTTTGGGCTCACTATACAGGCAACAAGTACCACCTCCAAAAATGGGAATAGCGGCATATTATAGGTAAAACTAAATATTGCCTCCAATGGACATTCCCCAATGTCTAGATATAAGCATGCCATATGCGGGGAAACACACTCACACTTGTAGAAAAGTAAATCACACTATGGCTGAAATCGAACCAACCACACTTGCAATAAAGTAAATCACACTATGGTTGCAGCCACACTAAACTATGAAGTAATTAAACACACTTGCATAATTAAATAACTTGAATTAAAAATACATCTACGAAAATAAATGAATCAAAGTAAAATACATTATATGCTAAGTAATAAGAAGAAGTTAGTCTAATTACACATTAGAGAAACTAAGAATTACAATCTACATTAACAAAAGAAAGAGAAATTGCAGAACTACAATCTATATTACAAAAGAGATTAAAATAAATATAATTTGTATTCTATCAAAAATTGGACTTGTTGCTCTAAGAGTCCTCCCCTTGGAATGGAGAAGGAGCTCTTATTTATACATGATTTCTCCATAACAAATAATAAATGAATATCCAAGATATCCTCATGAAGATCCAAAATATCTTCAACAAATTCCTAATAATTTGGATCTCAAATCAATTCAAATATTTTCAAGATATTCTCAAAACTAATCAAACTAATCTCATACATAGTTCCATTATTCTCCAATATATCAATCCAAGATGAATCTTCTATAATTGAAAAATGGATTTTCGTGGACTTTCAAAACTGCTCATGGATTGTTGTTACTTGTGGAAGTAACATTAACACAAGTAACAACAAATAATAAAATGTCAATTTTTCACAAAGTACTACCTAGGTATTTGATATACTTTGAGGATAGGCTTATATTGACTCAATGATGCCTCATACAATATATCTCAAGTACCTACTTCATGGATCTTTTGATATGGAAGTACGTGCAAGTGTTCACAAGTAACAACATCAAGCTTGTATCTGCAAAAGTCATCAAACTCGTCCAAATTTCAAAGATAAATGTAAAATATGTTATTTTTGTAATGTTTAATTATAATTCACATGAAATACTAAGTAAATGTAATGGAAAACACCTTAGGTCTAAATCTTGCACATAAGCATAAAAATGGATCAATTATGCATTAATACAAGGTTATGGGAGAGCAAGACGAGATTAAAAGTAGGGAAAATATAGTGTAAAATGAGGACAATTCCATGGCCCAACAGTGGCGAATTAGTATGTTTAATTTGGTTTGATCAGTTCTTCTCAATTCTCTTGCTATCCAAAATTCAAAATTGTTGCTTCGCAATTTTGAATTGCTACATTGTTCCCTTGCTGCTTTGCAACAAGGGATTGAGGCTTTGGATGAAATCCTTCACATTTGCAACAAGGGAATACGGCAAGCCACAAGCTGCCATTTTATACCCATCAATCATCTCGTTGTTCATTTCCCCCTATTGTGGCTTTGTCACCACTTATACTTGGGTTCATCGAAAGGTAAGGAAATAAGTTGTTATAGTTGCACGAAAATAAATAGCTAGAGAATTCTGGAGAGAACATTGTAATCTCATCGGGGAAATACATGGGAATAAAGATACGTTAGAATATGTTGATTTCTGCTTAAATCAATGATCTAAATTCAAAATTGATGTCTATGTAATACCATAAGCCCTTAAATCCAATCTTAATTCAGAGCACCAAGGCCAAAGCCAACTGCAATGCCCAAAAATTAAAATGACCCAAAATTAATTTTTTTCCCAATAGTATGGCTAACACCGTCCCTTAAGACACCACAACCATTTATCTAAGGGTTGTTCCTAATTCGCATAGATCCATAATAGGTGTAGTAGTCGAGTCCAAAACACTCCCATCACTTCTAAAGAGTTTTCTCCATTTGTCTCTTGGGATGGTAGTCCAGGTTACACTGATTAGAGCTATGATCATTGCCAAACCAACCATTACAATGGTACCAATATTAGCCTTGGCATGCCTTCAAGCAACAAGCTTGTTCCTAATACGAGTTGAAAGAGAGGACCTAAATGTGAGAGGGACATTGCACACTAGGCATGTTTTTCGAATAATGATAGTGGTAGTTTTCATTACAAATCCTAGAGTGGGAACAAAACCAACCAAAAAAGACATGATCTCATACCACCACCATTAAAGGTGCATTTCTAAGTAGATTGGAAGGATAAGTTGAGGAGAGGCTACTATTATTTGAAAGAATCAACAAAACAACCATTTCAAGTCTTCTTATATACCATGAAGAGTGGATGTATACAACCAAGATTAGCACCATATTGAGGTTGGTCATAATCATGAGGTCAACTCTATTTGTTGCATGGATGCACTTTTTAAAAAACTTGCTTAGGGACTTTTGAAGACAATTAATTTACTAACCAAAAATCAAATCAAATTAAACTCAAGTGACATTCAAATCAAATCAAACTCAAGTGACATGGTTGAATGTACTTTTCTTGGGGGATTCATAACCTTTGCTTCTTCTCCACGAGAGGAAAACAATAGGTTATAGGGTTCTATATACATTATTTTATCGAAGACTACCCACGTTTAGTTGCTACTTTTTCCATTTGAATCATATGATTTGAACATGACCATTTTTATTTGACGTTAATTACAGGCACAACCAAATAGATATATGTCATATTTATCTTTGGATAGTGATGGTTGTCATGAACAAATTTGAGAAGGGGAATTGTCAAACAGTACATCGATATCAACTAGAGGTAGTAATGCCAGAAGAGAATTTAAAAAATGTATGGACTTATTTCTGTATGAAGGAGGGTCATGCTCTTATGACAATGAGTCCATCCAATACAAGGAAGTTCCATTAATGTACAACCATTATTTGAAGAACTGGGAACCAAACCCACTTCCGGAAATAAACATCGATTTTTGTATTAATGGAAGAACATATCGGATTGCTCCATCTAGTTTACATGGTCTAGGGCTCTTTAAAATGGATGGTGTGAACATTTCATATGACTGTGAAGTGGAATTGATGGAATATGTTGGCCCAACGTATGATTATGCACATTGGGGAAGGCTAACAAGATATCTAACGAGTACGTGCATATATGGAGTTTGTGCAAACTATAATAAAATGAAAGAAAACAATCAAGATAAATGATATTCCATATATATTGATGGAAGGCCTAAATCTTGTTGATTTTATGAACAATACTCATCCTGGAAGCACAAACAAACTACCCAATTGTGTGTTTGAGAAGTGTGAAGGAAACAAAGTTGTGGTCACTGAAATAAAATCAATTCTCACAGGTAAGGAATTGTTGGTCAATTATCATTTGAAAAGGATCTAGAACTAGGTAACTATGGTTTAACACTGACGTCCATCATAGTTTATCGAACTTATATGATATGATTCTTTGTAGGATCACTATGGTTTAAAAATCATGTCCATTATTTAATAAAAAAACATGTATATTGTATATTGATTATTTGTCATTACATATCATTTATGTCGTAATGTTGATCTTTGGATATATGGTTAAAAAATCATCATTTAAGATACATGTTTAAATCGATGGAAGGGCATAGATCATGGGAAGGTGAAAAAAATATATGGCCATCTATATGTTCATTATTATATTGTATATTGTTCTCTTTTATCCTAGTGCAATGATTATTGGTACATATTTTATCGAAATTATACGTATGATTCTTTGTAGGATTAGGATGACATCTTGGAATCCATTAACACTCTTGCAACTATAAAAAAAATTAGTAAATTTGCTAAAGAACTTGCGGATTTGATGTCCGTTGAAGAAACTCCTGAGAATGAAAGACGAAGCAAATTTTTGATGGAACGCATCAAGAAGTACAATGTATGGATTTTTTAAATTATATTCCATTAATTAATTTAAATGCAATTTGTTTTAAAGTAATTCATGGGCTTGACTTGTTGAATTCTATATTCGCAGGCATTCTTGAGAGACGAAGAACTCAGTGTCAGTAGTACCACTAGACATGTATCAAACACTACACCCTTTGCTTCTACTATTGACATGACTACCCCTAGTTTGACACCTAGTGTTGGTGTGGGGACGTTGTTGGCCTAAATATATCACTAAAAATATCCTTCATAAAATGTCAACCCAGGGAGGTAACCTTTGAGGTACAAGCACTATATGTGCAGGATTAGAGCTTAGCCTAACCTGATCTAATCTAATCTAGAAACCATTTGAAATGATTAATACTAAGATTCTTAATTTATTGACCATCAATTCTATTCAAATTTAAGATCCTAATGCTGATTAAATACTCTCACATCTAAAATCTACAAAGCATTCAAATTTCAAGCTCTAATGTAATTGCAAAAATGAAATAATGTTCAAACTGACTTCAATACAATCCTACCTCTAAAGCATATCCTTGCAAATGAAAATAACTAATAAAAATCACTCATCCTAATATGACGCAGAAACTAAATTAAGTAAGCAAAAAACTATATAATGACACAGACAATAGAACATGTGACAGAAAGTGAACTTGAAATTGTATTTCTCATTTAATATCGTAATGCTGTTATCATTAATAGATTGCCTTAGCCTGAGTTTTAATGAGTTCGATATTAGCATAGAGTTCATTTTTCAATTCAACCTTAAAATGAATTACTACTATAATTGAAACTATTAAATTAAACATGCATTTAAAACTATTGTAAAATAAATGAAATTTGCAGAGGATACTGTCACTAAGTCTAAAGCTATATTCGAAAATCAAATCTTGCAGAAAGACATAATTGAATTAAATTAGAGTCTAAGCTATGATAAAGAAAATGAGATCTGCAGATCCTATAATTAAAAGAAGATACAACTAAGTCTATTTCATTTAAAAAGCCCAAATTTGCAGAAAGCAATACATGAATTAAACTAGAATCTGAAGCTATAGTAAAATGAATACAATTCAAATCTATAACACTAGGAATTCAAAAAAATGCCTCAAATAATTCTACCCAAACATTCGAGCTCGTTTCTACATCATCAAACACTGTGCACAATACTTCAACAACAATAAAATAATGAGAAATAAACTCCAAGCATATACAATTTGTTTTCTACAGTTGCTTGACAATTTTACTAAATAAAATTCTCACATCTAATGAAAACAGAAATCAATCAATCAATTATCTATTCTATATAGGAACTAAAGCTACAGGGGAAGGGCTTATGGTCTTCTTGGTGGATCCTTTCCAACAAGACCACAAGTCCTTAAACGATTTATAGACTAAAAAATCTGAGTTATAAACATGTATTAAAATAAAGAAAACATTAACAACAGAAAATAAATCATATTACAATCTACATAATCATATATAAAATTATGTCATTCGACCTCTGTTCAATTCATAAAACCAACACTTGAGCAACACAATTCTTCTATTAATCATCCATTGTCTATTATATTTCGATCCATGGTTTGTATAGCTCGGAATCTAGGATAACTAATCCCGATTTTACAGTAAAAACGTCTATTTTCTATTTAAGAATACATCCGTTGGCAAAAGGTAAAATGATTCCTTCAATTAATGATTAACCCCTTCATGCTCGAAAGACGTTCTGAATTCATTATCTAATAATAGATCTTCATCTCTATGGCACATAGTGCCTAGAGATGAAAAACTCGTTAGTGCATATATGTGAATCATTGATGATAGCTGAGTTGGATAAATTCGGTTTTGCTTGAGCAAGATGGCAGAACCTGGAGTATAGAAAATCTTCCACAATATTCAATCTGTTGTTGAAATCAAAACATGCTGCAGAATCTAACATAATTAGTTATGATCTTCCAAGAATTACATTTAATCATTAAATTAAAGGAAATCCAAGAGTTTTGGTAAATAATTATACCTGACTATACTTGCTGGGAAATTAGGTGAATGTATGAAAATATAGATGGATTTATAAGATATAGAGATCAAATGAGGAGGTCAAAAGTGGATTTGGAGGATGCAAAGAGTGTCAATTTGGCGAGCCAACACTCTCCCACGCCTGTGTATTTGCATGTCCTCATGCAAACATGCCTTTTTAGAAGCTTCAAAAATTTCAAAACCAATTTTCAATCCTTCTGACAAAACTTTAGGATGTATTGACAATGATATTCAATTTTTCACTAGCCTATTCTTTAGATAGCCAGCACTCTCTCCCACACCTATGTATTTGCATGTCCCCATGAAAACTTACCTGTTAGAAGCTTCAAAATTTCAAAACTGGGCTTGACAAAACTTATGATGTTTTGACAGTAATATTCAGTTTCTCACTGGCTTGATTTCTTTTGGCTTTGAGTTTCTTCTTTAACATGTTGATGTGAGCAAGATGTTTTAAGGCCTCTATTTTCCAAGTCCCTCCTACCTTTGTAAGGAATTTATCTACATCAATTGTCTTCTGACGCTTGGTGGTCAATTTCTCATATTTCTCTACAAGCTGAAGACCACATGTCCTCAATTCGTCAATGGCTTCCACGTATTTTCTATTGGTCACCTTCAGTTGTTCATTCTCAGCCTTAATGTGTCGATCAAGAACATTACATTCTTCCCGCAATATCTTTAACTTCTCTATTTCTCTGTTCTTTTCCTGGATTTGATTACTTTTAGAGGTTGTGGGCACAGTAGCAGGGATTTCAGTATCGGGAAAGTCATCTTCAGGAGTGCCATAATTGAATTGATGAAGATCAAATAATTCAAGGTCATATTCGACATGACCAAATTTAGAAGACAGTGGGTCATGAGTAGGCTTAGTATATTCAAATTCAGGAGGGCCATTGTTAGGAAGATTTAATGAAGGAAAATTGAATTCAGGCAAATCGTTGTGAGGAGAATCATGCTTGAGCACAGAAGAGGGTTCTAAGGAGATATTCTTCTTCTTCTTAAAGGGTTTCGGGTCCGACTCAGGGGATTCTTCCAAATTGATTAAGGCCGATGGTAGTGCAATTCCAGAGGGTTTAGCACTCATAATCTTTGTGACACGACGAGTTGAGGGTTGAGCAACGACAAGGTTTTCAGGTAAATTTCGTTGCTTCTTTACTTTCTGTAAGACTGAGGCAAGAAGATTAATTAGAGGCATTTCTGGATCTTGGGTAGGAATGGGTTCTAATTCACAACCTTCAGCTTGAAGAGAAACTTGAATGTGTGGAGAAGGAGGTCCTTTAGATGAAGGGAGACCCCAAACTTTGTTCACAAAATTAGCCCAGGTATCCTTACGAATACGCAATTCATCCTCAATGAGAATTTTGATCAAACCGTGACGGTAGAGATTGTTATAAGGATTCCCAGAATGCTTTTGAACCCGTCTTGACATCTTAGCTAGGCTTTTGCACAAGAAATATGGGAAATTCATTTCCAATTCGGCTTCAAAATGCAAGAGCAGGCGGACATGGTAATTCAGAGTGGTTACATACCTCCCTTCGCAAGTTAAGTATTTCTGCAACACATAAAGCACATTGCACCATTCATCCTTCATCCAGTCATGAGGGAAACCCTTTTTCCAACTTGCAGACTGATGATCCTCCTTTAAAAACATGGTACATACTGCGTGTTCTATAGGTTTATTTTTAAACCATTGTTCCCCTCGACAAGGTAAGCCAAAGGCACAAGAATTTTTTTTCTCAGACACTGCCATGATAAAATTGCCAATGTGCACTACTTTCCCATCAAATCCTTGTGTGAAATATAGTGTGATTTCATCATCATACCCTTGAAATTTCTGAAAGAACTTATACCAATATGTGCCTTCAAACTTCTCTTTACATGCATTGAACTCAGGAAGGACTTCTACCACTGAGATAGAAATCAACTCATGACGTTCAACCCCCTTTCTTCCCATAATTTCCTTGACACTATGCTCAGACTGGAAATTGGATAGAGGAAAGAGGACGAAATAGGAACTGGTGAAATGGAGAGGGATACTAGTGCATGACAAATCTATCACATTTTCTTGATTGTCTCCAATGCTTCGAATGGAGGGTAATAGATAATCCTGAATCGTACTCATCATTATTCAAATGCATGGCGGATAATGGATTGGCGAGGGTATTGAAACGATAGTGTAATGATGAACCATTATGCACGAACACACAAAGGAGGGAATCAAATTATGGATGGATAGAGGAAAAACATCATCATACTAAGGGGAATAAGATCTTCATCTCTAGGCACTACGTGCCATAGAGATGAATATCTATCTATAAGATATAGGGGGTTACAGAATGATGATGAAAAAGTATGGTAAGAAGGGTATGAATTATATGATGGCATCCGAAGGGTAGAAGGAAGAATAGGCTTAGCAAGTATTGTAAGTATAATTCATAATAAAATTTCCTTAGATTTAATGAAATAAATATAATCAAAGAAGAAATCGTTACCTCATATAAGATTTACCTCATAAGACCAAGTACTTCAGAAATACCTTGGTTGCCAAAAGTTTTGATGCATACTGTAACTACTATGACAGAATGGGATTTCTATAACATAATAAGATTTTTTGTTTTAACTTGCACAAAAGATTGTGCTGCTGCAAAAATGAGAATGATAATTCTGATAGGTTGTCCAATGTATGTGTTGAATGATACTAGACTGTTGTAGAAAATAAAGGAATAGACTGCTCTGTACCAAAGTAAAAGTTGCAACTATTGGAACTGTCCATGATTACAGAGTAAAGAACTGCAAGGTCTTCATCCACGTCCTTCTCTTTGTGCAAGTCTACCTATGTGAATAAATTTTGTTGGTGTCGAACATAGGTAGAAATCATTGGATTACCAACCAATGAGGATAGTTGTTAACCAATGCGATATATTCCACCCTTAATGTTAATGGAAATCAAGGCACTTGGTACATCCTAAAAGTCATGAATAGATTTGTTGAAGTCGAATGAACTGTAGAATTCATTTGCCAAGAAACATTAATGTATTCCTTTAACATGTGACAAGGATACATGCCATTAGGGCATGCAGGCTCCAGGGTACCCACTAATGTTTCGAGTTTCAAACTCAAAAATTGTTATGAAGTTGATGGGTTGAAACTTGCTGGAAGGAGAGCCTTAATAAAATCTCCCATCATCCAGCTGAGCACATAATTAAAATTATTTTGCAGAAATGAAGTAGACATCACCAACAGACTTTATTATGGAGTCTAGCCAGCCTATCACCTGGTTTTCTAGCTAGACTCCTGCTAGACTGTGCCAGATAAACTGGTTTCACATCAAAGCTTATTTTTCTCTTTACTTATATTCCTATCTTTATTATATATACTTTTTTTTTTAATTTCCTACCTACCCTATTCTACTGAAAGTAAAAAGATTCCTTCAAGTATATGCATACTTCCAGTGTAACCACCTACGAATCAGGATTTCTAAAATATTCGTGTTCACATAATGTATATGAACAAATACCCGGATGTGAAGAACCAGCTTCTCACATGATATGGATTTCAAAAGTTGCTGAAAAGTAACAGGATGGAGTTGGAAAACTGATTTAGTCCTTGACTTAATAGATTCTTGATTTGCTTGGATTCCTCCTTTAGTATCCTTTATTTCTAAGCCAAGTTGATATTATTCCTATGGTACCAGGAAAGCAAGAAATTCTGTAATTTTAGGTTCTAAATGTTGTTCTTCCTCGGCTACTATCCATGATTCTTGGGATCCTTCATCAAATGAGGAAGGATAGATGAATAGACCTCCATGCTGAGAAAACTTATTGATTTGCTTCCCTCTTTGGAAGATGAATTCTTCTCCAGATATGGATCTGATACTGCAACAAGGATTGAAGAAACTCCTTGTGGTAATAAGCCCTTCTCTAGTCAACAAATTCTTGAACATCCTCAAACTTGTACTGGTTCAAATGACCTACTTCATAGATGGGTCATTAACAAGTTTCTTACAGCACCCAAATGATTTTAAAGTTCGAATTTTAAAGCTAAAATTAAACTATTTGCAGAAAAAACTATTTATGCAAAAAATCAAATGCATGCATTACAAAAATGTAAATAACTTGAAAGCAAAGAAACTAAGTTAAAATTAAGTGTTGTGGGTGCAACTGGCCTAAAAATTTATGCAATCAAAAACCAATATTGAAATGAAAGCAATCCGACTCTTCACTATGAAACCATAAACTAAAAAAACATTCCTACTTGAAAGAAATCTTACTTTTGCTGAAGAAAAAGTACTCCTGCACACTATTGAAAGAAAAAACACACTTGCATCAAAAGTAACTTCAGGAAAATAAATTACCTAAATAAAAGCATATATGCATGAAATTAAACTATGTGAGAGTACATTATCTGTATTTGCAGAAAGGGAAACATACAAACTTGTGCGGAAAAGGAACAACAAGGATTTGGGCACCCCACTATAGTGGATGCGCAGATTCTTACCTCTCGTCTTACTGTTCTCCCCTCGCCCTTGTTGTGTAATGAAAACGCAGCCTATCTACCTAGACTCCAACCCCTTTAGCACCTCCCCGACAAAGGCACCAAAATGTTGGCCTAAATATATCACTACAAATAGCCTTCATAAAATGTCAACCCAGGGAGGTAACCTTTGAGGCACAAGCACTATATGTGCAGGATCATAGCTTAGCCTAACCTAATCTAATCTAATCTAGAAACCATTTGAAATGCTTAATACTAAGATTCTTAATTTATTGACCATCGATTCTATTCAAATTTAAGATCCTAATGCTGATTAAATACTCTCACATCTAAAATCTACAAAGCATTCAAATTTCAAGTTCTGATGTAATTGCAAAAATGAAATAATGTTCAAAATGACTTCAATACAATCCTACCTCTAAAGCATATCCTTGCAAATGAAAATAACTAATAAAAATCACTCATCCTAATATGACTCGGAAACTAAATTAAGTAAGCAGAAAACTATATAATGACACAGAAAACAAAACATGTGACAGAAAGTGAACTTGAAATTGATTTCTCATTTAATATCTTAATGTTGTTATCAAATTAACAAATTTCCTTAGCATGAGTTTTAATGAGTTTGATATTAGCATAGAGTTCACTTTTCAATTCAACCTTAAAATGAATTACTACTATAATTGAAACTATTAAATTAAACTTGCATTTAAAACTATGGTAAAATAAATGAAATTTGCAGAGGATACTGTCACTAAGTCTAAAGCTATATTCGAAAATCAAATCTTGCAGAAAGCCATAAATGAGTTAACTTAGAGTCTAAGCTATGATAAAGCAAATGAGATCTGCAGATCCTATAATTAAAAGAAGATACAACTAAGTCCATTTCATTTAAAAAGCCCAAATTTGCAGAAAGCAATACATGAATTAAACTAGAATCTCGAAGCTACAGTAAAATGAATATAGTTCAAATCTATAACACTAGGAATTCAAAACAATGCCTCAAATAATTCTACCCAAAAATCCGAGCTCGTTTCTACATCATCAAACACTGTGCACAACACTTCAACAACAATAAAATAATGAGAAATAAATTCCAAGAATATACAATTTGTTTTCTACAGTTGCTTGACAATTTTACTAAATGAAATTCTCACATCTAATGAAAACAGAAAGCAATTAATCAATTATCTATTATATATAGGAACTAAAGCTACAGGGGGAGGGCTTATGGTATTCTTGGTGGATCCTTTCCAACAAGACCACAAGTCCTTAAACGATTTACAGACTAAAAACTCTGAGTTACAGACATGTATTAAAATAAAGAAAACATTAACAACAAAAAATAAATCAGATTACAATCTACAGAATCATATATAACATTATGCCAGTCGACCTCTGTTCAATTCATAAAACTAGCACTTGAGCAACGCAATTCTTCTATTAATCATCCATTGTCTATTATATTTCGATCCATGGTTTTTATAGCTCAAAAGCTAGGATAACTAATCCCGATTTTACAGTAACAAAGCCTATCTTCTATTTAAGAATATATCCGTTGGCAAAAGGTAAAATGATTCCTTCACTTAATGATTAACCCCTTCATGCTTAAAAGACGTTCTGAATTCATTATCTAATAGCAGATCTTCATCTCTATGGCACGTAGTGCCTAGAGATGAAGATCTCATTAATGTGTATATGTGAATCATCGAATCATCGATGAGAGCTAAGCTGGATAAATTCGGTTTTGCTTGAGCAAGCTGGTAGAACCTGGAGTATAGAAAATATTCCACGATATTCAATCTGCAGCTGAAATCAAAACATGTTGTAGAATCTAATATAGTTAGTCACGATCTTCCAAGAATTACATTTAATCATTAAATTAAAGGAAATCCAAGAGTTTTGGTATATAATTATACCTGACTATACTTGCTGGGTAATTAGGTGAATATATGAAAATATAAATGGATTTATAAGATATAGAGATAAAATGAGGAGGTCAAAAGTGGATTTGGAGGATGAAAAGAGTGTCAATTTGGAGAGCCAACAGAAGTATAACACCCCACTTGTACCATGGTTCTAGTACTAATGTGCCTCATTCATCTGAGATTGGAAAGAATCCCAAGATGCCCAGCATAGTCATCAATAGCACCAGGAAATTAAAAGGTTATTTATTGTTGGACCATGATTCAGTGTCGGTGAAGAGATTAAAACTCCCTGGTAATTACATCTAATCCATTGGAATTGTTTCATTTTATTCATTCTATCTATCCAATCGAAATATTTTATTTCAATGTAGGAAATAACTTGTTCTACCAACAGTTGCAAGAAAAGGTGTTTTCTCTATTTGCACCAACAATTAGAACAAGTTATAAATATCAAAACAAAAACTTGAAGAAGGAATTGATGCAACACATGATCAATTTGTTTGGACAATTATTCAATCATAAGATGGTTCAAACCATGGCAGGAAAGTACATCAAATCAGTGTAGGATAATTACTGCACTAATATTAGAAAATACCCCAATTATGAGTGTCCTGCACTGATTCCAGAATGGGAGTAAGCTGAATGGGTATCGGATGCCAACAAAAAGAAGATGAGAAAAGAGGGAACCTTGCCTCCAAGTGCATTAGAAACACCAATATAGATAAACTATTGTAACAAACAATGAAATTATATATTGTATATTGCATTTTACCATGATTTTTAAATCGCATAAACATGTAATTGACCATTTATGTGGGCTCAAAGACACCACAATAGGCCAAACTTACAAAGATTAGCCAACACAAACTTGTCCCAGGGGTCTACGTTAAAGTGAAAGGGAAATAGGTAAGTATTTAGATTTAAAAATTGTCGTTGTTGCATTTTCAGTTATTCTTTAAACACTTTCCTTACCAAAATGCATTATGTTACGGTATGTAGTTTTCTCATGGATGAAGAGATGAAATTTTCCTTGAAAGGGGGCTATAACGCCTTGTCTGAAATGAGAAAGGTCAATGAAACTAACACTTATATTGTCAATGAGGAGTTATACAAATTCAATGCATTCTTATAGAATAATTAATTTCAAATTACAAATCGAGATTGTGTGATTGTACAACAACTACAAATGTTATTACAGGTAGTACAAGAAGATTTAAGTGTTTCTAAAGAGCAAGTTTTAGAGACCGATTGTACTTCTCAACAAGAGTTTTCCCCTATTGCACCTATAGGTACCAAGAACAAGTTGAATCGACATTAAATTTTATTTTTTGGGTTTATGTATAGTATAGATGAGCTAATTAATAAATTGTTTTCTTTAATTGTAGTTGATGTCAATATTAGTACTAGGAAACCTACAAGGAGACGTATCTTACACTCTAATTCGATCCAACACCATAAGAAACTGGTTGACAAGAGAATGGGGAAATTGATGCTAATATTAGAATTGTGGACCTTCTTAAAAACAAAAAACCTAGAAAGAAATAGGGTAGTAGAGATTGGCCACTACGTATGGTGTGCACTTTTTGTTGTTAATAGTATGGTATTAGATGTATTTTTGCGAGAGGACCTCATGTATACATTTTTTCCCATACAGTATATGCATTATATGTATTTATATATTTATGTACCACTATTGTACATTTATAGTTTTTTTTTGTCATGTTTTATATGCATTATTATTTTATTCACTCTATTTTAATATTTTATCACGATAAAGCATGAATCATTGGATGTAGGTAGTTCTAATGTATGATCAAGTATGTTATAGTATTAGATATGTGGAATGAGAGTGATGTGAGGGGGTGGTGGGAGGGGTCGGATGGGTTTCCACTTTCACGTGGTTGGCCCTATTTAGCAGAGAATAAAGTATTCTTGAAACAGATAGAAGCTCATATCGGTATTCCATTTTGGTTTGTTTAGAGTATGATACATTTTTATTTTCATATTTATTTATCACTCAGATATATATGTATACATATATATATACATATATATACATATACATATACATATACATATACATATACATATACATATACATATACATATATATATACATATACATATACATATGTATATGTATATGTATATATATATGTATATGTATATGTATATGTATATGTATATGTATATGTATATGTATATGTATATGTATATGTATATGTATATGTATATATAAACTTATTATTCCATCTTGATTTTTTTAGGTGTTCATGTGCAACATAAACGCAACTAATAACTATCAATAAATCCAGTAACTTAGCTGAGCAATATATATATGCATTTTATTTATGCTTAGGATATCTTAGGTGGGTAAAGATATATGCTTGGGTGAGTAGTCTTGTTGGAAGGTTTCAAAATATTTTAGAAGTATTCTACTCGGCTAGTGTCTAGATCAGTAAAATGTCATTTTGCACATGTGAATAATATAATTTTTCATTTGTTGTATTTGTCTCTGATGAGATATTTTTGGGTTCCATAGACACTTATGTATATTGATCATTACCTTGCAACTTGCATTTGATTTACCATTGATATTTGCAATTTTCCAAGCAGTTCCTATATTTGTTTCATTCATAAATATTCAGGAGTAGTATAATATGAATTTATGCTACCAACATTGTCTTTTTAAGTCACATTTCTTAACCATTAAAGTAAGGTTTCAAAATCTATTATGGTTATTCCAGCTATTATAATGTCATTTTGTAGGTTAGGATAATGTTATTTTCCTCTTGAGGTAATGCCTATGATGTGTTTTCCTATAGTTTTTTTTTTATGTGGCTTGAGAGGTGGCTCTCATATAGTTATATGGGATTATTCTGGCCTTTTCAAACTAGAATTCAATGCATTGATCTTTATGTGTTTTTCCCAAATTGATTGATTAGTGGGTGATTAGTATTGTTAATATTGTTTTAATAACATGTTTATGTTCATCCACATGATTTTTCTATTCCAAAAGAAAAGCAACAAAAAGTTGTGAATTTTACATACAATGGTGCACTTGATGAACTAAGACATGGTGATGTTCTTATAGCAACTATCACCAGATACATAGATACATCAAATCCTAATGTTATGCTCGTGTTTGGCCTTGTTACAAAGAAAGGTTGTGAATTCAGTCTGGAGGTACATGTTTTATATTTGTGGTGATGTTCAAGTTTCCTTGAAAGAATTTTGTTTCCAATCGTTTCTACTTGAAATAAGACACACATGGTATTTTAATCTATATTTTATTCTACCCCCTACCTTTTGTACAATTAGTGAATCATAAGAAGATACAATCCATGAAACTTTCAAGGATAATAAAGCATCTATATCAGCAATCAACTATGTTGATGTCAGACAACTATGCACATAAAGTTGCTTAGCCTTCCACATAAGCATATAAAGTTTTCCATGCACACACAGGAACATTGGGATCTTCCTTGTTTGACATTTTAGTTCCACTAATGGCCTCTATCACTTCTCATAAACTCTTCCAATCTTGTCACATTCAAAACATATGTATTGTTCTAATCATTTCCCATCCTACAAAAGAGTTGAAAGCATCAGACCTTGAATACAAATTTGCCACTGTCTTGCTCAAATGTCTTCTTCAATTTTTCTCATGTTCTTACTTCAAAGGGATATAATTTGTTTTTCTCTTTAGTTCTATACTCTTCAAGGCTGCTCTGACTCATTGTTATTCAAAGGTCCAAAACTTCCTTTAACACTTGTTCCAAAACACTTTACAACTTAGCTCATCATGTATGTCCATAGTATTAAGAAAATATGATTATTTTCCAACCCCTATGATAGTCAAATGTACTCTTCAAACTTCTTCAACTATTTATAATAGTTCATCAAATAGCCCCTCAAATGATGGTCTAGCGGTTCATCTTCTTAGCATATTCTATTCAGTCCAAAGATTGTTCTTATCAATAATACTTGTATAGTCAATGATTGCCTATTTCAATTCCTCAAGCAACCCTTAAGACCAGTTCTTAACATGTCCATTTTATCTCTTCAAAATGATCTTGTAGTAAATTCTTGTTCAATGCTTTGATATTCTCAATCCTTAAAGAAGTCCACAACATGTCTACTTACACAGTACCAAAAATATATGGTGTACTTACCAGGACCACTACCCATGCTCTTACAAAGAGATACCCAACATGATGGCTTGCTTCTAGAATTCATATGTGTATTCTTGTACACTATATCCTTGTTCTTGTTGAAGGCATTATGAGTTCAAGCACTTTTTCTCTTCTTAGACTATGGGATAGAAACATGCTTTCAATAGTTGCTTGAAATCCTCCCATTTTGTAACCTTGGACTTTTGCCTCAATACATCCATGACAAAGAAATAGGATAAATTTGGGTCAATTATATTTCATGAACAATAAAAATTTTTGTTTCTAGCAGAGAATTATCTATTTTATTGACTGTATGGCAACATGAAAAGCCATGGATGGTGACAATACCACTTTGTGACACTCTTATCCCTTTTAGTAGAAAGAGGAGTGCATTTATAGAGTTGAGCGGGATTGGGATTCATGTAGTATATCATTAGGTCACTCAAAATATTGTATCAACCTCTAGATTTTGTATTGAAAGTGCTATCATAACCAACATATCACATAGCTCTCCCAACAATATAACATAAGATGTACACAAATTATCAAACAAGAAAAATAAATCTATTGTAATTATTTTATTTTATAAAGAAAAAAATAAACTTTTCATTGTTTCAACCAATTATTCAACTTCTCTGTGTTAAGTTGACCATCATAAGTTGGTATTTCAAGTTTCACTTACATCTTATAAATGGAATATTGGAAGATGAATGAAAATAAATTTTATTTCCCAAGAGTTTACAAGCTTCTCTCCTTTGTAATATTTTACAGTGTCTTAATAGTTGTGTCTCTTCCACACATTTTGTAGATGACCGAATTGTATTTTCCTCTTGCTTGAATACTCCCACCCATCTATGAGGACTTCCAAACTGGACATTAGGCTTCTAGGTCTTTTAGGACAATTTATGGTTGTCCAAAAACAAAGTATAATCTCAGGCCTCTTCACCAAATGCATCAGGGCTTCAACCATGACTAACTAGGCTTGTTTTGCATCATGCAAGCTTAAAAAAATGTAATCAATGGTTCACCCATATATTTTCAAGTTCTTCCCATTGACTAAAGATGCTCTAGAAATAAGCCTCATCCTCTTAGGTATGTTTGTAAGATTATCTAAAAGTTCATCACTAAAACTCATCAAAATGATGTCCAAATCTGTCCTCAATGTTTGCTAATTTCTTTGGCTTTCCATCAATTTTACCTCAATGAACCCAATTGACATCAATGAGAACATACTTTCTTTTTAAGAAACTAGGAAATGTATATTAAAATAACTGCAAAATTGTAGAAGAAGTCATCAAATTACATTTTCTAGAACCAACAATTTTTATTCTCTATTATAATATACCTGAGTTATTTTCTCATGGAGGTCTTCTCTATACATTATAATTATCCATTCATTACATATATTTCCATTGTATATTCTGCAAAAATTTCCTAAAATAAAAACACAGAAGCATTTAACCATAAAATTTACTAAAATTGAGCGTTCCTCTCATTGTTGGTCTTCAATTTCTCATCCTTCCTATTTCCTCCTTCAACTGTTGCATCCTCACTTTCATCATTAGCTTTTGCATCCTTGGTTCTGCTAATTTCCTCCTTCATATGCGTAGGGATATTCAAATTTGTGGTCACAAACAATATTGGAGACGATTCCTCCATTGAAACTTCAGGATTTTTCTTGGTCCACATTTCTTCAATTCACATTCAATCCTCTGTTGTTTAAAGTTGTGCTCTACCAATATTTCAAAGGTGGCTAGCTTCTATGATGAAATTCCTGGGATTTGAATGTGTAGATATTGCAGAGAGGACTCCCTTTCCCCTTTGAATCATTCTACTTTAATTCGCATTGCTTTGGATTTTCTTCCTCCTTTCTTTTCACCTCCTTTCTCTTCTTGTCCACCATATTTACATCGATGCAAAGCTTTTTCCTACTTCCAAACTAAATCTCTAAGCACTGGGTATTTCATCTTCCCTCCCTATTCTCATGTGACTCAATTCTCTTAACTATGCAATCCAGGGTGTTCATTGTATTATGGATCCAATTATCTCAGTTCGTGCCTCCCATCTTTTCTCTTGAATGTTGATTAACAACTTCGATCTTACTCAGGCATGTTTGTAATCCTTCATTTTCATTCCATTGTAATTTCATTTCTTGATGTTGTGAATTCTCTAATATCATCCTCCAACTATACTAGCGACCACTCATTTGCATGAAGGTTGAGTGGTACAAAGGATGACTCCTCATATGCACTATAAATTCGCCTATCCAAGAAATTATGACAATGATTATGCCAACAAATGTCACTCTTATGAGATACCTAGGGTTGCAAATTATTTCATGTTTCCACCTAACAAATAGATGATGTATAGAGTTACTCATGTCACATCTAATGTGATTGAGACTAATTCAAAATCCTCCCTTGATATATTTACACTTCATGGAGAAATTACAAGATGGGCTTGTTGCTTATGTGCCCATTTATCCTAAGTGATTCCACCCCCTCTCTTTTGGCCTGATTTGCTTGCATATCAGCTCCCTTACTATTATTTTTGAGAATGTGAAGCACCTTTACTTCCTTGAATTATCGTACTTCTATAAAAAAAACTTGAATAGTGATTTAAGTTTCATATCTATTGGAAGGGATATGGATCTTAGATGGTTTATCATCAATTTCGAATCCCCCAATATAATTAAAGAGTCCCAACCATTCTCTTTCGATAAATTGATACCAAGTAGGAGTGCTAGCACCTCCACTTGGTTTCAATTGTCGCAATTCCAATGCTCTAGGCTTATTGAATTATTATAATTCCTCCTGGGGAAGAAATATCACCACCTACACCCACCTTGGATCAATGACAACATACTTTCAACACAACCATCTAGTAATTAAAATTACAGACATATAAATTTTTAAACCATATAATAGGATGTAGACCATTGAATTATCGAAATAAATAGGCTCTCTGCCAACTATCAACATGACCAAACACTGGACAGTTATGTTTACCAAATAGGCCATTCGCATAAGTTCTAAAATTGTAATTTGATTGAAGTATGAAGATTGAAAGGTCCAAAACACATCACTAAACTAAGCTAAATTCTATTACATTAAGTAGTGGAAAAGGAGAAACAACCATTCTAATTTCTCTCAATATTTCCTTCATCTTTGCACCACCATGATTTCCCTAATATCCTCCACATTCTTTTGTAGCTGAAGCTAAAGAAAGAGGTCATGGTGTGAGGTTTCATTTATGTTTGATGATACATATGTCTTCCTTACTTCCATACAAGTTAGTGGAGACCATTTTTAGTTACATGAGATATTTTTATTTTTAGTAGGTGGATCTAGGGAGCTCTGATGGAAAATTTGGCAACACATACTTGTTCCTTATGATCATGCAAATCTATTTGGACCATTTTCACTAGCATGTGATTTTTTGAGGAAATGTTGTTTTTAGTAGGTGGAGTTAGAGATCTTAGATGGGAAAATAGTCAACATATTCGTGTTGCTTTTCCAAAAGATTCATTAGAATGTCGACCACCTAAAACTCTAAAACAACATAGTCAAGCCATTGATTCCTTTTGAACTTTGGTCCACTGAAACAATTATAATGATACCAATATTGGACAACAATATCTTATAATTATTGAACAATGTCTTGAAATTTTGTAGCTACGAGATGTGAATTTATTGAAACTCTAAAATATGAAAAAAGTGTTGATACTCTACAAGGAAAATAGAGTAGAAAATGCTGCGATTATAGTGTTAATTTCACTTACATCATGATATACTATCCTTACAAGTGGATTCCTTTTTATTTCTTCCACGGAATGTTAGAGACTTGACAACTTGGACTTCAATGGATAATTTATAGCATACGAGAAAGAGTTACTACTAGTAGAGAAGAAGATAACACTACTAGGGGGCGCTACCACTCAGTCATTTCCAGCTTGTTGGAGGCACTCAAGAGAAAGGAGCATTCTATGCTCAGGTCCTTCTATTTTAACCACATATCTGATATATGCATGTAAGTATGAATTATTTTGTCATTGTATTCCTATAGAAGCTACTAGAAAGACAACTGTTATTCACTTATTTGTTTTGAGTTGTTTAATGGTATGATATGTTGAATATATTCCAGTTGGTGTATTCCAATGTGTTAAATATTGTTAATAACATGATATGAAATATCAATTGTAAACCCCAAACAACAAGCAACATAAATACTAAATGTTTCTTGGAAGAAAACTCCTACAACATTGTCATAGTTGTGGTTGTCTATGTGTTTGATGAAAGTCATAAATCAAAGTACACTAGCAAGTAGCAAAGGTCGCCTCATTTTTTATTTGGGAGCACTACAGGGATATCTGAGTAGCAGGGGACAAGTGTTTGACAAAAATCCAAAGTCCAAAAAGGTACATAAACAATCAACAAAAATTCAAAACACTTTGGGCTAGGGACATTACAAATTTGTACATGGAAATATCAACCCTTCGAGGATTTTAAATAACTACTCAAGACCAAATATAGTGATGTTTGACCCATTTGTATCTAGATTCTAGATAATATATACTCATAGACCTAAAAAAAGACACATTGACAAGATTGGAGACAAATTAGAAAATTGTTTTTAACTTGACCACCTCATGTGTATAAAGAGAGTGAGCTAGGATCATTTAGAATTTCAATTTGATGCTATAATTTCATTGTTAAAGATACATATTTTAAAACTCTATGAAGTGTGGGTTCCTTGAAACTCAAATGCAAGTAAATATTGTATGCCAATTGTCTTCATAGAACATCAAATTGAAATGAATGAAGAATTTACTAATGTCCTGAGAAGTCCTGAGAAATTACTAAGTCAAGATACCTACCTATATCAGCCAATGGCCACTTTGGCTGGGGTGTGTGGGTAATGTTGTAAGAGTGGCATTATTGAGGGAAAAAGTGGAAGTGAGTCACATTTAGTTAGGGTTTTTGCATTAGTTCTGCTCACCACACTAAATGGATGAGATTGAAATTAGAGTGTGATAAGGGATGGGGTGGACCAACAATGGTATATAGGTGATAGACCATACTTCCCCTACCTTGATAAATATGATTTAATTCAATAATAGAATCATCTCTAGTTCGAAGGATAGACTATTGAATTTTTTCTAGAACTATATGACACAATTGGAAATGACCTTCTCCAATTGGTCGAGGAAACACGCTCTAGGGGCTGCATCCATCCTCTATTAAACTACACCTTTATTTCCCTTATCCCAAAATCAGATCATCCAGACACATTAGAATATTATAGACCAATCTCCCTCTGCAATATTACTTACAAGGTGGTGGCAAAAGTAATTGAAAGAAGACTAAAAATGATACTTTCAAAAATCATCTCACATGAACAATTTGGGTTTCTGGAGAACAGACAAATTCACGACGCCATCAGGGTCTCTCAGGAAGGAATGCACAAAATCAAAACTAGGAAATTAAAAGGATATGTGATCAAAATTGATCTCTCAAAGCATTAGAAAAATTTAGCTGGATGTACCTAAGGCTTCTTATGACACACCTCAGATTTGAATACCCATTTGTAAAATGGATAATGAGTTGTATAACCTCGGCATATTTTGCAGTCCTAATAAATGGCTCAGATTCCCCTTATTTACATCGAAAACAGGATTTCAACAAGGATTCCCACTCTCTCCTCTACTTTTCTTACTAGTCACTAACGGTCTTAGCAGAGAAATTTTAGATGCCAAAAGAAGGGGAACTTTTACTGGGATTTCTATCTCAAACAATATCAATATCACTCATCTACTATTTGTGGATTAAATTCTCATCTTTTGCGATGGGTCAATTCGTGATGCAGAAAAGCTCTTTGAAATTTTGTATCTATTCGACAGAGCAACAGAGATGATTATAAACGCTCAGAAATACACTCTCACGCCCATCAATCTGGAAATGCAAGAATTTCAAAGGTATTCTTTCCTCTTTCCCTTTATCATAAAAACTATAGATGAAGGACTCAAGTCCCTTGGATTTATGCTAAAACCAAATAAGTACAAAAAGGAGGACTAGAATTGGTTGCTGGCCAAACTGGAGAAAATAATCAACCTTTGGAGTCATTGTTGGCTTTCCAAAGCTGAAAGACTGGTTTTGGTAAAATCAGTACTAGAATCCATTCCAGTGTATTGGATGTCCTTGTCCTGGATTCTGAAATACACATTGGAAAAATATCTGAAGATATGCTTTAGATTCCTTTGGTCAAGGAAAAGCGAAAGTTATGTTCTCCCTTGGGTCAAATGGGAAAAAATAGCTGAACCAAAACTTCTGGGAGGATGGGGGATTAAAAATATATGTTTGTTCGCTAAATCATTGTCCAAAAAAGTAGGTTGGAGACTTCTTACTACATATAGTCTCTAAACTGAGGTAATATGACAAAAATACATTGCTCCATATTCTTTGCAAGATTGGATTAGAAACCCTCCCAACAATATTAGATAGGCGTGCTCAATCATTTGGAAAGCTGTCTCAAAACCAATGCCAGTTATAAAAGATGCTTTAGCATGGAAAATCGACAACGATTCTCAGTTATGCGTTGGTGCATATCCCTGGCCTAGAAGTCAGAACCGACACATCTTACCACCCCAGATCTTACAACATCTGCACCAACAAGGCATCTTCCATTTGAATCAAATAGTGAATCCTCAATCCATAACCATCTGGCATCAAGGATGGATTGATGAAAACAGGCTAGCAATTCCAGGAATTTTTGTTGCAGATTGGAACTCATATCTCAATACCCTTAGAACTACACATATTCGCATAACTGAGTACTCGGATGAACTTATTTGGACCGATGTCGCTCACGGTCAATACTCTCCAAAGCTTGGATACCAAAAGATGATCGCACCAACACAGCAAGAAGAACCCCAATGGTGGTGGAAGAGCATATGGAGATCAAAATTCCCACAGAAGGAAAATATTTCCATGTGGTGTGTAATGGAAAAGAAAGTCCCGACCTGGGATAAAATGAAAAACAGATCTATTGAGGGCTAGGGCTAGAGTAGCCTCTACAAAAACACTACAGAAACCACAATCCACATTTTCATCTCATGCCCTTTTGTTGTCCACACTTGGAAGGAAGCAAAACACATTATCAATAACAACTTTGAAGGGAAAGGAGCGAGCATTGATGAAGCATGGAAATCTTGGACAAATTATGTTAACACTGCAACTATAATGGCTCTTCCCCTTATACTCACCTAGGGCATTTGGATTGCTAGAAACAAAGCCATCTTCCAAGACAAACAATCTGTTCCGGATCACACTGCAAAACATGGACTAGACATCCTCTCTTTCTTTCCACAAATCAAAGACTCCCCACCTACTAGAACCATCACTAAAGAACAAATAAACAAATCTATCCCCTAGGATTTTTTGATGGGGCATCTCAAGAACAAGCCTATGGTGGGGGCACAACAATTCATCTTTCGTAAAATCATTACTTTCACATGCAAATAGGATTTGGGAGGGGCAATAACAATTTAGCTTAACTACTCTTGCTAAAGCTTCTCTATTTTTCCTTAGAGAAAAATTGCAGAAATATTCAGATATATGGAGACTCAATGCTTGTCAAATTGGGTTAACAAAGTTCAAAATTGTAGAAACATAAATATTTGCTCTTTAGATAAAGATTCTGCAGACTCGTGGAAAATTTTGATTCCATAACCTGTCGTTATGTTTACAGGGAGTGGAACACTATTGAAGAAAAACTTTCCAAATACGGTCTTAAGCTGCATTTCGGATTATGGAAAATCTTGGAACATCAACAAGGAACACACTTTGAATACTATCACATGCCCTTCATAGAGAACCTTTCCATATCAAATGCTTAAAAACATTCCTTGAAGACTTCGAGCTCTGATTTTTGGAAAAAGAAATTACCAGCTTTTGACGAGGATCCCAGGGGAAACTATTTTCCCTCACAGATTTTTGCAGAATATGTAGCAAAATTATATCGTCACTAAAGGATTAGAAATTCCTTGAAATGTTTTGTCCTACCAGAAGTAGGGAGGAAGCATGTTATCTTTTGAAAAAAATCTTTATATCTTATGAAGCCATAAGGCTCTTTTTGAAAATGTATGGAAACATACATTCTGCGGATGTAATTTTATTTATACTAATAAAATTATGATTTTTTCCTCTGGGAAAAAAAAAGAATCATCTCTAGTTTATGGGTATTTTTTAGTATATTTAGGATATATTCCTACAAATATATTTGAATATAGGGAAAATATTTTGGGGGGAAACTAAAAAAATTCAATGGTATTTTTATATACTTCAGAATTTTTGTCTTCTTAAATTGTTTAAAGGAAGAATCGCTAGGCAAAGATTGTTCTCGGTAAGAAATTTTGGTCATATTGAAGACCCTATTTAAAGCTTCAGGATCCTTGTCACTAAATATAAATATTAATTCAATGGTAATGTTTAATGAACCCCATTGGATAGAAGTCCAAATTTTAGAGAATGCACTCTAGAAGTTTATTCCAAAAGTTTCTAAAGGTGTTTGTTAAGTCTCCATCAAAGTGGAAATACGACATAGAGGAATAGTGCACATGTGAATTCTCTAGTTTAAGAAGCTATCTTATCTAGAGGTTCCAATAAAAAATTTGAACTTGTGCTAGCATTTGTTATTGCTTCTCAGCAATACTAGAATCTTGCATATATGTAAATAGATTTATATCTAATTAAGTTGAATAGAAGAAATTTGCAAAGTCATGAGATGTATAATTTATGGTAGGCTTCTAATGGTGTTTACACTACAATATGGCTAAAAGTAAACCAATTTGCTAAAAGTAAATGTTCCTTCTTTGATGTTTCATAGACGTGCATTCGGCGTATCATCGGCTTGGGTTGAATGTTGGTAGCATAACCTAACAACAATTATGTATAGTTTAACTAGCATTCATTCGACAAGAAATGGACTTTACGTCCATGTTTTTTTTAGTTCTAGACATTTATAAACATGACTCATAGGGCGTTTAACCAACATATGTTCGACGTAGGTCTAACTGTAGATAGTATAACTCTAACGTCGGTTATATATGGGTTGACCAACGTCCATACCACATTTTTATTAAAGTGCCGAAATAGAACCTTGTTGCTCCACATCTTAGACGAGCCATCCTTTGGAAAGTGTTGTTAAAAGATCATCAATTCCTAATGAAATAGTTGTATCAGTAGCTTACATGCTAATTCCTTCTTGATATCTCGATATATCATTCCTCCAAATCACAAATTGGATTCGAAATTGGCGGGTTAATGTGAGCTTATCCATGTGGTTATACACTGTTCGAATTCAAAAAGGAATCAATTTAATGAAATATATTGTCTTTCGTGCTTTGGTTGGGGTTGTCCAAGATCATTTTGATGACCTAGGTTTAAGACATTTATACACATGGCTTATTGGACGTTCAGCCAACGTCCGTTTGACGTAAACACAACACGGGTTTAACGTCGGGATAATAATTCTAGCGTCAAATATTTAGAAAAAACTCAACATCAGTTATCTCACGTTTGGCCGATGTTTTTTTCACGTTGAGGACGTCCCATTTTGGACATTTAGTGATTTCTATCTAACGTATAACCCAAGGTGTACAAAATGGAAAAAGTAAGTATTATCCATTATTCATTCAATGAAATAATACGTCGCTTACGAGACGTTGTATGGAGTCTGGTTGTAGATGTACTGAAGTGTTTCTTAATGGACATATGTGATGTCTCTTAAGCGATGTTATTATTTTGAATTTCAACCAATGTCTATAGCGACGCCAAGACAACGCAAAAAACTGTTGAATTAGGCATATAAATTTAGTAGTGGAATTTGTGAAGTAAGCCACTCTATGAAGATCATCTAATATCTCATCAATATTGGGAATTCATCCTTGATGGTGATTTTTTTTAGATCTATGTAATCAGGGAACATTCTCCAAGTATTAGCTTTTCTTCTGATCATCATTATTGGTGTTGAAAAGGAACATCCATTTGGGTGAATAATACCTGCATCCAACATATCTTGTACCAATATCTTAATCTCTAATTTTTGTTGATGTGGATATCTATAAGGCCTTTTATTAGGAGGAGGAATTTCAAGAATGACTTCAATTTGATGTTCATGATCTCTAGATAAAGGTATTCCTTTAGGAATATCTTGAAAGACTCTATGGTTCTTTTCCAAGGTACATTTTAAATAATTTGGAATATTTTTATCTTCATACTTCACTTCCATAGAGTAAACTCTAGCAATAACTCCACCACAACCTTTTTTTATGATAATTTCCATTCTATGTCAGTTGATGGTCTGAGAAGGTGTATATTTTAACCTTTTGAGTTCATATTGAATTCCCTCCAATTCAAATATCATGAATAATTCATTGTAGTTTGTAGAAATTGTACCCAATGTTCTCAACCATTGAATCCCTAGAATAACGTCTACTCCTCCAATGGGAATATCATGCATGGAGCTTGATATATTATTGTCTCCCATACTAAGTTTAATGTTATGGCATTTCCCTCCACAATCAATACTTCCCCCATTAGCAACCAATACTTGAAAAATTTTCACTGGATACACAAAAAAATTGAGGTGCTCTACTAATTTGTTATCAATGAAATTATGTGTACTACCTGAATCAATAATTACTATGACCCTTTTCTTCTTAAGACAACCTTCAATCTTGAGGGTTTGGGGTGCTGACACACCTTAATGTAACACTTTTGTTTCTTGGCATTTATGCTCTTTAGACCATTTGCTATTACAACCAAAACATAGTCCTTTTTTTCTTCTTTCATGCATTTCTTTCTGTGATATTCGAGTGGGTTGATGTAGTGTTTCCCTATGAGGAAAATCATGTCTCTACTTCCTTTATATGTTCTAATTGTATACTTTTGTGTATCCTTATTTTTGTCTTGAATACGGAGAGAGTATTGCATAGATTTCATAACATTTTTAGGTTGTTTTAATAAAATCTCATTTAAATGTATTCTTTTAATCCACCCATGTAAGCTTCTAACAAATGTTGGTCACTTATGTTGTTTACCCTTGTCAACAATACTTCAAATTCTGAATTATAATCTTCCACATCACTTAAGTGCTTTATTCTTGTCAAATGACTAAAGTAATCTTGTTTTGAAACTATACCATATTCAACTTCTAGGTCTCTTCTAAATAGTGTCCAATTATAATGATACGAAGGAGGATTCCTTTTAACTACCCATTGATACCATTGATAGGGTTTTATCTCAAATACAATGTAGATAAGGAAATCCTTTGATTATCATATATAATATTATTCAAGTCAAAGAGGTGCTTTATTTGGTTCACCCATGTAAACACATATGTTCCATGAAAATTTCTTAATTCAACCTTGGGAGCGAAGTAGTTTCTTGTTCTTGAATTGAACTCATGATGATGTGGATTATCAATTGTTGGGGACTCGAACCTCTTATTCTTCAATTGTTTCTCAATTTTCATAGGCTATGATCGGAACAAGTCCCAATTTTTCTCCTTGTCATCTTCTAGAGGTGTTGAATTTTGGTTAAGAAGGCCAATTATATCCTTCACGAGTTCATCCCTCGTGTTTTCAAAGTTATTTTTGATCCTTGCATATCCTCTTTAATTGTTTGGAATTCAACCTTTATATCCCCTTTGAATGATTTGAATTCATCCTTATTTACCATATCCATGATTTACACTTTTCTTAGAATTGTATCTTCCATGCCTTTTACTCTATCGCTAAGCTTGGTCATCTCAAAGTTCATATCATCATGATCTTCTTATGTCACGGTTGAGCCTTCATGAGGTTTAAGGGGTGTATAATTTTTTTCTCCACCTATTTCGATTTAATACCACTAATATATACTATAGTTATTCTCTATTTCCTCTTTATCAAACATTTGAATCAATCAAAATAGATACTCCAATCAAATGTTATGCAAGTTTCAACTTAACATACCTTGAAAAACCTAGTTTGTAGGTTGTCTTAGTGGTCAATCTTGATCCTGACTTATCTCTAAAATCCTGACCCCTATGAGTATAAATTTTCATCCTGCAGTATCATGGTATGCCTTCTCTGCAATGCCATAGGTTTGACCCAATTATGATGTGCCAAAGAGAGTGTTATGGTAACCTTTCCAAAACAAGGTGTTTTTTGTCCTTTTTAAGAGAGTGAACTTGTAGGACCTGCCACATTTCCAATTTTCCTTCTTTGATTCTTAAATTCATACCCCCAAAACCCTAGTCCATATTATTTCTAATGCAACAAGTCTCACTCAATTTGGAACTATCAATCTTCATTTATAACAGTTTTACCTAGAACACTTGTTTGACACTAGTTTTTGGACTAGTCAAAAACCCTAACTTGAAAAGGGTATAAATATGAACTTGTAATGAATAAGAACCATGTGAAAGTTAGGGTTTCTGACTATCTGAAACATTCCCGAAAAAAATTATAGTGAAAATTCCAAGATGACTCGTTTGGGAAGAATCCAAGCTTTGATACCAAATGTTATGCACCAAATTCCCCAAAGAGTATAAAATAAGAAAGAGAGAGTAATCCAACACCTTAAGAATGAATACAACATATGAATAAGAAGCCTCTTCAAGGGGGAAACCTCCTTATACAATGTAGCAAAGCCACAAGACAAGATGAGATGATTATACAAATTAATCTCCTTTATTATCAATAGGAGATGAAGTGATCATTATCTAACCTAATACTTAACACTGAGCCTACCTAACATAACTAATATAATAATAATGAATAATGGTTAGGTCCTTTACGGTTTCTTAATCTCAATTCTACCTTCATCAAGTAGCTTTTCATGTTCCCTAATTAGAAAACCATAGAAATAATATAGTCATTAATATCTTCTTTTTATAGAAGCCCAACTAGCATGAAATGTTGAAGAGAAAAAATTGTAGGGTGTATTCAAATTCATTAATATTAGTCCTAAAAGCTAACAATATTTCTTAAAAACTTTGTTTCATCATTCACCCAATTTTAACTTAAACTCCTTCATAGAGACACATATCCTTCAATCCTATTAAAGGAGAGAGGGTTAAGAGAAATCAAGTCTTTATCAATTTGCATAACCTGAATTTTATCAACATTTTCAAATATAGTCTTCAACTTCTTCAAGAGTTTAGTTAGACAATTGATCTTGCTTGTATGGAAGTGAATCTCTATAGATATATAGGTTTCATGATTCCTACATACCCATCCTTCTTTCCATTAACAAAGGACTTGTCATATTCATCATTAGGTTTTGAAACCACTGTCTCTTTAAACTACCAAAGGAATTTAATATTTAATAGCATTTCCATATCTTGTGCCCACATGCCATAGTTGTGTCCATCCCACTACAAAAAAACCCTGTGATTATCTCCCTATTTGGCATCTAGTCACCTTTTTAGTGTATTTTTCTTCATTCTCTAGGAAAAGGAAACACTATTTACTGGGATGGCACTTTTCTTGGCATTTTTAGCGCCCTATTAATTAGTGACAACTTTAGTGCATAGTTTATCTCCCTCTTTAGTGCTAGGTTTAACTCCAAGAATAGCACCTAGTTTAGCTCCCTCTTTAGTGCTAGGTTTAACTCCAAGAATAGCACCTAGTTTAGCTCCCTCTTTAGCACTGGCAATAGTGCCTAGTTTATCTCCCTCATTAGCACCAATTATAGCCCTCAGTTTTGCTCCCTTTTGGGCGCCAAGATTAGCTCTAGGTTTAGCTCTAAGTTTAGCACCTAGTTTATCTCCTTGTTTAAGAATAGGTTAAACAACCAATATTTTTTCTATAATAGTGCCTATTTTAGAATCTAGTTTTGCTCCCAAATAGTGTCTTATTTTGCTCCTAGATTGTCTCCCAAAATAGAACCTGGGTTTGCTTCTAAAAGTGTGCCTAACATATGAGTTAGTTAATATATTGGTTAGATTTTATAGGTTATAAGAGCAAGGGGTTAGAGGCTATAGACTATGATGATGATGAACACAATGACGAGGATAATGATGATGGGTGATGACAATGAAGATGGAATTGATGATTATTGGATTATAAAATGATAACGATGAAAATGGAAATGATGATGCAGACAATGATTATTCTCATAACATTCTAATGGTGCATGCATTCCCACCCAGAGGCCAAATCTCCTTTATGAAATTCATGTAAGATATTTGGATGTCATTTTCATCATCACAATGATGATGATGATGATGATGGAAATGATGTTGATGATGATGATAATATTGTTTATGTCTATGATGATGAATATGATGATAAGGATGAAAATGTCGATGAAAATGATGATGATGATTATGTATTTGAACGTAGACATTGTTGAGGGACGAAAGCTATGCCTTATTCCCTAAAGTAATATTTTAAGCATTCATCTTCAAAAATCATATCTTGATCAACCACACATGATCTCCTAAGCATATCCTTGGATTGAAAGTGGGGACATTGGAAGCATTACAAGGATTAAGCAATAGGTATAGGTATTCAAGCCTTGGATATCATTGGGGTAAAAACCTAAACCTTAGGCCCTAATATGAGAGGAATCCAAGCCCAAGTATGAAGATTTCGGTGGGAATGTTATATTCTTTGCATGTAAATCGACTGGTAAATTTGATAGTTGACTAGAGTCGGAGGCGACAGATGGTGGAAGTATGGTTAGTTGACCGACCAGAATAGTTGTTTGGTCGATCAAGGAAAATGATTGGTCAACAGGAAGTCAATAAAATGGCCAAGTCTCAATGGGAAATCGGCCAAATTTGATCTAGTCAATTCAATTGTAACAAAATAAATGAAAGTGGTTAGGAAGTTATGGATTCTCGTTAATGAGTGGTTGGGTGTATTGCATCTATAAATAAGATGTAATGGCTATGCATAAGATAGCAGTAGTGTGTAGCATGATCATGTAATGGAGTGTGATTTGTGGTCTATCAAGTCATAGTTGTAAACACATGTTATGAATGTTTGACTAATATATGAGTGGAAACTCAGTAGTAAATTTGTTTTCCTCCAGGAGAGAGGTTTCTAGGGTAATTTTTGTGTGATGTGTTGATGTGTTGTGTTACATTGTCTCATGTTTAATGTGTTTAAATATATGAATCAATTTTGAAAATTATTGTAATTGGTATTAAGAACCAATAGTTGGTATCAGAGTTGTATTTGGATGCATGGGGATGCCTTTGTTGCTGAGGGTTTGGCTTGGTCCTGGATCTAGGGAATACCTATTACAGTGGGATATTTTCAAAAACATTAATTCATTGTTAGAATCATTAACACATCAAGGATAGAAATTGAAAAGTTTAATGGGAAATTTTTTTTATCGTTGGGAGCTTAAAATGGAGGATCTCCTTGTAGATCGAGAAAAATGGATTGCAGTCAACCTAGGAATGAATCCAGCTGGTATGTTGAAGGAAGACTTGAAAAATATTGACAGAAAGACAAGGACTACAATCTAACTTTGTCTAGCATATTTTGTATTGTTGAATGTTTCAAAAGAATATACTACAAATAATCTATGGGAAAAGTTGGGAAACTTGCACCAGTCAAAATATTTGGTTAACAAGTTGTTTCTTCAGAATTAATTGTATCTTCTGAGGATGGGTGAAGGTGACATGGTTATAGAGCACTTGAATGCATTCGATATTGTTATCAGTGAGCTTTTTTCCATGGACATTAAAATTATTGAGGAGGAGAAATGTATTAGTCTATTGTGTTCTTTTCTAGATTCCTAGGATAGCATGATTGTGGATATTGGAAACAACATCAACACATTGAAGATCGATGATGTGGTTTCATCTCTGTTGTCAGAAGATATGAGACAAAAGAACATGGAAGGAGGGACCCATGAAGCCTTGACAGTAAGAGGTCAACTAATAGATAGAGGAAAATAAAAAGCCTATGGTAGAAATCCAAAGTTTAGCGGTAGATCTAAGACTCGATCACCTAGTTTGACGATGAAAACATGACGGTGATGAGACAAAGTCGAGCATTATCGATGTAAATGTAAGTAAAAAATAGTCAATAAATTCAAAGGATTTGATGAAGGTCGGTCAACTGATGGTAAGTCATTGCAAGAAGAGAAAGGAGATATGTATTTTACCTCCACAAGTACACAAGTGTATCATGACTCATGGATGATAGAATTTGGTTTGTCATATCATATGAAACCTAGCAAAGGGTGGTTTTGTGATTATTAGAATATCAATGGTGGTGATATTCTAATTGGAGATGATTCAAAGACTAGGATAGTCGGACGAGGTAAATTTTAACTGAAATTGAAAGATGGAAGAATAGGAACACTTCCAGGAGTGTTGCATATCCTGGGTTTGGTTCAAAACTTGATCTCAATTAATAAGATGGGGAATGAAGGTGTGCAATTTGTATTTGATAAATATATGTGCAAGATGGTGTGAGGAGTGATGATATTGATTAGGGGAGTTTGGATTGAAACCTTGTCTAAGAAATTGGGAAGAACAGACATCAACGAAATTACTAATGTGGTACGTCTGAAGTCTGAAAACATATCTTATTGTATAGTTGACTCAACCATGTTGTGGAATCAATGGATGGGACATATAGGTGAGAAAGGTCTTCATGATATGCATAGTATAGGTACAGTCGAAGGTTTCCCCGACTGCTCTAAATAAGTTGAATTTTATGAACATTGTATTTATGGTAAACATAGTCATGTAAGGTTCTCATCGAGTGCTACTAGAGCTAAAGAAATATTGGAATTAATACATAGTTATGTGTTTGGAACTGTTCCAGTCCCTTCACTAGGAGGATTTTAGTATTGCGTTTCTTTCATAGATGATTTATCCATAATGACATGGTTGTATTTTCTGGGGAAGAGATGTGAGGTTTTAGAGAAATTTCAAGAGTTTAAAGCTCTTGTGGAGAATCAAATTGGTAAAAGGATCAAGGTGTTGAGAACTAATAATGAAGGATAATTCTATGGAAATGAGTTTGACCAGTGTTAAGATTCAATATGCTAAGACATAGAATATCAGTATTACATTCCATTTCACAACAATAGCATATACAGGATCACTGAAAGAACAACAAGCACAGCATAAACACAAGAGACACATATTTATCTTGGGAAACCCTCATGGGGTAGAAAACCCAACAAAGTTTCCTCAATATAGATGACCAGCAAATAAAAATATGTAAACCCTAGACATGAGCTTCTTCTCCTCCATAGCAAATCTCTCTCTCACCTATGCGCCAATCACAAGTGAGTGTATTTTGTGTAAAATGAGGAACACACCTCCTCTATTTATACACAACTCCGACTTGACTCACTAAATAGGTTGACCTACACTTTAACCACTGGGGACTTAAACACCCCATACAATTGACTGGGCCGACCCCTCTAAGGTGGTCTAATAACCCTTTTACCCACATAACACATACAGGGCCGACCTCACATGGGAGATCTAATAACCCTAGTTACCACAATCTCTCGGAGGAATAAACATCTCCGGATACATAATAAAGTCCCTTTGGAGGAATGTAACATCTACAGAATAATATGATACAAATATAATATTCTTAGAAGTTACAATATTTCAACACTCCCCCTTAACGATAAGGATATTATAAAAACATCTGCAGGAGCAAGGAGTCATCAACATCATACATGATACATATATAAATCATTGGAAGCTTTCTTCATACACCATCAGTAACTCAATCAGTTACTGGATCATCAATATTTGGATCCTCTTAATCAATAGCATTGTCATCTCATGATTAGTAGCATCGTCATCTCACGATCAGCATCATTGTCATCTCACGATTAGCAGCATCGTCATCTCACGATCAACAACATCATCATCTCACGATAAGCAACATCGTCATCTCACGATCAGCAGCATCGTCATCTCACGATCAGCAGCATCGTCATATCACGATCAACATCATCGTCATCTCACGATTAGCATCATCGTCATCTCACGATCAACAACATCGTCATCTCACGATCAGCTCATCGTCATATCAACTGGATCCTCTTGATCAACAGCACAATAAAATCAATTGGATCCTCTCGATCAACAGTACAACAACATCAAATCGATCCTCTCGATCAACAGTACAATAGAATCAACTGGATCCTCTCGATCAACAGCGCAATAGCATCAACTAGATCCTCTCGATCAACAGCATCATAGCAGTATATCCTGCAACACACATGATCCTTCCTTTCAGAATTACGGGATCAATCATATCACAATAAGTATTTAAGACTATCCTTCCTTTCGAAATTATTGGATTTGTTGTCTAGGGATGATCAATCCCATCACAATTATTTAAGACAATCCTTCCTTTCAGAATTACTGGATTTACTGTCTAAGGATGACTAATCCTCTCACAATCATTTAAGACAATCCTTCCTTTCGGAATTAATGGATTTACTGTCTAAGGATGACTAATCCTCTCATAATCATTTAAGACAATCCTTCCTTTCGAAATTATTGGATTTACTATCTAGGGATGATTAATCCTATCACAATCATTTAAGACAATCCTTCCTTTCGGAATTACTGGATTTACTCTCTAAGGATGATTAATCCTATCACAATCATTTAAGACAATCCTTCCTTTCGGAATTACTGGATTTACTGTCTAAGGATGATTAATCCTATCACATACATTTTGAACCAACCGTTCAGGGATGATGCAATCCTATCACGTAAATTTTGAACCAAACGTTCAGGGACGATGCAGTCCTATCACGTAAATTTTGAACCAAACGTTCAGGGACGATGCAGTCCTATCACGTACATTTTGAACCAAACGTTCAGGGATGATGCAGTCCTATCACGTCCACTAGGGACCACTTCTCGGAGACATATGTCTATGTATCAATTCAAGGACCAAAGTCCAGGGATGATACAATCCCTATCGTCCACTAGGGACCATTCATTGACCTCATCGTCAAAACAGGTAGCCTCATCATCGACCTCATCGTCGAAATAGGTAACCTCATCATCAATACATGTATCCTCATCATCGATACAAGTATCCACATCATCAATACAAGTATCCTCAACATCGATACAGTATCCTCATCATCGATACAAGTATCCTCAGCATCGATATAGTATCCTCATCATCGGTACAAGTGTCCATATCTATACCAGTATCCAAATATCATCATCGACCATATCACTCCCCCTTTCAAGGAGGGTCCTTCTGAACTACACCAAGCTTGTCTCAGAAATACTCAAACTTTACTCGAGACAAAGGTTTGGTCAATATATCAGCAACTTGTTCATCAGTGCTCATAAACTCAAGCTTGATAGCTCCTCTCTGCACCATATCCCGTATATAAGAATATCGGATCTCTATAAGCTTTGACTTATCATGGAACACTAGATTCTCTGTCATCTTGATACAACTCAGGTTGTCACACAAGATCACAGTGGGTCCATCTCTAAGTCCAACAATCTTGATGACAACTTCTAAAGCCATATCACTTCACAACTAGCATAGCAAGAAGCTATATATATATTTCACTTCGTCTGTACTGAGAGCCACACTAGACTGCTTCCTGCTAAACCATGAGATCATGGCAGATCCCAGATAATAAAATTCGTCCGATGTACTCTTCCTGTCTGATACACTTCCTTCCCAAACATCTGTGTAGCCATACAATTTGAAGTCATGATCTCCAAAATAATATAGACGAAAGTCTATCATACCCTTTAGATACCTCATCACATGCTTTGCAGCTATCTGGTGAACAAAATCAAGGTGTTCATAACAAAGCATATATTTGGCCTGGTGTTCGTCAGATACATCAATAATATACTTGTACAGAGTTACATACACTAACTCTGATGAGTCATCAGCTAACAGCTTCAAGTTGGAATCCATGAGAGTGGCCATGGTTTTACATTCCAACATATCAAATCTTCTCAAGATTTCCACAGTATAATTTCCCTGGTCGAGAAAGATTCCTTCTGGGCCTTGCAATACTTCTAGGAAGTAATGCATCAATCCAAGATCTTTCAGCTCAAACTCTTCTTGCATTCCATGATCCATTTCTCATTCTCTATCAGAAAGAGATCATTCACATACAGTAATGGTATCATCCATAACCTTAAGGTAAAGGTTAGGATCATCTTTACTTTTGGTAAATCCCAAGCTTGTCAAGAAGCTATCAATTCTCCTTTTGTGACTAAACATCATTCACACTCTGCATGGAGTGATCTTATGCATATCTATATGTGCCATCTCCTTTCAAATGGGTCTATTGATATGAGCCTAAAGATCATTCAAACTTTGTGGTGAGTTCCTTCTTGCATCCATCTAAGAATGTCATCTGAATATAGAAACCATCTTCAACTTTGTAGCAAAGGTTAAAATCCGCATCGCCCATGGTGATCATTAAGCTCATCAAATGACTATCGATCTTGGGTACCTGTACAGAGCTTTCTTCAATTACATCATTAAGAGAATGGTCTTATCTAGCCACTTGGAGCAAACATCTCGTCATGATCCTCTTCCTCTTTCTAAGAGAATCCTCTAGCCACAAGCCTTCTATAGTGTGTTTGATTTGTAAGTCTTCTTGTTGAACATCCATCACTCGTTCGGTGTTCATCATCATTCTTCATGATCTTTCCTACAAATCAAAGTTAATTACATGATTAGTAATACTTCATAATCATCAAATCATGTTTGACATGATAACCTATTATGCATACAGATATGATTCACATAGTTATGAACTATCTTGACCAATACTTTGGTACAACACTTTTACATATCATGTATGCATACAGTGGTTATCTAGATGCCTTCCATCTCTACCAGAGCATACTATCAAGAGCGTGCACATCTCTCAACATGTCAGCAAAGAGGTTTCATTCTAGACAAACAACAATGGAATGTTTGTCCAACTTAATCATCATATGCATATTAGTATTATACTGTTCAATGCTATATGAATGCTCACACTATGCATGATATATTTTAGGAATATAAATATGCATACAGCTATTACATGCAATATCATTTACTATTTCAGAGATTCAAATAACAACTCAAATACTTATCTTTTATGGTTGCCTCTCGCTTGATCTCTAGATGTCTTTGAACTTCTTATCCATCCTGGACCACTATGCATGCTCAAGTGTGCACTAGTGTCATCCTCATGATCTCATACATAATCATACATTCATTAGTATAGTCTCAATACTATCAAAACATTATGATTCTAAATGGTCATGATCATTTCATACATAGGTATACTTACCTAAGATACTAACAAAGTAGGAAAACATATCTGGATTATCAAGATTGGTTATGTCTTAACATATCCAAACAATATATTCTTTGTTCTCTTCAATGAGTTAGAGACCTTGTGCTAGAACCTGCATATCTCATAGGTTAAGCATAGTAGAACAAAGTCATACATACCTCGTAAGTAGAGCTTCTATGTGATCAAATATTATGGATGAGTCTTTGTCTTCATGTCATCATGGTCATAGAACTTGATTTGTCTTTCTTGATGTACCTGTATCTTATTAGCAGACAACATCATCCTCATACAATACCACAGGTGTATTAGTACAATCATATAACCCTAATCAATGAATGTCTTCTATCATTGACATGCATTCATAATTTTACTAGGGTGATAAGACAATTCTAAGATTAATCAAGATTGTACTAACCTCAATAATATGAAGACAAACATATCATAAACTTAATCATGAACAGATTTCAACACATACCTATATATCCTCAAGTCATACCTATCGAGATTTCTTGTAGTATTCTTATGTAAGGCCTTAGCCTCATCTCCCTCTGAAACTGGAACTTCTTCACTTATGCAGGTGTCCAATTCATTCTTTTCTAGGATTAACCCAATCCACTTTGATTTGTTGAGACTGGATCTGGAGTTGGATTAGGGTTTGTTAGAGAAACCCCTAAAATTCAAACTTTGAATTTCAAACTTCTGAATGGATGGAAAGATGTGGCTTGCTGAGCTGATCAAGCTGGTATACTTTAATTTTGAAAACTAAAAAATTTGACCTCTCAAAATTGCCTTTAAAACTTCTGGATTCACTGGACAGGACCCTGAACTAGGGTTTGATAAAGCCCACCCTTTTTCCCAACCAAAAAGTTCGATCCAAATCTCTAAACTTCAATTTTTCTGAGTAGCTTCCAGTTGTGGTCACATATTTAAAAAATTCAAACTTTTGCAGAAGCCCTAATTTTCCACCTTTTCGATCAAAATCATGAACTAGGGTTTGATCAAGACCGGCCTTCTTCCCAACCAAAAAATTCGATCTTGGTCTCTAAATTTCGATTTTGATGAGGAGAATTCAGTCGTGGACTCCGATTCCATAAATTCCAACTTTCTCCGAAGCCCTAAATTCCTACAGCAGTGACAAACCAAGAATGAAGGTGCTCAGAATCCAAATTTGTTTTGATAGAAATATGCACCTAATTGTTTCTATTGCATCTCTGAAATTACAAGTCCACAGGGTCTGAAATTTCATCCTGTAGTATCCTGACCTGTTGTCTTTCCAACCCCACAGGTCTTACCTCAATTGGATTCTCTGATAGAGAGAGAGTTATTCCAAGTGTCGCAACGTGACCTGTTTATGGAATAAAACAGGAGAGCGAACTTGTATGGAGTGCCACGTGTCAATGTTTCAACTTAGGCCTCTGAAAAAATTACCGGAGACAATAAATTCCGTGAAATACCTGTCACTTTTTACGAAATTTCATTTGGAGCTTCCTAGCCCGAGATATGACCTTTTTTCCTAGGTCACCTGTTTATGACTGAGATATGGAAGAGGCAGAAACCCTGATTTGTACTGATCATATCTCACAAAGTACAACGAATCGGAGGTTTTCCTTTGGACACAAGGTATAGGGGGATGTTATATACGACTTCTAGAGGTTTTAGATCCTTAACCTTTTCCAAAATGGATGTATAGTGAAAGTTCCACGATGACTGGTTTTTGCTATATAAAACCTTAACCTTCAAATTGTCGCAAATGAAGCAAGTGTCGTAAGTTCCATACATTTCCTTCCTTTAGGCTAGCTCTGATACCATGTTAAGATTCAATATGCTAAGATAGAGAATATAAATGTTACATTCCATTTCACAACAATAGCATATACATGATCACTGAAAGAACAACAAGCACAGCATAAACACAAGAGACACCGATTTATCCTGGGAAACCCTCATGGGGTAGAAAACCTAGCAAAGCTTCCTCAATATAGATGACTAGCAAATACAAAGATGTAAACCCTAAACATGAGCTCCTTCTCCTCCATAGCATATATATCTCTCACCTATGTGCCAATCACAAGTGAGTGTAATGTGTGTTAAATGAGGAACACACCTCCTCTATTTATACACAACTCTGACTTGACTCACTAACTAGGTCGGCCTACACTTTAACCACTGGGGACTTAAACACCCCATAAAAATGACTGGGTCGACCCCTATAGGGTTCTCTAATAATACTTTTACCCACATAACACATACAGGGCCCACCTCACATGAGAGATCTAATAACCCTAGTTACCACAATCTCTCGAAGGAATAAACATCTCCGGAATAATAGGATACAAATATAATATTCTTAGAAGTTACAATATTTCAACAACCAGTTCTATAGACAACATGGTATATCAGGACAAAACACAACTCCATACATGCCTCAATAGAACAAAGTTGCTAAAAGAATGAAGAGAACCCTGATGAAGAAAGAGAGGATCATGCTTAGTGGTTCAAGTGTTGCACAAGAGTTTAGTGCAGAGGTAGTTAACACGGTGTGTTACCTGGTGAATAGGTTGACTAGGTCATTGTCGAAGGCTTTGGTCGATAATAATCCATATGAGGCATGGGATGGTAAAATTATATCTCTTTCACATCTTAGAGTGTTTGGGTGTGAAGCCTTTGTGCATATCCCAAAGGATAAAATAACCAAACTCAAAAACAAGTTGGAGAACTACATATTCATCGGGTACAAGGATGGAGTGAAAGGGTATAAGCTATGAAACCTAGTGTTGAGGAAGGTATTTTGTAGTAGAGATGTGATCTTTGGAGAAGTCGGAGGAACTTGCAAGGATGAAGAGGTTGAAAAAGAAAAACCAGAAAAAGTGGGAGTTTGAAATTGTTGGAATATTTTATATTCCTTGGAAGGTAATAATTTATTTGTATTATGTCGGAAGATATCCACCATCTTATGTAAAAGAGTAATACATTATATCCCATATTCATTATGGTAAAATATACTCTTGATATTCATTATTATATAAAGAGATGTTACTATGGAGAATTATATTATCCCACATGTAATATGTGAGAGTAATTCCTCCTCATCTCTTGGTATATAATAGAGTCAAGGGAGTCTTTCACATTCATCCATTGTGGATCATATCATTATCTTTACTTATTCACACAAGTATTTCTATATTGTATTGGGGTTATTGGCATTGCTCTCTTGTAATCTTGATGGAGATATTCTGGAGAAAATAGAAGACTACCTTCTCGTGGACATAGCCCAATTGGTGAACCATGTAGATCTGGTGTACTATTTTCTCTTGTTCTCTTTCTGTACTTATTGTTGATATATTATTGTTTTGCATAGATAGGTAAGCTAGTTTAGTTAGATCCATATCTTTGACATGGTATCAGAGCTTGTTGCTATGATCTAGCACCTTCTATTGCTTTCAAAACAATATTTTATCATTTGGGCATTGTTTCTTGTAGATTTGCTTTCTATCTGGTAGCCATTAGGCTTCTCTTCAGATCTAGGTATGTTTCTGCAATTTTTTTTTCTAACCCTAACCCTGTTGTGTAGATTTTTGCAGAAATTTTTTCAAGGGTTTCTTGATGTTATTTTTGTAGAGCTATATCAGGGAAAATTTTAAGAATCCCCCCTAAATTTGTATGTATAATAAATGGGCGAATCCATGTGATACATGGGAAAGTGTGAAGTCTATTTTATTAATAATATAATATGTATATATAATTTTTTGGCGAATCTTTCATGGATTTATAAACTATTGTAAAATTTGGGCGAATCTTTCACAAAATTATAAAACCTTGGTACCGGGTTCCAATTTCGTTGGTTACTTCCCTAATTATAGTAGGCTTGGTTGTTGGGTTCGTAAGGCCTAGCAAAATTATTTCTTCTTTGATTGACGAAACAGAGTTGTTCTATTGCACCTTCAGTTGTGGGCTCTTGAATAGCAGCTTTGCATAAGGGAAACAGAGGACAGTTATCAGTGGAGTGATCGTCAGTGCAGAAGCCACATATTTCTATGGTGTTTAGTGTGCACTGCCCCTTCTCATGTTTTTTTCTGCAACGTGGACAAAAGACTGCCAATGCTTGGTTTATTTCGTCCTGTTTTTTCTTGATTTGAAGTGCATCAAGTTGCATGGCCAGGGATTGTAGGATATCAGTATTCATATCATCAAGGAGGTTTCCTAAATCATACTTTGTAATATTTGGTCTTGAAGATGTTGATCCCCCAGTAAATGGGTGTGAATCCCTTGTTCCACTTTTACCTTTCCTAGATCTAGAGTAGTTTTTGAAAATTTGCATGATTTGGTCATAAGTTTTCTGGAATATATCTCCATCTCCCAGAAGGTTCAAAACTTCTATATTTTCTTCTTTTATCCCCCTAAGAAGGATAAGTTTCAGTGATTCTTGATCTAAAGTGTAGTGATTGGCTCGTTTGTAGCTAAGTTGAAATTGTTGTGTGTAATCTTCTAAGGATTCTCTTTCTCCTTGTTGCATTCTAAAGATTTCGTCTCTTGTATCTTTTGCCTTACAGTAGTCCCTGTATTTTTCTAGGAAAGTTTGTTTCATTTGGTCCCATGTAAAGATGTTGTTCCCTTCTAGGCTCATGAACCATCTGAGTGATAGATATTTCAATGTAGAAGGAAAGAGTCTTAGTTTTTGTACATCAGTGGTGTAGCCAAATGTCCTACGGACTACCTCAAACTCAAATAGGAATGTGTCAGGATCCTCTGAGGTTAGGCCATGGAAGTTTGGTAGTTTATTAGGGTTGATATTCTTCATCCTGGAATCTCCAAGAGGTACACTGATAGGAAAAGAGAATAGTTCTCTAGGTTCATCATCTTCCTCTGCCATAGTGTTGTTTGAGCTAGAGCTAGCAAAGAAGTTATCTCTGTGTGGTTTGTAGCTAGAATCGGCCTCTTCTTCTGAGTTAAGGAATTCAAATTGAGAATTATCAAAACTGTTGTTGCTCCTAGGGCGGGCAGGCAGAAAGCGTCCAAATCTATCTCGTTGTCTTCTAGGCATTCATGGTAAAAAAATTATGTTTATGGTTGTTTTGTGTGTGTGTTTTTCAAAGATGTCTCCTATGGATTAAGCACCTCCCCGGCAACGGCACCAAAAAGTGGTGGACTCCTGGAATGGATACCTAATTAGGGTAGCTAAACCGGAAGCATACTTTAATTATCGACCAGGGAGCGTACAAACTTAAGAGGTACTAAGCATTGTATGTGCTCTATAGGATAGTATTCATCGTTATAGGTTGTTGCGATGTATCTTGAAGGTTTCTCAAAAAGGAAATGGAAGTGATATGCTCTTAAACAACGAATGAAGGAATATGAAAATATTGTAAACTTATGAACTAGAAATGCTGAAACTAATAGATCTTTATGCTAAGAATTAAATGCTGGAAGACTTTAAATCTAATCTAAGAAATAAAATGCTGAAAGCTTGGGAAACTTGATCTAGAAATAAAATACTGAAAACTAGAAGTCTAACTAGAAATTCAATACTGAAAATTAATCAAACTTGATCTATTTGAATCCAATGTTGAAAGTGATAATCATTTACTCTATTCAAATCCAAAGAACTAAAACAATTAACTCCTATATAACTGAACTCAGATAAAAGAAATATTCATGGCATCGCAGATCTAAATCATTGTCTAAAATTAATATAGCGAGCTAGAAAACATAGGTAATTACGCCTGCACAGAATGCGTGTACAGGACTACATGAAGCGTATTGTAGAACTACAGAATCAATGTTGACGAACTACAGATAAAAAGTGTTGAAATGAAATGATTGCTGAACTGAAATAAAACTATGTCATTCAAACCATTGTCAAGTACTTCATATACCATGATGTTTAAATCAATTAACAGGTCATATGAGAAATACCTGAAATAAAAATGAAGCTCTTGACCTACGTGTTGGAGGGGCCCTCTCCAAATCGTATTTCAGGAGTGGAAAAATTCTTATAAACGCAAATCTTGAAGCAACATCACTTCTTCCATTAAAATTGTAACTTCATGTTCAAAAGAGTCTTAAAATAGAATTTTCTCGAATAACATATGCTGAAGATAAGTTCTACAAAAATTCCAACAGGAGCCTCTTTCTAACCAAGAGGCCCATATATATCTATTTTGAAACATAACCTAACTATATTCTTTAAATGTCAATTATGTTGAACAGGAGTTCTCTTCTACAAATCAGGAAAAAGGGCGCTGAGCTACTTATAATATTTTAGTCCTCAAGCTAGAATTGATGGTTGTCTCTTAGAGTACCTATGCCTGCTCATACACACTTATTTCCATATAATTAGCTCATAGAAAATGCTTTTAATCATAAAAGAATAACCTCTAAACTACTCTATCAAATAATCAAAACAAATCATTAAACCCCACAAACAAAGGCATTTTCCATATCCATTATTGTGCTTGTGTGGCATAAAAAGGCTTATAAAGTACCTAATTTGGGGCTCATCAACGACCTCGACAACACCAAAACCTTTGCCCCTATTTCAAAGATGAACTTCATATGACTGATCATTTCCCTTGCTACTCGTTTTGGATGCGAACTTCATTAAATGGATGTTAAAAATACCTTTCTTCACAGAGATATGTCTGAAGAAATTTATATGGAACAACCTCTTGGCTTTGTGATAGATTATGGACTTGTTTTTTGACTCAATAATTCATTGTATGGTTTGAAACAAGAACCTCATGCTTGGTATGAGAATATTGATCAGTTCTTTGTCAATCTTGGCTTCAAATATTGTGAATCTAATCAAAGTATTTATTTATGACATGTTTATGGTGATACTTTGATTGTGGCATTGTATGTTGATGACTTAGTCATAACTGGCAATAATGTTAATCTGATTTTGGGTTTGAAGAAACAACTTATGGATACCTTTGGAATGACTGACTTGGTCTATTGCATTTCTTTCTGGGAAATCAAATTTTACAAATGTGTGATGGTATCTTTCTTTCTTAGCCAAAATATGCTTTGGATATTTTGAAACGATTTAAAATGGACGATTGAAATTCTTGTGCTACACCTTATTAGTCGGGCATAAATTTGTCGAAATATTGTGACTCACCATGAGTTAATGCAACTCTTTATTAACTATTGGTTGGTAGCCTAATTTACTTAACTCATAGTCGACATGATCTCTCCTTTATTGTAGTGTGGTCTCCTAGTTCATGCAAAATCCTAGAGAAAGAAACTAGAAATATACAAAGAGAATTGTTCATTATATCAAAGGAACTTATCAGTATGGTATTAAGTATTATTGCAGTATAGAACCGTTGGTCGGGTTTACTGATTCCTACTTGGGAGGTGAAATTGACGATCAAAATTTCACTTATGGTTATGTGTTTCGACAGAGTTCTAGACCCTTGGTTTGGTCATGTAAGAAACAAAAGGTAGTCTCTCTGTTGACTACAGAAGCAAAGTATCATGGAGCTATCAATGCAGGTACATAGGCAGTTTAGATCCACCAACTTCTAGAAGAGCTTGTTTTTGTTGTCCAGGCCTCAACTATTATTCATTATGACAATCATAGTACAATACAAGTTGTTGATAATCTTGTTTCTCATATCAAAATGAAGCATGTTGGAATTCATGTTCACTATTTGAGATAGTTGGTATAGAGCAATGTTGTATCACTTGTTTATTGTAAGACTGGTGATCAGATTGTTGATATCTTTATGAATCCTTTACCAGAAACTAAGTTTGTGAAACTTCAAGATATGCTTGGGCTTCAGGAAGCTGCAATTATGGGGGGATTTTCAGAAAATTTAATTACATCTCCTGAATCTCCAAGTGTTGTTTTGATCAGGGGGAGTTGGAATCTCACTTTATGTAGGTTCATCACACCTATGGATCTTCTAGGGTCAATCAGTCAATAGACGACAATCAACTAGTAGAGTAGTCGAATGGAAGCTCGACTAAGTTTTCAACTAAATGGTCAAATGAATGGTCTATGAGGTTGTGGTTGACTCAACTACAATATCCAACTAAACTATGGGACATTGCAAATTTTGTGGAAACAGTTAGAACCAACGACCCATATTTGTGGACGAGATCCTCCTCACTTCAAGGAAGTTGGTTATATCTAGAGACTATATAAGAAATACTCTATGGGTTTTGTTGAGTGTGTCATTCATGTGATCAACTATGAATTGTGATGTTCTGATTATAACGCGATGTGCTTAAGTGTTGTAACGGTGTCTTCAGACACCATCTCTCTACTTAGAATTGTGTTCCCTTCTGTTATTTTCTTTGATGATTTATGGTTCATATGAAGAGGTTCTTCAACAAAGTATACTCCATTATGAGTCTCAGTGGAATTATAATAGAAAATGTAAGTATAGAATATGTGATTTTGTTTGATAATATAGAAGGGGATGTGATAAATGTGTATTGGATAATTGAAAATGTGTTCATGTATAATTCCTTACTATGCATTTCCCTTAATGTATCTAGTATACTTTTGTGAGTTATGATGTCCACAAAGGAAGTGAAGGATGTTACTCTATGTTGTAGATATTTCTCCCTACGGATAGGTAGAAACTCTTTTAGGTTAAAGTAGACTTAACTGACTCTAAACTAAGACAAAAAGATAACAAATGCTACCTTGAATTCCTAGATCCGAACAAATATTTCAATATCATAATGCTGGAAGAAACGGAAGAGATATGAATGACCTTTGATTTAATCGCTCATCCTAGTTGTTGCTCCAATCTTCAAGTCCTAACGAATGAACCTGTTAGAACAAACCAAGATACAAGCATATACAATCTTCTAGCAATATGAAATATATATTAGAATCTAAATCTATAGCAGAAACAAATCATGTGATTGAAACAAGATCAACATACACGATTTGGGAAACAAGACAAGTTATGTTTTATTGCAAACTTGAAGGCACTTACAATGGTTGCTTGATGTCCAAGCCAACTTCCAGCTCCAAGTGCTTTCTCCTCTAGCTATCTCCACAAAGATTCAAGATCATAGGTTTGATGTCTCCAAGAGTCCTCCCCTTTGCTCATGGAAGGCCTCTCTCTTATAGTGTGTAGTAGGGTTAACCAACAAGAGAGAAGGATGGATCTTGGGAGTGTTTAGTGGATCAGACCCACTAATCTGAGAAAGTGAGTTAGGATCGAATCAGGGATGCCAATCCTCAAAAGTCTCTCGAAGATCAAGATTCCACAAACCATGGCAAAAAGGCTAAAAAAGGAGTACCGCGCCCCTGCAACTGAGCATAGCGCAGTAGTACCGCATAGCAGATAAGGAGCATGGCGCGGTAGTGGGGACTACCGTGCTCCTAAATTTGAGCAAGGAGCGGTAGTGTAAGTGGTATATTAAGTCTCAGCTGGGTTTATTCCTGACAGGATAGGTTTGTCTCCATGGATCATTCATCATTTTTCTCTTCTGGTTGTTTTAATCAGCAGGGGAAGTGTCGTCAACTATTTTTATTGTGAAGATGTGACACTATGAAATATGGAGGTATAACAAATGCCCCCTAAAGTGTGAGGTCAGAAGGGACTGATGGCCGAAAGACTTTACAAATATTGTGCGGAGATAGCATCGAGGAGAGTAACAAGGAGCTGAAATAGAAACAAAATTTCAGATATACCACCGAGGCGGGCATCCCCATGCTCGGAAACAATTGACTCAAAGCATGGCTGCCGACCAATACATTGCAGATCCATGAGTACTGAGATGATATAGACTGTAGACAAATCATGGCTACTATGAACAAGTGTATATCCATGAGACGGTAATGACACAGCCACGACTAATACAAAAATTGGATCTGTGTGATACAAAGGACATATCCATCGCAACCTGGACACAATCAAAGTACAAAGGTGCATCCAGGGTCTTCTACTCAATCGCAAATGATACGAATCTATCCATGTGATTACAAGGTGTTGAAGTCGAACATGGTAGAAACCATTTGATTACTGGTCAATGATGTGAACCGTTAACAAATGAGAGGGAAATCACCAATGATGACGATGATCCCCAAGGTATCTATAGTACATCTCAATGAAATGTGAATGAATGAGTTGATGTCAAGCATTCGAGAGATTGTTCGATCAAAGGTCAATGATGTAGACCTACTGTCGAACACGAGGAAACCTGCCATTGAGGCATGCAGGTACCAAGGTACTAGTGGTTGATTCCTAAGTCCAGTTCCCGGATAGTGATTTGGCGTCGATGAGAATAAACTCGTCGAAGGTGGGCCATAATGATTCCCACATCATCGACATGAAATCGAAATGAAGGATAGTATAGGACGATGAAACAATAGAACATGTACTGACACAGCGGAGGTCTGACACAATGAATGACTCTGAACAATGCAACCCTTTGAACATATAACGGCATGAAGCAGGGCCTGGCAGCGGGGATTATTGATAGCAGAGGATAGACACCGAATGAGTAGGCTTGTGGCCAGAGAGACAACTCGGGATGATGACTATAACTCGTTAGGAACAGATACCCAAAAATAGGCAAGGGACAGACGCATGCCATGTTCAAAGGTGACGACTAACAAGCTGCCAACAAAATAAAATCGACTTGTTTCCCATTTTCCCCCGACATGATGGACGAGTACCTCTTTGTTGTTTTACGAGCTTGAAGAGGATAACAGATGCTCGGTATAGATCATCTCATAGATGAGTCCGATCTCACATGTTTTATGAACCTGAGAAAGGAGAGGTTCGTCCCAAACTGGGTCCTTCGATGTCAAATTTTAACGAGTCCAGGGAAGGAAAAATCAGTAGTTTTTCACATTCAGAGAGCCTGAAAAACTTAAAGAAAGCTCCAAAGTGTACTTTTTCGTAAATTTAGTCCCTCGATCCTGAAAAAAGTGTAAAACAATTCCCGAGAGAACTCTCCCAGTCAAAAATTGACTGAGGTATACCTTTCTCGTAAATAGTTTAGATGGGCCGAAAAAGGGGTAACCTATCAACGAATAGACGACCTTTCAAATACTTTTACAAGTGTGAAAGAGACAAGATCACTTGGCAATCTTTTCAAAACGAGGGAGTCTTGAAAAGGGCTTAAAAAGAACTCCAATGGTCTTTTTTGTAATTTTAAATTATTCTGGTCCGAAAGAAGAATAAAATACAACCAAAATAATACTTTCCTCATCGTTTAATGAGCATGAGTAAAGTTGACTAAGCTCGACACCGTTTACTTGAGTTTGACAAGCATGATCTAGGTGTAAAAGCGCTTGGAATCTTTTTCAAGTTTTAATCCAAAGCACGAAAAAGATAAAGTAGGCTCGAAATGAAGGTCAAATAAGTGAATAAACGCTGGTGTGAACATATTTAAAGGAGATCCTATCAACAAATGCTCATGGAACCAGATATTAGTAATGTGATATGGGTTTTAATTTAACCAGATAATATAATGAGTAAAATATAAGTGAAAAAGTTATATAAGGAATAGGTAAATATGGAAAGTTACCATTTCACTTGTGCATTTTCCCAAAGAGGAAATTTTACCCATTGAGGAGCAAAAACTTCAAGAGTTCATATTTGGAGATCCGGAGCACTGTTTCAACAGCCGTCGACGCCAGGTGAGAGCTTTCAAGCCCCTCTTTCATTTCATTGGTAGAAAACTTAATTTCAATGGGAAAAAATTAATTTTTGGGCAGGCCCTAATAGGCTTTTTTCGCCCCTGATACTACCGCACGCTTGCTTAATCGAGAAGTGCGGTACTATCGATGGATACCGATCTGTAGGGTTAAACGGGGGCACGGTAGTGTAGACTACCGCGCAGTAGTGTTTTCCCCAGGCACGGTAGTGGCGAGCATTAGGGAAGAAAATTTGATTTTTTTCAAATTTTTTCCTAAGATCAAGTTATTAAATTATTAATGAATGCTTCTTGTGACCTTTTGCAGGTGTTTGCAACTTGTTTGGGGAAAAATGGTCAGCTGGAAAGAAAGGGAGCATGAAGCGGATGATTTGTTGGCCAAAGATGACCAAGAGACCTTCTCAAGCAAGCAAAACTTCTCACCCACATTATACAAATGTGGGACCCCTACATTCAAGATTTCCGAGTTGGAGAACACACCCTTGAGATTGAGCTCAAGGACATTTATTTCCTCACAGGTCTCTCGAAGAGAGGGACCCGGGTGAATTTTACAGGGTTCACGAACTCGGAGGCGAGCACCGATGCTTTGATTGCTCGTTATTGTCGTCAAGGTTTGGGGAAGAAAAGTGGTAAGGTGGTCACTAAAGATATTTTGGAACTTCCTTTAAAAATCGTGTTGTTCACCATCACACGTGCAGCAGGGAGTACGGGTCCCCATCATGCATCCCGTACACAAATGAATCTTGCTGTGTATTTCATGGCACCGACACTATTCAACTGGTGTGAAGCAGTATTGACCAACCTCAGAGAGAAAGTGAACAAGTGTAGGCTTGGAGAGAACTCTCAGTTTGGGTATGGGAGCATTTTGGTCACCTTCTTCTTGGAGAGGGTGCCCTTGTTGAGTTTGCAGCTGACCATGCCCCCCGTCCACCTACCGAGCCACGGATGGTTCAATGGAGTGAGTATGCAGGGCGGCTTGGAGGGCCGCAACGTTTGGACTTTGGTGAGGACTTCTTCTCATGGCTCGAGGAATAGATCGTGATGATCAATGACTACCCCTATGCGGGGGTGGACTTCCGCGATGACATAGACTTGGCACTGCCGGAAGATGAGGATTGGGACAATTCAGGCATGACCTTCATTAATGTGTTTTGTAATTTTTTGAATATATGATTTTTGATTTTTTTTGGAATTTGTAAAAATATTTTAATATATGTACGTGTGCATGTTGCAGATCGTGGACCACAGAGACCTGCAGGGTACTCGCCGTTACGCCGAGGTGGTGTCGATCGCCGAGCTGTTTCGGACGAGGAAGAAGACGCGGATGAGGTGGGAGGGGTCAGGGAGATAGAGAGGAACCTACAGGGTTTAACCCACGGGGTCCCAGCTATGAGGATGGATGACATCCCTTTGCATCTCCAGCGGAATACTGTAGGTGTGCCTAGGCGTATTGGCCAACTCCTCCGTAGGGTGGCTCGGACTATTGTTTGCTATCACCAGGGGCGTGAGGAATCTGAGGAGTAACATGATAGATCTCCTTATATAGTAGTGTTCTACTTTTTGCAGCATGTACACGATATGTAGGCTTTGAGAGCCAAATTTTGTATGGGATTAGATCCCAAATTTTGTCATTTGAACACAAACTTTATGTATTTTGAGAAAAACATTTTTATATGCAGTGATATATATACATGGACCTGCTTTTATGATCTATTTATTTACAATGGCTTGTGTATTCATTTTATGATGTGTTTTTATGTATGAGCTAGATGCCAATCCAAAATGTAATTAGCTAATGAATCAGCTACACAATTGAATTCTCTCGGTATATGTTGATATGAAATAAAATTAAAAGATCGTTCCAAGAGGCGTACCCTTCAAAATAAGCGAAGTAGGATAGGATTGAGGACTGTGTAAAAATGATTCAGATGGGAAACCACGAGTTGGGAGTCTAGAAAGACCGATAGGGAGTCAATTCCAAGGGAAGCAACCTCTGTTAAGAGTCCAATGACCGCATGGTACTCTGCAATATTGTTGCTTGTGGGACCCAAGCAAGCAGCTCCTGAAGATAACAACTCGCCAATGGGAGAATAAATTACCCATGCTGCGGAAGCAAGGTTCCGGGTGTATCGGCTCGCACCGTCGGTGAATCCGTAGTAGGCAGACACCTACGCATAAAAGCACAAGTCAAGGTAAGAATGGATGCATGAGATCCATGCATGCATACAAAAAGATAAATGAAAATAAACTAGGTACATTATGTACAAAAAGTATCTCGCGCAGGATGAACCTACACGTAGAAATGTTTGAGGTACAGCCCGTTGCGGGGCCGTGCCAATGGTGTGCCATCACAATCGACAAGTTCATAGGCTCCTTTCTCCAAAACACATTTTACAACGAAAAGGCCGTACCACATGGACTCTAGCTTTCCTTTTCCAAGTTTATCATGCATTTGGTCATATGTGAGCACGAGGTCACCTTCGTTGAAAACCTGAGGTTGAACGGATTTGTCATACTTTGCTTTGACGTGTTTTTTATGAGCTTCATTGGCTAAAGCAATGTCTCGGCGGGTTTCATCTAGCTTGGCTAGGTATAGAAACCGTTACTCTTCGGAAGTGGTATGGGTAAGTAGCTCTACGGCTATCTTCAGTGACGAGATTTCACATTCAATTGGTAAAATGGCTTCCAGGCCATACATCGATTGGAATGGTGTGAACCCGATAGCACTTTTCACTAAGGTTCGGTATGCCCATAATGTTGAAAAAAGAGCTAAGTACCAATTGGACTTATGAGTATCCACAATTCGCTGAATCATGCATTTCAAAACTTTGTTAATGGCTTCCACTTGGCCATTAGCCTATGGGTAGTACGGGGTTGAGTTTTCATGACGAAAACCCAACTTGGCGCTTAATTCTTCAATCATATGGTTCCTGAAGTGGGAGCCATGATTGGTCACGATGGATTGTGGGACACCAAACCTAGCTATAATGTGGTTGAATATGAATTGTGCTACTATTTTTCCATCTTCAGCATAAGTAGGCATCGCTTCAGCCCATTTTGTGAAATAGTCGACAGCTACTATGACATAGCTATGCCCCCCGGCTGAAGTGGGATTACAGTGAATGAAATCTATGCCCCATTTGGAAAAGGGGCCGACGGCGATAACAGGATGGAACGGAGTAGGATGCGAGCATGTTTTACTATGAAAGAATTGACAGGGTGGACATTTCTTAACCGTTTCAATGTAGTCTTTGAAAATCGAGGGCCAGAAATATCCCGCTCGCAGTATCTTCTGGGTTGTAGCCATCCCAAAGAGATGACCACCACATGCTCCAGCGTGGCAGTCATTAAGAACGTGTTCGGCCTCGTCTAAAGTCAAACAACAACGAAGAATGGTATCAACACCACGCTGGTAAAGGGTATCGTTGACTAAAAGGTAGTACTTGGCATGGTGTCGGATACTTCGACGTTCATCGCGATTGAGGTTGGGGCGAAAACGTTGGGTTTGGAGATATAATAAAATATCCCCATACCATGGGTCAGACGTGCTAATGAGGAACAATGATTCATCAGGAAGAGAATCGATGGGCTCAGGTTGCTCGGTAGCCCGGGGTAGGTTACAAATCAACTCGGCAAAGACCAAAGATTTCTTGGATTTGGCTTTGGAAAATTCCAAGTCAAACTCTTGTAGAATGACAATCCAACGAGAATATTTTCCCCCAAGCACTTGACGTGTGAGGATATAATACATTGGATTGAAATCCGCTATGACAGTGGTCTGGCGGAGTAGAATGTAATGACGAAACCTCTGGACAACAAAAATTGTTTCCAGAGCCAGTTTTTCAACATGTGAATAGTGGGTTTTTGAGTCGAGAAGACTCTTACTAAGATAGTATACCACATGTTCTATGTCATTATTGTCTTCTTGGACTAACACCATACCGATGGTGGAAATCGAAGTTGCGAGATAAAAAATGTAATCCTGTGTGTAATTGGGGGGTTGAATCACAGGATCTTTAGTTAAGGCCGCCTTTAGATGATTAAAGGAGTGTTGGGCTTCATCGTCCCAAATGAATGGGGTATTCTTCTTTAGAAGCCTCATATAGCCTTTTGTTATCTTGGCTAAATTGCAAATAAAACGGCGTACAAAGTTTGCGTGCCCCTACAAACTTTGAAGTTCTAGTATGTTCGTGGGGGAAGGTAGGGCTAGAATAGCTTCTACCTTCATAGGGTCCAATCGTATGCCGCTTTTGGAGATTATGAATCCTAAAAGCTTTCCGACTTCAACGCAAAAGACGCATTTATGCAGATTCAAACGAATATGCCTAAGTGATTAGGATGATCTTCCCTGGTCTGAGAATGAGCGGGAAGGGCATCAAGATACGACTCTACAATATTTTTGATATCGTGAAATGCGTACGACATCGCCCGTTGGAAAGTTGCCCCAGCATTTTTCAGGCCGAAAGGTAGCTTTCGATATGCAAAGATGCCCCATGGGAAGATAAAGGCCATTTTGTGCTGGTTCGCTGGGAGTATCTCGATCTGATTATAGCCAGAAAAGCCATCCATAAATGAAAAGATGACACTCCCGGCGCAGTTATCGATGATCTGGTCGATGAATGGAGTTGGGTAGTTGTCCTTTGGACAAGATTTGTTCAAGTCGCGGTAATTGACATAGAATCTAATCGTTCCCTCTTTCTTGGCTACGGGAACGATATTAGATACCCATTCTGTCAGTGGGATAGGATAAATAAAACCAGCACGCAAAAGTTTTTCAACTTCTGCTTTAATAGCGGCTGCCTTATGGGGGTGGACGGGTCGGAGTTTCTGCCGAACAGGTCAAGCGCCAAGAAAGGTTGGAATCTCATGGACCACGATAGATAGGTCTATTCCTAGCATTTCTTCATAACTCCATGCAAAAACGTCGCAAAAAGTTTTAAAGTAGGCAGTGTAGAACTCCATTTCAGTAGGAGTGCATGTCTTGCCAATATGAATGTTTTCCACAACACCAGGCTTCACTGAAATGTCAATGGGAGTGGTTGCCATAAGGTTGGCCAAGTTTACTTCGAAAAATACTTCATCGAGGGAAGTGGGAAACTTGGTTTGAACCATTCCAAGTGAAGGGCTGGATTTTGTATCGGGCTCAATCGTCTGAATGGTGGGGAACGGAGATCGATGATGGAATTCTCCCCATGGTGGTTCATCACCGCACATAACCTCCATAATTGATTCGTTAGTGAGAAAAGTCAATGTGAGAGGGTCAATAAGTGGTGGGGATGAATGAGTCTCAGACGAGAGCTATGCCACGGTGTGATGGGTGGAAAAATCGACCCAGTCGGTGGCTAACTGGATCCCTTCGTATGCTGCGAGGTTCCCATTTAATGGCATGGAGTTGCCATAGTTTTCAATCTCAGTGGGACTCGGGATCACCTAAGAATCATTGGAAGGGGTGACATTCAATGATATCATGTTGACTGGTTGAACATGGGACCCCAGCTCTGGGAAAAATCCAATAAGGGAAGAATCCTTCATAAGACCAACGCCAACGTCTTGGAACCGGTATCGAGGATGATCCAATAATAGGACAGTGTTGGCGAAGTTTGGATGAGAGTCTGGGATAAAGTAATATAGCCGATCTATGGTGACAATTTTCCCTTCATGAGGAAATTGCACGATCCAAAAGATAGTAGATGCTATGGTGGTCATGGCGTAAAACCAGTTTCGACCAAGTAGAAGATTGTAATCTAATGGCGCATCCACGACTTCGATGTGTATAGATACTATTTTACCCCCCCAGTTCAACACCAATCGCATGAATGAGTTCATAAGGTTGAAAACCATGTCCATCAAATGCTCTGAGAGTAGTGGGAGACGACGTGACTTCGGGTGAGCCTAAGGCTCTCCAACAATTCAAAGACATAATCGACGTGGAGGCACCAAATCCATGTACTGGGCTGTCGAGATGGCTTGTTCCTTTGTGATCGGCCCGCGCATAGCAATGTCCCTAGCTATGGGAGGCAAGAATGACTTTGTGAACCAATCAGCGAGTAGTTGATCTGGAATGGGTACCTTGATTAGCCTGCGGTGTCGACGCCACTCATGGATGTGATCTGAAATGTGCGTAGAAGTGGTTTGACGCAACGAGGTTAATAGTTTTGTTCCAGTCTCATACCGGATGGGGAGCTGGAAATGGGTCAGAAACTGCATAGCCAAGGTGTTAAAATCATGAAACGAGTGTTGTGGTAGCTCGATGTACCATTTTGTTGTCGTGCCGGTAAGCGTGCACTGGAATAGTCGTAGCCAAATGGAGTCATCCATCAATGAGTTGGATGAACACCAAAGATGGAAGGTCATCATGTGGTTCTTGGGGTCTTCCCCGGGCTTGGCATTGAACTTAGGAATGTCCGATGGAAGTTTGGCTGGAATAGGTGGCCAATGAGGTTCATGCCATATAGGTGTTCGGGTACACAGGGTACTACCAAAGGACCGAACACCAAGAGCAACCACTTCACACAAACAGATCACAGATCAACACACCGATGTTTTGACGTGGTTTAAACCCTCTTGAGGGAAACACTCCACGGCCCCGGCCAAATAGCTTATACGGGACAATTTATTATGCAAAGAAAAAAAGTTACAAATGAGCTTCTCATAATTGATCAACTAAACAATGACCCTCCATGCTCTTTAAATAAAGATCATGGACCAATCGGGTGTTAAGCCACGGATCAAGGTTAGGTTTGATCTAAGAGAAGTTGAGCCGTCGGATCACTCTATGTCGGGAACATATCGTGACCGTCGGATTAAGTATTTACAAATGCATACTAATGCATACTAAAGAAACACACTATCCCTAACGGATATATTACACAATTTGATCTTAACTAACTCCTAAGTGTCTAAATATCCTAACAATAGGATTGTTAATGAGCCTCGACAAATCAGGTAAATCTAGCGTGGCCAAAAAGGGAAGTTGACGATTGGTTTGCGGGTATGAGTAATAAGCGTATGGTGCAGAGAAACCTGGGGGGCCCTGCATAGCATATTGTTGTGTGTTATACCCATATGTGTTTCCCGCAGGGTACTGCTAGAAGTTCTGGGGGTAGTAGGCCATCTGGTTAACCGGTTGTGTGTTGGAAGTCATTACTTGACTAGGAATCACGGTGGTAATCAGTTGTTGGATGTTTTGCTGAGTGGGGATGGTGGGTATGGTACCTGTTAGGATATTCCTATACTCCATCCTAGTCCCACCAGTATTTTGATCATTTACATTTTCAATCATGCATGCACCTTTAGGGTTTGCATGCATTCTAGGGTTTGCATGCATTTTGCATGCATCCCAGTCATCGGTCCAACACCTAGCCCTCAGTTAGCCAGCCCCTAGGAGCTTCTCACTATTTAGTTTTAGCCCTCCAGTTGCTTAATGAACACTTCTTCCTTGATTTTAGGGAGCAACTCGCCCTTCTTCACCTACCCATCTAGTTGTCACTCAGTTACACTCAGTTACAGTTAGTTACACTCAGTTACACTCAGTTACATTGAGTTACACTCAGTTACACCTACCAGAGTTAGTTTGACTGATGGTTGACAGTTACTTGAGCATTCATGACTCCACTGATGATGATGAAGACTTCCAGTTGCGCTCCGATAATCATGAGGACACCTAGTTGTGCTCTGATGACATTCTATTGATCTTATGATCACTCTGAGAGGCTAATTCGAATTGCCACCTTAGGCATTCGAATCCTCTCTACCATTGTACTATTTATTTTTCCATACTGTGATTAATTAATTAGTGCGTGTGAAGTATTATTGCTTCTATCTGAGTTCTACTGTACCATATTATTCTATTGCTCATTATACTGTATTGTTCACTCTTCTTCTATTTTCCTGCTTAATCATAATTACTCTTGTGAGTTATACATCATCTCTTAGATCTGCTGTGAGGATTTTCACATGGTATCAGAGCATGTTGAGAGTATTGTTTATCTCCATTCTTGAGAGTTTTTTGTAGGTTATTACCAAGATTTCGAGTGCAGCAGTTGCAGCAGAATCTGCATTTTGCCAGCAGTTGCAGTGATTCTATATTGTTTTTGCAGGTCCTCTACATCTTCAATGAATCTAGAAGAAATCCCTCCTCTTTCTCGACTCAACTATGTTGAATGGAAACAAAAAATGATAGCATATTTAAAGAGCCATGATCTCTTTGATTGCTATTTTGAAAGAGAGTTTGAATCCTCTACAAAGAAGATTAAATGGTTGAATAAAGGTGACATGGACATTGGAAGAATGAAGCTTACTATGACTGATTACATATTGTACCCGACCATCGTTGATATTGAAATACCAAAAGAGTTATGGGCTCATCTGGATCAAAGATTCGGCAAAAAGAATGATGGATTTGGTCCAAATCCCTTCAAAAGCAAGCAAGGTGATGCATTCGCTCCACTTGATGGTCTCTCAGATCATGATGCATTCGCTCCTTCTAATGGTCTCTCAGATCATGTTGCATTCGCTCCCCTTGATGATCTCTCAGATCATGAACCAGTATCATCTCATATTGAATTTGTTGACAAAGAACTTGCAGATTCTCCACTCATGCTCAAACTTTCTTCTCTTTCTGTGCCAGCTCACACTCTAGATATTGCAGAAGGTCCTAAATCCTCTCTTGCACCAGAGTCTGTTGGTTTGCATCATGATCACATGATTATTTCAGAGGTCAAAACAGCTACTGAAGGTAATGCATTCACTCCTCTCCAGTTATCTCCCCTTTTATACTACTATATGATCATAATTCCATGCTTTCAGAAGGTCATTGAAGAATATGGCCATTGCCATTCGCTTGGGATAATTTCTCATGCATCTACTGGTTTTGATCTCACCTCTCATGGTTCAAAGGAGATATAAAGAAACCATGATTCAAGTCTTGGATCTAATTTGGATTCTAAGCAATTACTGCTTGGGATAATTTCTCATGCATATGATAGTTTTGATCTCACCCTTGCTGGTTCAAAGGAGATCTCAAGAAACTGTTTTTTAAGTCTTAAATCTGATTTTGATTTCAAGCAAACATGTAATAGTTACTTTTGGCATAATCTCACCCATGGTGGTTCAAAGGAGAAGACAAAAGACTATATTCACTTTCATAGATTTGATCCTACCTCAGATGATTCGAATCACAGGTTCAAGGATCATTCTCATGCTGTTCGATTTGTTCTCATCACATTCGATCTGAAGAGCAAGTACAAGCACATGCTTTTTGAGCATGATCCACTTCTTCCCAAGAAGAAGATACCTCCAGACATATGACCAAGCATCACACATGCTTGAGTTTGGAGCATTTATTTTTATGTGTGCCTTACAATCCATTTTTGAGGAGGGGGTATGTTTCCCATGAAATTTTCCCACTTCCTTGGTTTATTGATTGTTATTATTCATTGTATTGGGTGACCTTTGGTCTTAGTTACCAGGGCCTAGGATGGATTAAGGGGGGGTGTTAGGATATTCCTATACTCCATCCTAGTCCCACCAGTATTTTGATCATTTACATTTTCAGTCATGCATGCACCTTTAGGGTTTGCATGCATTCTAGGGTTTGCATGCATCCCAGTCATCAGTCCAGCACCTAGCCCCCAAGAGCTTCTCACTATTCAGTTTTAGCCCTCCAGTTGCTTAATGTGCCCTTCTTCCTTGATTTTAGGGAGCAACTCGCCCTTCTTCACCTACCAGTCCAGGTGTCACTCAGTTACACTCAGTTACACCTACCAGAGTTAGTTTGACTGATGGTTGACAGTTACTTGAGCATTGATGACTCCACTGATGATGATGAAGACTTCTAGTTGCGCTCCGATGATCATGAGGAAACCTAGTTGTGCTCCAATGACACTCTATTGATCTTATGATCACTCTGAGAGGCTAATTCGAATTGCCACCTTAGGCATTCAAATCCTCTCTACCATTGTACTATTTATTTTTCCATACTGTGATTAATTAATTAGTGTGTGTGAAGTATTATTGCTTCTATATGAGTTCTACTGTACCATATTATTCTATTGCTCATTATACTGTATTGTTCACTCTTCTTCTATTTTCCTGCTTAATCATAATTACTCTTGTGAGTTATACATCATCTCTTAGATCTGCTGTGAGGATTTTCACAGTACCCTGGGGTTGTTGTGTCCCAGGAATGGTTGTTGATCCTGGTTGGGGAAAGGTTCCCTGGAGTTGTTGGGTCCCAGGAATGTTACCACTACTTTGAGTAAGTGGAGGATTTCCCATAGCAGGGTTGGGGGTGGATGTAACAGTTGTGTCCATGGAATGTGGGTTCCACCTTGATGAAGAGGTGGTAATTGAAGGGATGGCTTCCATGGAGTTGTTGCAGCCGAAGGATAGGGGAGTTCAGAATTCAAGTTGGGGGGAATTTGAGATTGCCCCTCAGCTTGGTTCCAGTTTCCAAACAATGAGTACCCCCCGCTCTGTGGGATTTGAGATCCCCAAGAAGGAAGCGTGCCTGACGAGGGATGTTGAAGATGAGGCCCGGTTGGAAAACCGGTATAAGGTTGTCTGCCGCCAGGTGTGTTGTACATACCATATTGAGCAGAGGCTGCTGGTTGGGAGGGTTGTTGGATGGTGCCGATGGGTTTCCCTCCAGCAGATGGGTTGGATGGTCCTATAGGAGGAGGTTGTTGACTAGGAATGGGGTTCCCAACAAAGGGTTTTCCTCCAGTAGGTTGGGTTGATGGCCCGCCAGGAGGGGGTTGGTTGTTGGGGTTAGTGGTCGCAACAGTTGGTTGTCCACCTCCTGAAATGGTGTAGATAGTGGTCGAAGGTGAACCTCCGATGAATATGGATGATCCAGCGGTATGACTTGATGTTCTTTCGACACTAGAAAGGTGAGATAGTGTCGATTGGCCAACGGTGCCAAAGGTACCAATTTGTGGAGGGGGTATTCCATATGTGACAGGTGGAGACAGAGAAAATACTGGGTTATCCCTCATAGAATGTGCACCAAACAGACGTGATGGAAGTAAATGTGGGGAATTTAACCGAGGGGTGTCGGGAGTTTCGTCCATAGCATCTTCAACAATAGGAGGACCATCAAGGACTGGGTCCAGGTTTGTATCTTGAAAAGGGTTTTCGGGGTCCAGAGGGAACATAGGTATAGTAACATTTGAAGGTCCGAAACCATCTACATAGGAGTGATGAAACTCTGTTCTAGACGGAATGTTGGGAGCTCAATAGTCGGGAGTACGGGTAGCAGGGGGATATCTAGAAGCCGACAAGAGAATTTGCTCTGTATCACGTTTAAATTGTGCCTACGCTAATGGGGATCTAGCTAGACTAACCATACTAGATTGGATGGAGGCCATGATCTCATGTCCCAAAGGGAGGTTGGGGAGGGATATTGTATGAGGTATGTTGCTGGAAGAGCCAGTTTCCCATGGATGAACATTGGATGGCGTAGTGATAGCAGGAGGAGGTTCCGCCTGGGAAGCGATAAAGCCATAGTTAGGTTCAAAAGGTGTATCAGGAAGTTGGGTTTCTTCGATAACTTCGACGTATCCACCCAGGACTGTAATCAATTCGGATATATCTTGGTCGGATCCTTCGGTGGTGCCAACAGATCCTTCCGGAACATCGTAGAAAGTCTCTGGTGGAAGGGTAGTGCTGACATCGGGGAGGATGATGGCCTCCAGTCTAGTACCTTGGGAAGTACTAGTTTCAACCACTATAGTGTTATCCACTGTGGCAGATATATCTAGAATAACAGTGGGTGAAGAGACAGTGGGAGTCTCAGGTGTACTAGTGGTTGCAGAAACTACAAGAGGTTCTGAGACCGTACTGTTAGTAACAGTTACAGGCGGAACTGAAGATGTAGTGCAGATCAGCGGTGGAACGTTCCCTCGGCTGACATCGCAGCCGGGAGGGACAGGAATATGTGATGTAGGTGGACTAGAGGTCCGTGGTGGTGGTGGTGGGATTCGTCCCTGTACTCTTCGTGATCTCCGTGGTGGTTCTGACATAATGATAGATATACAAAATCCGGGGGCAGTCTCGTAACAAAGAACTCAAAAACCCTAATACAGTCAAGTGTGCAAAAGGGGAGCTAGAAAAAGCAAGGCTCGCAGGCCAAAAAAGCAAGCTCTAAAATCTATACTGAGACCGGCATCCCAGTAAGCGAGCTGGAAACAAAAATGGCCAGAATGCCAATAAGCAATCAATAAAAAGAAAAATGACCCTCTATTAAGATGAGATAACAAGCAAACTTTGTAACTAAGAGCTGGAGACCTCAACAAGTTGTATCCTTCGCAAGGTGATGAAATCCAAGTCGAACAATACAACGTGAGAGACCAATATGAGAAGGATATCCCTCTACTGAAAGGGATCCTAGGTAAAAGATCCCTAGTAGAAAAGTTACTAAGCTACCTCGTTCATGACACATTGGAAAAGGTTTTCGGCGCTTCTGCCTTATCACCCTTGTATTATCAATATGGTGGTCGTATAACACAAGGAAGACAATGATCGATGTTTCCTTAGGGCTAAGTAGAGTGCGTCATTCCACAGAGTCCGTCCGGTTCTCAATCTCACGGCGGTTTAACCCCTGAAAGTTTAAAATAGTCAGGAGGCCCCTCCACAAACTGGTGTATGACCGTGTCAACAAATACTAGAGGATTTTAGTTCCCTAGAGGACAACAACTATGTCTCAGATGATAATGACAAGGGGGGATTATTTGGATGCCTATCCCTGGTGTCCTACCTAACAACCAAATTCTTTTGATTTCCTCAAGTGAGGTTAATGTTGGTTTAGTTAGGGAGATTAATTTTAGTGGTTGTATTACTCAATCAGGTAAATGGATGTGAAACTTGGTGGTGTTGTGACGACCCAAACCATGCAAGTGAGAATGAATTGAAATAAGCCTTGTATTCGATGAAAACTAGATATGGAAAGGAGAGAGTTCTTTGATCATAAATGCATGACACTTTCACAAACAAATGAAAAACCACTTCAAAACAAACTTTTTGTTTTCTTTTTTTCTAAATAAAGCCAAACTAAAATAAACACTTCTTTCAAATTCACTGATCTACAATTATAATGCTTCAAAATGAGAATTTATGTGGGAAATTGAATGGTCAATTTCCTAATGCACAATATGATAACGGGATCGTTCCAAACCAAGCAACACAAATGTTCTTAAATGACAATTTCCAATATAATTTTTAATAATGATAATGGAAAAGATGATATTTATAAGAACAATGTGATTACGAAAAATACACTATCCAGCAATAGAGGATGGTAGTAATAGTTTGGTTGTGATGGGAAGATCAAGTCAATGCAATCAAATTGAAGGGGTGACCCAATATGCAAATAATGCCACTAACTCAGAAAATAATCAAGCTCACACTGAGAGGTAAACAAACCACAAATGACTGTGCGATGGACAGGATAGTAGTAAGCAATAGAAAACACCAAACTGAAGCAGAGAAGATCAAAGAATGACTCAGGAAACCAAACAGTAAAGAAAAAATGAAAAATTATAGACACTACCACGGGGTATACACTGGATAGAACACGGTACTGGTACACTACCTTGCTGGTAATAGTGTTGGGTACGCAGTACTACCGCTGTAGGCAGTAATGGGGGCGCGGTACTGATGCAAGGAATGGAAAAACGCAACTTTTGGAAAAAAAATTGAACTTTTCAGGGGTGCTGCAGACCCAGAGGACTCACTGATCATAGATAGAGAAAATATGTAGATATAAGAGGTGAATAGAGGTCAAAGAGACCAAAATTTAGTACTAGTTTGAAGAGAAAGAAGAATCACAATCAAGAATGACTGAAAGCGAAATAAATCAATCAAATGGGGTTCAAACCAGCGGAGTCGCCAGTTTTTGTTGTAGATATTTCTCCCTACGGATAGGTAGAAACTCTCTTAGATTAAAGTAGACTTAACTGACTCTAAACTAAGACAAAAAGATAACAAATGCTACCTTGAATTCCTAGATCCAAACAAATATTTCAATATCATAATGCTAGAAGAAATGGAAGAGATCTGACTGACCTTTGACTTAATCGCTCGTCCTAGTTGTTGCTCCAATCTTCAAGTCCTCACGAATGAACTTGTTAGAACGAACCAAGATACAAGCATATACAATCTTCTAGCAATCTGAAATATATGTTAGAATCTAAATCTATAGCAGAAACAAATCATGTGATTGAAACAAGATCAACATACACGATTTGGGAAACAAGACAAGTTATGTTTTATTACAAACTTGAAGTCACTTACAATGGTTGCTTGATGTCCAAGCCAACTCCCAGCTCCAAGTGCTTTCTCCTCTAGCTATCTCCACAAAGATTCAAGATCATAGGTTTGATGTCTCCAAGAGTCCTCCCCTTTGCTCATGGAAGGCCTCTCTCTTATAGTGTGTAGTAGGGTTAACCAACAAGAGAGAAGGATGGATCTTGGGAGTGTTTAGTGGATCAAACCCACTAATCTGAGAAAGTGAGTTAGGATCGAATCAGGGATGCCAATCCTCAAAAATCTCTCGAAGATCAAGATTCCACAAACCATGGCAAAAAGGCTAAAAAAGGAGTACCTGCAACTAAGCATAGAGCGGTAGTACCGCGTAGCAGATAAGGAGCATGGCGCGGTAGTGGGGACTACCGCGCTCCTAAGCTTGAGAAAGGAGTGGTAGTGTAGGTATATGAAGTCTCAGCTGGGTTGATTCCTGACAGGACAGGTTTGTCTTCATGGATCATTCATCATTTTTCTCTTCTGGGTGTTTTAATCAGCAAGGGAAGTGTCGTCAACTATTTTTATTGTGAATATGCGACACTGTGAAATATGGAGGTATAACACTCTAATAATCATATGATGGTCATAATTAAAATTTAAATCTATAGTTTATATAATTTCTACTTGTTTTGTGCAAAAATTTATGTTAAAATCGTAAATATGATGACCAAGACTAAGGTAGAGGTTACAACATGATTAGGAATTACATAGCATACTTGGCATATATGTCGCCCACCATTTATTATGTATCGAGACATTTTCATTAAATAATGAAGTCAATTACATTCTCTACTTTCATTTGCTTTGTATTTATCCTATGTTATGTGGATCTTTGACATTATAAAGAGCTAGTGAGGAGTCCATTCAAGAAAAAATGGTGAAGCAACTAAGGCACTATAGAAAAATAAAAAGGAGTTGGGGGACTATGAAACACCAATTGCCACTAGCAAAAGATACAAAGGAAAGGAATCTGAACAAAAGATAGGTTTTTTATTGTAAAATAAAAATTAATGCTTATGAAATTCCAAGTTTATAAACCTGAACAAATAAATAGTATTAAGATTTGAGAAAATATGGAGGGAGATAGAATGCTACAAAGAATATGTGGAGTAGATCAAGTCCTTGTGAATGAATAATGTCCTAAATTTTATTATGAATAAATATTGATAGGATTAGACACATGTATTAAGAAAAAAGTAATACTGTGTGTGCTTGAGTCCTCTAGCACAATAGTTGCTAGGATTAGGCACAATTCATGAGAAAGAGATGAGACTAGGAATGATTTAAAGAGTAGAAGAGGTGACCCACTATAATAAAAGTGCATCGACGTATCAAGAAAACAAAGGTCCATTTAAATTAGATACATAAGTCATAGGTATTGCATATTATTCATAGGATAAAAGCCATAAAAGAGACATGCACAATTCTATGAGGATATATAATCATGCTACTAACAAAAGTTGATATTTGACTCATGATGATTAGAGTTGTTATACTAATTAGTAAAGATCCATTTCAAGCCCAAAACTATTAAACATGGAGAGATATCAAAAAGAAATTGTTGCAAAAAACTATAGGGTGCTTCAAAGATCTACAATTAAGATAGAGTGTTGTTAGTTTATTATTATTGTCAAGCACTTAAAACTCAAAGGAGTAATTGACCTCAAACTAGGAGCCAAAGGATTCCCTGTATTCATATTCTTGTATGTAAGGGACATAACGTAAGTCTTAAAATCTACGTTTATCTTTTGGGTTTCCTTGAAATTATTTAGAACATGATTGGGGTGTGCTTCGTGTGATGTGGGGTGCATGGGGAAATAAAGATGATGAACAGACTGAAATACTTGACTATGAACAAGTCCCCTTCAGATGTAGAAAATGGCATGATCATGGTCATCTATAACAATGCAAAATCAATGAAATTCAAATTGAAATCCTATTATCCCTAGGGATGCACTCATTTACATTAGAGGAAAAATTTTATTTGTCAAAATAAAAGGGTGTGGCGCATATTTCATAAAAGAACAGAAAGGGAATAGTCAATATTCTCTCACATCACTTTCACCAATTGAAATGAATTGACACAAGAAATAAAAGTCACATATACCAATGCATCATACCCCCTTAATTGTTCACTAGCCACCCCTATGGTCTTTGTACACTTTTGAGCTATCAATATATTCTATTTCTCCAAATTCCAAGTCACCAATGTTTTGCTTGATTCTTCTTATGTACTTTCTTGTTACAGTATTCTAGTGTTCAAATATCGACTTATATTGACTACCCTTCGTAAACATCATGATTGGTTTTATTTTTGGTACTTTGTGCAAAAATATGGATCATATCATTTGTGCTTTCACGGGTAATCATATTATAACCGCAACAAACCCCGTGTGAAAATGTAAAATTCCCGACGTTTCGGGCTGGGTAGTTCAGCCCATCTTCAGGATATACTATACAGTTTCCCAACTTAATATTTCAATTGCTTTCTTTATTAATAATGTATCCTAACCTAATCTTTGAAATATGTCAGCCCTTAGAAACATTATTAAGATGTCGTTGTTTTATTATTTTTTTAATTAGTTAATGATAGGAGCCCATGTCCTACTGAGTTTCCATCTTTCATCCCGATTGATATTGAGAGGGTGTTTCTCAATTTCAATCGCTTCTCTTACTCGTCTTCTTCTGTAATGGTCAATGTTGGCGATGACTTTGGCGTCTTCCATGAGAATGTTGTGTTTGTAGGTTATGGAGTGCTCTGCTAATGCGGAATTCTTTATCCATCCATGAATGATGTCCGCGCTATGTTCTTTTAATCTTGTAAGTATAGAGCGACCGGTTTCTCCAATATACACCTTACCGCATCCACATGGGATCGAGTACACACTTTATTCTTCTTTGGGTCCGCTTGATATTTTGCATTGTCTAATATTCCACGCAACGTGTTGAAAGGAGAGAAGGCGACCCTTATTCGTTTCCTCCTCAGTATGTTGGCTATTTTGTCTGTTGTCCCTTGCACGTAAGGAATCTTTATTGATTTTATAATCTCATTTGATTCTTTGCCTTCCTTGCTTCCTGGGACCTCTTCATGGTTTTTCTGATTAGATTTTCATTGTAGCCATTATTTTTGAAGACTTTGATAAGGTGTTCTAGTCACAGGGGCTTCACTAGAAGGAAATATAATATCACGTTCATTCATATTGTGGTATTAAATATTCATGAAAACCTAAAAATTATATTGCTTATATATTAAGGGGAAAAGGGTTTTTTTTATTTAATGTAACAATACAAAAATACTTTGGGGTCTTTTTTATATGGGCGAGCTGACAAATATTTTCCAAATGGAGATGGCGGGATCACGACCGGATGAGAAATCGGGTTGAGGCAAGGCTCAGGCTTACCATTACGCAGGGAAATCGCATCTTGAGGCATGCTTGAGGCCAAGGGTTTCGTGGTGAAGTGGGTTTCCAGTTGATCATAGTCGAGAGACAATGATCATTGACAGCCAATTGTTACCAATAGCACTCAGCTAGTTGTTACTAATAGCCTTGGGAGGATCTAATCCTCCAGGGCCTGTTATAGGCCCTCGATAGGCCTTGGGGGCTTGAATACCCAACCACTCGTGCCTATTACAGGCCTTGGGAGGTTTAGTCAGCCTCCTAGAGCTTGTTACAGGCCCTGGGGGCTTGGATACCCAGCCCACAATAGTCTTAGTCAGCGATTGGGGAACTGCAACATGCAATATAAATGTTGTACTATGTGCATTGGCTCTAGTGACATACATGAAGTGATCTCCTATCTCTTCATTAGACCATTAGATGTTGCAAATCATAATGATATGTGGTTGAGTAATTGCATTGTGGGTGAAGTAATGTGCATCCACAATATACATCGAAAGAGGCAAGGTGCATTGTAGAATGCATGTGGGGTCATAAGAGGGGTATCATATCAATATACTAGGTAGAAATATAAAGGGGTATAAAAACTGTTAATGAAAAAATTGATACTTACAATATCTAGTGAAAATAGGGGTTTTTTAAAATTGGGAAGGCACATTGGAAGGGGGCTAAAAAAAACGATTTTGGAAGGTGTTTTCCAATATTTAGTGAAATTAGGGGTATTGTTTCATATGCCACGATCGAACATGCTATGATAGTTGTTTATTGAGTGAAGCCCCTGTGGTTCTAGTTCAGGATCCAAGTGTGCTAAATCAAAAATTCTCTTGGCTCTGATAGTCAAAGTGTTAATGACATCAATTTTTTGTGTCGCGTGATGATGAGAGTTAGATCGAATTTACTTATCTGTGTGCATCTTTTTTTGATATACCTAGTGTGCTAAAGATCCGTCTCCTTTTCTGGATAGAAGGATGTCTAAAAAAGGAAGGCTATTGTCCTCTTCGATTTCCATTGTGCATTTGATGTCTTTTGATTGGTTGTTCATGTGTGTTAATAAATCCCCTAGCTTATCTTTCCCATGGGGCCAAATGAAGTGGGTGTCATCCACATAACGTCGCCATTGTTGCGGTTTTTCTAGAGCGGAGTTGATGGCCTTGTCTTCCAAGTGCTCCATGAAGATGTTTGCCACAATAGGGGAGAGGGGTGAACCCATTGCTACCCCATTGATTTGCTCATATATGTCTGCACGATAACTAAAGTAGGTGGATCTTAAACACACATCAACCAGATTCGCAGTCTCATCGTTTGTGAGTCTTCTTATCACGGCTATATCCTCTTTCACTGGAATTTTTGTGTAGAGTGATACGACGTCGAATCTAACCAAAAAGTATGAATCTTTTAATATACTGGATCTTATGGTGTGAACAAAATGAGAGGAGTCCTTGATAAAGTATTGAGTCTTACCTACCAGCGATTTGAGTTTTTCAGCAAGAAGCCTTTCCAATCTATACGAAGGCGAGTCAATTATGTTTACGATCTACCTAAGAGGACAACCAACCTTGTGAACCTTCAGGAGCCCGTATATTCATGGAACCACAGGGTTTTTTGGTGTGATATTATTTTTAACATTGTCATCCAAAGAAGAGTTCTGGATATCCCTGGTGATCTCCCATATGATTTTATTGCTGGGATCATTATCGACTTTCCTATAGCTCCTGCTCGTGGTCAGATGTTCTATCATTTTTCTGTGATAATCATCTGTGTTCATAACAACTGTTGCATTCCGCTTATCGACTTTCAAGATCGTAATCTCTTTGTTCAACTTCAGTTTGTTTAGCACATCAATTTCCTCCCTGCTCAGATTATTTTTAGGTGGTTTGGCACGTCTGAGAGAGAGTGCGCAGTCCTGTCTGATTTCTTCCTCCTCAGCCTCGAGGAGAGAGACAATCGAATCCTCTATTCGGCAGATGATATCCAACTTGATGCGGTTTCCACAATAATCCTTTAGTGTGGTCTGAAATTCGCTATAGCACCACGAAACATTCCCCACGAGCATATCATATGCCGAATAGAGGACGCGATTGTCTCTCTCCCCAAGGCAGATGCAGAAGAAATCAGACAAGACTGTGCACTCTCTCTTAGACATGCCAAACCACCTAAAAATAATCTGAGCAGGGAGGACACTGATGCGCTAAAGAAACTGAAGCTGAACAGAGAGATTACTATCTTGAAACCTGATAAGGGGAATGCAACGGTTGTTATGAACACAGATGATTATCATAGAAAAATGATAGAACATCTGACCACAAGCGGGAGCTACAGGAAAGTCGATAATGATCCCAGTAATAAAATCATACGGGAGGTCACCAAGGCTATCCAAAACTCTTCTTTGGATGACAGCGTTAAAAAGTATATCACACCAAAAAACCCTGTGGTTCCACGAATATATGGGCTCTCGAAGGTTCACAAGGTTGGTTGTCCTCTCAGGCCGATCGTAAACACAATTGGCTCTCCTTCGTATGGATTGGAAAGGCTTCTCGCTGAAAACTCAAGCCGCTGGTAGGTAAGACTCAATACTTTATCAAGGACTCCTCTCATTTTTTTCACATCATAAGATCCACTATATTAAAAGATTCATATTTTTTGGTCAGCTTCGACGTTGTATCACTCTACACAAAAATTGCAATGAAAGAGGCTATAGCCATGATAAGAAGACACACGGACGATGAGACTGCGAATCTGGTTGATCTGTGTTTAAGATCCACCTACTTTAGTTATCGTGCGGACATATATGAGCAAATCAATGGGGTAGCAATGGGTTCACCCCTCTCCCCTATTGTGGCGAACATCTTCATGGAGCACTTTGAAGACAAGGCCATCAACTCCACTCCAGAAAAACCGCAACAATGGCGAAGTTATGTGGATGAAACCCACTTCATTTGGACCCATGGGAAACATAAGCTAGGGGATTTCTTAACACACATGAACAACTAATCAGAAGACATCAAATTCACAATGGAAATCAAAGAGGACAATAGTCTTCATTTTTTAGACATCCTTCTATCTAGAAAAGAATACGGATCTTTAGCACACTAGGTATATCGAAAAAATACGCACACATATAAGTACATTCGATATGAATCTCATCATCACCCAGCACAAAAAATTGGTGTCATTAACACTCTGACTATCAGAGCCAAGAGAATTTCTGATTCGACACACTTGGATCCTGAACTAGAACACCTTATCAAAGTCTTCAAAAATAACGGCTACAACTAAAATCTAATCAGAAAAACCATGAAGAGGTCCCAGGAAGCAAGGCAAGCAAAGAATCAAAACGACATTATAAAATCAATAAAGCTTCCTTACATCCAAGGGACAACAGACAAAATAGCCAACATACTAAGGAAGAAACGAATAAGGGTCACCTTCTCTCCTTTGAACATGTTGCGTGGAATCTTAGACCATGCAAAAGATCAAGCGGACCCAAAGAAGAATAAAGGTGTGTACTCGATCCCAGGTGGATGCGGTAAGGTGTATATTGGATAAATTGATCGCTCTGTACTTACAAGATTAAAAGAACATAGTGCGGACATCATTCATGGATGGATAAAGAATTCCGCATTAGCATAGCACCCCATAACCTCCAAACACCACATTCTCATGGAAGACACCAAATTCATCGCCATCATTGACCATTACACAAGAAGACGAGTAAGAGAAGTGATTGAAATTGAGAAACACCCTCTCAATATCAATTGGGATGACGAATGGAAACTCAGCAGGACGTGGGCTCCTATCATTAACCAATTAAAATAATAATAAAACAACGACATCTTAATAATGTTTCTAAGGGCCGACATATTTCAAAGATTAGGCTAGGATACATTATTAATAAAGAAACCAATTGAAAGATTCAGTTGGGAAACTGTATAGTATCTCCTCAAGATGGGTTGAACTACCCAGCCCGAAATGTCAAGAATTTTTCATTTTCACACAGGGTTTCCTGCGGTTATAATATGGATCATGTTAGAAACTAGGCTTCCAAAGGATGAGTGCAGAACCCACAATAACAATTATGAAATATAGTATCACAACCTATCAGTAATAAACCCAATCATGATGTTTACAAAGTACAATCGACAAAAGTCAATATTTGTTAATAGGATGTAGGTTGAAATACAAACATTCTTTTCCTTCTAACATATAACTGAAATGACGAGCTTGCAATGGTTTTGATGATGGGGTAACATCGTAGGGAGGTCGGTCTTCTGAAACCCCATCGATGATCTTGGAATGGTTTTGACAATGGGATAATGATGGATAGACATCAGACTTCCGACACCCCACTAACGAGCTTGTAATTTTTTCAATGATGGAGGGACGTTGAAGAGATGTGGTTTCGATGATGGGGTAATGATGGATAGATGTCATACTTTTGAGACCTATCTAACTATCTTGAAATGGTTTTGACATTGGAAGTACATTAGAATACTGGCAATGTTTCAAAATTATATTCTCTCGTAAACTTGCCACATAGTCAACAGATGGCGTTGCAAGTTCGACAAGGTAACGATGAGTATATCATATGACAAACTTTCAACACAATATTTTTTATCTTTCAAAGTAAATGTACTCTAACATTATTATGTCAAAGTAAATTGTTGATCACCCAAGCACATTGAGAGGGGGGGTGAATTAATGTGAAGCACATTTTAAAAATTTAACTTTTATTCAGAGCAAGTTATGCACAGATAATCACAATTCATTGAGCAGTAAAGAAACATCACATCATTAACATATAAGAAACATAACAAGATACACAGTACACAATATTTTTACATGGAAACCCAAGTTCTGGGGGTGTTGGCATGGGATTAGTCCAAATGAAGTACAAAAGCCAACAGCTGTGAAAGGGATAATCCGTGGAAGAAAGGGTCATTCATGGAGAATGCAGAAGCGCGGAAGTAGTTAGTTTGTTAGATAAGAATCATGTGGACCGTTTTGTAACCACTTAGTTTTGTATAAATAGGAGTATGATTATAAGCCTAAGGGCATCCAGTGATGAATAGAACAATCAACCTTTTGAGTTTTGATCCAGTTGTTGATCTGTTTTATATCCACGATATGATGTATTGACTGTTTCTGCGAAGGTCATTCCGTAGGTTTTAATGAATGCATGAATATGTTCGATTATGGTTCTATCTTTGTCTTTGTTTCTGTGAGATGATAAATGCGAATGTCTATGAGATGTTTAATACTCTGTGGGTTTGGTAATTGTTGTTCATGCTAATGAGTAGTTAGATCATGTTGATGTGAATGTCTATTATGTGTTGACTCTGCGATTGATGAATATGCGAATGATGAACTGCTAGCATAGTCCAAAAGATATAATCTCCAGTTTTTGCGGTTGCAATGTATGTTTGATGCATGTCCTCAACTCCACTGTGGAAAATTGGTTCCTAAAACCCCCTTGTGCATCTCGAGTGAGACTTCACTCACTCTACGAGTGTTACTGGAAAGGGTAAAACCTTTCTAGGCCGGTGCGTAAGGGAGTTCGGTTGATGGTTTGTTGACGACAGTTCAAAGTGAACCCCTATCGACAGTCGTTGTGTAAACAAATGGTTATGTTGTCGGGACCCTAAAGAGGAAAAGAAGAGGATATGTTGTGGCACTCGACGAAACCAGAGATTCAAGAGTGGTTTGACAAGAAGACATAGGAATTTGTAGAAGGAGAAAAGAAAAACCCTAGACAGATGGTAAACAGTTGGTTGCAGAAGTACATTTATGCAGATATCCACGAGATATTTTTTTGTGAATTCCCAGTACTGCTGCACGAGTGGTTAACGCAGCTAACATTTCAGAAGCACCATTTCCAAAAGACTGAGCCTGACCATTGGACACCAGAGCTGTTTCAACAGCTGAAACGTGTCGACAAAACAGTATCAAGGGCTATGGATTTTTGGGTGGATAGTATCCTAGAGGGATATATTACTGAGTTCGCATTAGACATGATCAAATCGTACAGCGACGCGGAAAGAAATTTCCTCAAGGGACTAAGGGGAAGGTTCTTGCGGTTGCTAAAACTATGGATTAAGATGCTCGTCTGCGAAAAGGGCATATTGAGGATGACTTCTGATGAGTAGAAAGATCGGTGTGCGGAGGTTGTGGGTATCGCATGAATGTGGATCCGATAGAAAGATGTGGGGTAGATGGACATGAGCGATGATGAGTTTCTAAGGGAAGCTGACGAAGAATGTGGTACCTTGAGGAGTGGGGTGATATTCTGACGTCCTGAGAAGAAGAGGAGGACTGAGAGAGAGTCTCCTGAGAGGACCGGAATGGAAGACTGCGAAACAGGACCACAAGGGATAAAGCGACCCTATTGCGATGAAGACGGTGACCAAGCTACCCCAAAACCAGAAGAGGGATGGATCATAAGTTACAACATACCTGCAACCCCGCGTACTACCCATAATTTTACAGGAAGAAACACAAGCTATTCGCAAATTTTCCCTACGTGTAGTGGTAAAAGTAGTGCATCAGTAAATAATAACAGTAGGAACTGTTAAATTTTCTGAATTTACTTCATTATGATATAGGATCTTAACTGAGAGAACAACATGTACAGCATATCAATCATGGAGACAATAATGCAAGCACACAAGAGACACAAAGATTTACTTGGGGAAAACCATAAAGGTGAAAAACCCCAATAACTTCCTCAGAGATAGATAGAGCAATGATACAACCAGCCATGAGAGATAGACATAACCTAGCAGCAAATCCTCCTCCTCCATAAGTGCGCCACTCCTCCTTGAGTGCATGAGTGAGAAGTGAGTGAGCAAATAGAGTGCCTCCCGCACTCTATTTATACTTGACTTGACTTGCCTTTTTACCTAACACATGTAGGCTCGAACTTAACCACATAACATAATGCTGACTGGGCCGACCCCCAATAGGGTGGTCTAATAACCCTTTGACCCACATGGCCGACCCCCAATAGGGTGGTCTAATAACCCTTTGACCCACATGACTTATACAGGTCCGACCCCAAACAAGGTGGTCTAATAACCCATCAAGTATAAGTTACGACACTTACAATATAAATGACGACACTTCCTTATAGAGGAATAATACCATCTCTATAGGAATACAATATACATATATGTGAAATACATTCCGAAGTTACATATACATCAACACTCCCTCTTAACTAGGAAGGTATTTCTCAGCACAGTTCTTCTAGCACAAGTCATCTTCTCTGGATCATCGTCACTGGATAATCGTCATCGAGTCATCATCATCGTCACTGCTGCTGCTATCTCAATCAATCTCTGAATATACTCTTCATAGGAAGTTCTACAGTGCCGGTCCTTTTTCATACTGGATGTAGGCCCACCACCTGCAGGTCTTCATCATCACTGGCCATACTGTGGAATCCTCAGGACTTATTACGTGCATCACAAAACCTCAAAAGAGCATCCCAGGATGTTACGGGTACACAACTCCGACCTGTAGGATCTCCCAGGGCACTATTACATGTGACCCCACCACAAAACCTCGAAAGAGCATCTCAGGATGTTACGGGTACACAACTCCGACCTGAAATCTCCCAGGGCACAAATTACATGTGGTCCACCACAAAACCTAGCAAGAGCATCTCAGGATGTTACGGGTACACAACTCCGACCTGAAATCTCCCAGGGCACAAATTACATGTGGTCATGGCAAAACCTTGAAAGAGCATCTCAGGATGTTACGGGTACACAACTCCGACCTGAAATCTCCCAGGGCCCAAATTACATGCCATAGGACAAAACCTCGCAAGAGCATCCCAGGATGTTACGGGTAAACAACTCCGACCTGAAGGATCTCCCAGGGCACAAATTACATGTCCTCCCAGATCAATGTCTCGAAAGAGCATCCCAGGCTGTTACGGGTACACAACTCCGACCTATAGGATCTCCCAGACATGCTCATCTGCACAACCTGATCCACGGCCATAGAGTATCATCCTGATACTCACCATACATCAACCTGATGTACACATGATCATCATCACTGCAACGTCCTGCTGCATGTCATCTGGAGCAACATCCTGAAGATCATAATCCATGATCATCCTGATCATCAATGCAACATCCTGCTGCATGTCATCTAGAGCAACATCCTGCTGCATGTCATCTAGAGCAACATCCTGAAGCTCGTCATCCATGATCATCCTGATCATTACTGCAACATCCTGCTGCATGTCATCTGGAGCAACATCCTGAAGCTCATCATCCATGATCATCCTGATCATCACTGCAACATCCTGCTGCATGATCCACCTGGTCATCAATGCATCTTCCTGATGCATACCAAGTATCTATCTGATACATATCATCATACATGATCCTCCTGATCATGCAATGTATCCACCTGATACAAATACAAATACATGATACATATCACCATACATGATCCACCTGATCATACAATGTATCCACCTGATACATATACATATACATGGTCCAAGCATCCAACATGATGCATATACAAAATACATACACATGATCCAACTGATCATATCCAGCATCCAACATGATGCATACATATAAGTGATCCAACTGATCATATCCAGCATCAACATGATGCGTACATACATACAAAAATGATCCAACTGATCATATCCAAGCATCCAACATGATGCGTACATACATACATAAAAATGATCCAACTGATCATATCCAAGCAGAAACCAGAACATCATCCTGATGCTCATCATCCAGCGCTTACATCCACAGCCATGTGAAGGATCCTCCTTTCAACATGCTTGGAATGGCTTCAACAAATGTGTCCATCACTTCTTCCTTGAAGTATCCTCGATCTGAAGCACGCCAAGCCTCTCTCTGAAGTACTCGAACTTCACCCTGGCTAGTGGCTTCGTCAGCACATATGCAATCTGCTCGTCCGTCGCAACATACAGGAGCTTCACAGCTCCTCTCTGCACCATATCCCTGATATAGTGATATTTGATCTCTATGTGTTTCGACCTGTCATGAAACACTGTGTTCTCGGATAGCTTCACACAACTCTGGTTATCACAGAAGATACCAGTAGCATCCAGCGGGAGATCAAATAACTCAGACAGTAGCTTCCATAGCCATACTGCCTCACAACTAGCTGAACAGGCTGCAACATACTCAGCCTCAGCTGTACTCAGTGCTACGCAGGACTGCTTCCTGCTAAACCAAGAGATCACACCTGATCCCATACCGAAGCAGCACCCAGATGTGCTCTTCCTATCTGCAGCACTGCCAGCCCAATCTGAATCAACATAACCCTGTAGGTTAAACTTTTGATCCACCTCATACCTGAGTCCATAATCCACTGTACCCTTCAGGTACCTCAGAACATGCTTTACAGCAACCAGGTGAACACTCCTCGGATCCATCAGGAACTAACTCAATGTGTTCGCTGCAAGGCAAATATCTGGTCTCGTGTTCGTCAGGTACATCAAGGACCCAATTATCTGACGATACATAGTGATATCAATCGGCTCAGATGAAGCATCACACAGGCGCTTCAGGTTTGATGCCATAGGTGTGGCCATAGCCTTGCAATCCTTCATCCCGAACCTCTTCAGGATCTCTACTGCAGACTTCCCTTGTCCAAGGAAGATTCCATCACTCTGCCACACCTCCATGCCAAAAACAACTAGTGCATCATCCCCAAGTTCCTCAACTTGAACTCGGCAGCAAGCTTCCGCTGCGTGTCGGCAATCAATCTATCCTCACCTGATACAAACAGGTCATCCAAATAGTAGTATCGCTGGATTGCCTTCCTCAACCTTGTAGAAAAGGTTGGAATTCGCTTTATTCTTGGTAAAGCCCAAGCTGGATAGAAAGCTGTCTATCCTACCATATCAAGTTCTGCACACATATATGACTACACCATGCTGTCTTGAAATCCATCTGGTGCATCTTCTATTTCATCACTTTTGTATTTCTCAATGCTGCCATCTGCAACATGCTTGATCTGATAGTTCTATTTGGAAGTCACAACAGACTTCCCTTTAGCTCTTGGGATCGCATCCCAAACATCATTCTTCATGATCGACGGATCATGGCATTCCATTTCTTCATCCCAGATCCTGGGAACTTCAATATCTTCAATAGATATCTTTGTTGCTGGAACAAATGTTGTAGTCCTTTTGTAGGTGAAGATATACAGTCTTTCCTACAAAACAGGTTAAATTGCATGATTAGAAACATCTCATAATTTTCAGAACAAATTCTTACACATAAAGAAATATGTCATACAGTCATGCAATTATCTTAGCCAATGCTTCAATACAACATTTATCCATATCCCGTAACTTTCTAGATGCCTTCCAATCTCTACCAGAACATTGTTAAGAGTGTGTACAACTCCCAACATGTCAGCAAAGAGGTTTCATTCTAGATAAGTAGCAATGGAATGTTGTACAGTTCCATAGGCCACTTACCCATGTATATTAGTAGTATACTATTCATCAATGCAACTATTCTAATATGCACAATACATATCCTAAGTCTAGGAACATGAGCATATACATCATTGAACAATTTTATTTAAACAAACACATATGCAAGAAATGATAATTAAAATACTTATCTTTGTTTGTTCGTTGGGTGGACTCCCTCTGAGTCTTCGCTTTCTTGCAGGAGCTACTGGATTCCTAATCTGCAGTAGCTTCTTCTACACCTTTATGTTGTGGAATGTAGAGAGATGGTCAACTCCCTCTAAATATCTGCATCCTTGCAGAAACTACTGAAGTGTGCTCCTTCGCTTTCTTGCAGGAACAACTAGAGTGTGCTCCCTCTTGATCTTTGCTTCTTGAATTACCTGTTCTTGAGCTCATATTCATCCTTGTTCCCTATGCATGCTTATTAGTATCATGATTGTTTTATCCTTGTGAACTCATATAAAATCATACATTCATTAGTATACTATTAAAACACAATAATCTCAAGCATGTATACTCATGATCATTTCAAACAGAAATAATAAGCATTAGCATTCAAGGTTTATGTAGGATTCTTATGGTTAGTCAAATCATAAGAAGCATAACATGTCTAAACCTATAATTACTCAAACCTATACCTTCATGATTCTTCTGGTTAGTCATATCATCAATTATGGTAAGAAACATAATATGCATACAACCATGATTATTCAAACCTATGACTTCATGAATAATCATTATCAACAACAGTATAAGATCCTAACACAAGGTAGGATTCTAGCTTGATATAGGAAAAACATACCTGGATTAGCATGCTAGCTAGTTATGTCTAACATACTCACATGATGTCTTCTTGTTCTTCTTCAATGACTTGTGCTAGTAACCTGTATATCTCATAGGTTAGCCATTATAAAACCAAGTTATACATACCTCGTAAATGGATCTTCTATGAGATCCATGACAATGGATGAGTCTTTATCCTCATGCCATCATGATCATATGTTCTTGAACTGGAACATGATTTGTCTTTCTTGGTGTACCTTTCATGTTAGTAGACAACATAAACCTCATACAACACCATAATGCATTAGTACAATCATAAGTGTCAACACCCTAATCAATGAATATTTTCTATTGTGCATTCATAGTTTTATTAAGGTGATACGACAAATCTAAAATCAAAATTGTACTAACTGTAATAACATGAAGACAATCATACCATAAAATTAATCATGGACAAATATCAAAACATACCTCGATGAGTCATACCTGTCGAGATCACTTGTAATCTTCTTATGTAAGGCCTTAGCCTCATCTCCCTCTGAAACTGGAACTTCTTCACTTATGCAGGTGACCAATCCATCTTCTTCTAGGATTAACCCTATCCACTTGATTTGCAAGAACTGGACCTGGAGCTGGATATGGGTTTGTCAGAGAAACCCCAAAAATTCAAACTTTGAATTTCAAACTTCCGAAAGGATAGAAATATGAGCCTTGATGAGCTGATCAAACTGGTATATTCAGAATTTGAAAACTGCAAAGTTTCACTCCTCAATTTTGCCTTTGAAGCTTCCAGATTCACTGGACGTGACCTTGAACTGGGGTTTGATGAAGTCCACTCTTTTGCCCCATCAAAAATTTTGATCCAAAGCTCTAAGCTTCTATTTTTCTGAGGAGCTTCCAGCCGTGGTCACAGATTTCAAAAATTCCCATTTTTACAGAAGCCCTAATTTTCCACTTTTCTGATCAAAGTCCTGAACTAGGGTTTGATCAAGCCCGGCCTTCTGCCGAACCAAAAATTCTGATCTTGGTCTCTAAATTTCTATTTTGATGAGTATCATCCAGCCGTGGTCTCCGATTACAAAAATTCCAACTTTCTTCAAAGCCCTAAATTCCGTAAGCCATGAATGAAGGTACTCAAAAATAATTCTGTTTTGACAGAAATATGTACCTGATTGTTTCTGGTGTAACTCTGAACCTTTTGATCCACAGGGTCTAAAACAAGTTTCCTGAGATAGCCTGACCTGTTACCTTTCCATCCTGACAGGTCTGACCTCAATTGGATTCTCTGAGAGAGAGTTATGCCAAATGTCACAACGTGACCTGTTTTGGGATAATACAAGAGTGCGAACTTGTACGGCGTGCCACGTGTCACTATTTAAACTTCGGTCTCTGAAAAATTTTCCTGAGATAGATCGGCCTGTTATCTTTCCATCCTGATAGGTCTAACCTCAATTGGATTCTCTGAGAGAGAGTTATGCCAAGTGTCGCAACGTGACCTGTTTATGGGATAATATAGGAGAGCGAACTTGTACGGCGTGCCACGTGTCACTGGTTCATAAATCACAAAGTACAATGAATTAGAGGTTTTCCTTTGGACACAAGGTACCTGGAGATTTAATCTTCGTCCTGTAACAATTTCAGATCCGAAAAATTTGCCAAAACGGATTTATAGCGAAAGTGCTACGATGACTGGTTTTTGCTATATCAAGCCCTAGCATCGTAAGTGCAACAAGTATCATACATGCCATATCATGCCTTCTTTCAGGCTAGCTTTGATACCATGTTAAATTTTCTAAATTTACTTCAATATGATCTAGGATCTTAACTGAGAGAACAACATGTACATCATATCTACAGCATATCAATCATGGAGACAATAATGCAAGCACACAAGAGACACAAAGATTTACTTGGGGAAAACCATAAAGGTGAAAAACCCCAATAACTTACTCAGAGATAGATAGAGCAATGATACAACCAGCCATGAGAGATAGACATAACCTAGCAGTAGATCCTCCTCCTCCATAAGTGCGCCACTCCTCCTTGAGTGCATGAGTGAGAAGTGAGTGAGCAAATAGAGTGCCTCCCGCACTCTATTTATACTTGACTTGACTTTCCTTTTTACCTAACACATGTAGGCTCGAACTTAACCACATAACATAATGCTGACTGGGCCGACCCCCAATAGGGTGGTCTAATAACCCTTTGACCCACATGGCCGACCCCCAATAGGGTGGTCTAATAACCCTTTGACCCACATGGCCGACCCCCAATAGGGTGGTCTAATATCCCTTTGACCCACATGACTTATACAGGGCCGACCCCAAACAAGGTAGTCTAATAACCCATCAAGTATAAGTTACGACACTTACAATATAAATGACGACACTTCCTTATAGAGGAATAATACCATCTCTATAGGAATACAATATACATATATGTGAAATACATTCCGAAGTTACATATACATCAACATGAACGTTAGAATGGTAGATGACACAAAAATTCCCAATTTCTAGGGGAACAGGACTAAGGATCCCAAGCAGTATTGGTTTTTGTGCGAAGCAGTCTGGACTATGAAGCAGGTCCAAGATGAAGATATAAAAAAGGGATAGCTAGTGACGACCCTTAGGGGTCGTGTGCTAGATTGGTTTATGAAGTTTACAAGGGTTCTAGAGGGAACACTAGCCAAGTCCTTGGCGTAGATCAAAGAAGGAATGGTCGATGAATTTAGAAAGACAAAGTAGGAGTTGCAGTATGTCACCGAGCTCAAAGAAATCAAGCAATACCCAAATGAGTCAATATGGGAATTTGATCAATGGTACAAAACACTGATAGCGAAAGTAATTTTTGGGATAAATGATATGCAACACAAGGAGTGGTTTATCGCAAGATTGGTACCACACATTCATGGACCACTAATGCAACAGAAGGTTGTGACCCAAGCATAAGTATTGGATATTGCGATGAAGTTGGAGGCTTCACCAATAGGAGAAACGTGTTTGGGCATGGATTGAATACAGGCGCAGCTGGAAAAATTAACGATCCAGCAGCAAGACATGAAGAAAGGAAAAGAGGCTCGCAAAGATGTCCGGTGCACTAGTTGTAAGACAGAGGGACACCATAAGAATCAGTGCCCAGACTTCCGAGAATATTTGCAATCCGGTGCACCAAATCCCCTCAGTCAGGGAGGGTTTCCTTGGTGTCGTGTCTTCCAAACGAGAGGCCATCGACCATAAGAGTGTGTGTATCTGTAGAAGATAGTGTCGAAACCAGAGAACTTGTATTGCAAGTGCTGAAAATCGGTTGGCCACGATGAAAACAACTGCAGAGCTTATGGCCTACTCCAGGAGAGGATTGGGGTTGCATACTTCATGGAAGGAGAATAACAGGCACCAAGTCAGCAACACCATCAGTATAATCAACTGTCGGCCCAGTACAATCACCAACCGCAGCAGTATGATCAAGGGAAGTATGGGAAACCACAGTATGGTCAGCCACAGTATCTAGCACCGAAGTATCCACCACCGCTGTACCCACCATATGGGCCACCGCAACAACCATAGTATGGGAAACCATAGTACCTACTATATGGCCCACCACATGGAGGTGCTAGAGGAGGATTTCGTGGAGATTGAGGTGATAGCGTAGGACGAGGAGGAGTTGTTGGATGAGGACGAGGAACGATTATATGCTATCATTGTGGGAAGCAAGGGCATTATCATAGGTATTTCCTGGATCCAACACCACAGGGCACCTATTGCAGCGTTGTGGATCATGGCATTGAAGATTGTTCGCAGCTCATTGCAAAATGGCAGACCAAGAATCTGCCACCACCTCCACAGAACTAGAATCAAAATCCACCACCAATTGTATAGATGATATCAACGGAGGCTTGAAGACACCATGCGACTATTGGAGTAGTGACACGAAGAGGAGCTGTGACAGGAACTGACAGCTCACAGGATACTATCCGACCAACAACACAGAAACATGTCACCTTTGACGTGGAGATCGAAAGGGATTTTTTCTTGGAAGCGCAGGAGGCGATGAGATAGAGGAGGCAATTACCTCTTCAGGAAGAATTTATCTACGATATGCCACCGATGTTCGATGCTACAAAGTCGCGGGGGAAGGCTAACACCTTAAAAGACTTCTTGAAGAGTTTCCTGGAGTTGGCAAAGGATCAGGATGCGCTAGAAGATATATCCAATCTATTGAATCGACGGGAGGGTGCACGCTAGGAGAAAAAGGTCAATCGCATACACAAGAGGAAGACGGGGAGAGAGATGCGAATGTTGGCACAAATTGACGCATTTGATGTCAACTAAATTATCTTGGACCTGTGGTCAGACGTCAACATTCTAACCAAACAGACATGGGAAACAATGGGGAAACTGTATTTGGTCTGGTCACTGATACAACTGCGATTAGGAAATCAGAGCAAGGTTACTCCACTTGGTCGAGTGTACCAGCTTCTAGTTGAGATTGAGGGCCTCAAGACTTATGCAGATTTTGATGTAATTGAAATCGTGGACAATACCATCCCCTACCCAACGTTGCTAGGGATTGACTGGGAAATCAATAATGTAGTTTTTATCAACTTCAAGAAGCAGACTATGTCGTTTGAGAATCGCGAGATGAGGGTCATTGAACCTATGGATCTTGCAGAAGGGAAGCGATACATTGAACCGACAAGAGATGAATTTACGAAAGGATGGGATAGCGTATATAACATATCCGAAGATTACATTAATCCCAATGCAGATGGAGAATTGGGATGGCACAGTGTCAGTTCAGTGTCGTTGTATTTGGATGAGTCGCTCAAGAATTCACAGAACCAGATGCATGAAGTGTCATTTAGAAGGTGCGCAAGGATCACTCAGTTGCTACGAAGGGTAGCCACAGACGAGTGCGACCTACCAACATATGAACGATTAGCCAATTTGGCTACATTTCTCATGAAATTTGAGGAAAAAGTGGTGGAACCACAGCGACTCTTGGCCTTGGAAGAATCCCTAAAGGCTACACCAGCGCGATGGTGGGCAGCGCACAAGTCCACCATAACTACCTGGCCACTATGCTGCCACCTAATGACAGTTAGGTTGGGAAATGCAGAAGGATATAGCGGATGGAAGTTTGATGGCAGAAGTGACTCGAAGGCACATTTGGCTGAGTGTGAAAGCAAATGGGGATTACGATCGAAAGAGGAATGGATCCATGCATTCATTCACACACTGGATGAAGTACCACGGAATTGGTATGTCGTAGCAGAAATGCGACGTGGAACGACTTCTTGGGAACAACTAAAAATTGGCTTCAGCCAAACGTTTTGTTTCTCAAATGAGAACCCCTTCATCCATAGTGCACTATAAGTGATCCACGAGAAGATATTTGAAGCAGTACCGACAGAGCAACCATTAGAAATTCGGTGGACTGCGACACCAGAAATGATGATGGAGTGTTATAAAATCACAGGAGATCCAGATGATGAGGATGATCCTAGGGCTACCCATGTACCATAGTTGGAAGGAAGTCGCAGTGTCGAGGCACCAGAAATACCTTCCGACAAATTCCAGCAACCGCTAAAGATCAAGAAAGTAAACATTGGGTCGGAGGAGAATCTAAAGTTTGCAAGTATTGGAGACTACTGGGATGACTCAACTATCGCAAAGATGACTGATCTGTTGCATGAGTTTCAGGATTTGTTCCCAACGGAATTCTCAGAGATGAAAGGAATTTTTGGGGACTTAGGCGAAATGAAGATCCCCCTAAAACCCGATGTGAAGCCAGTCAAGCAACGGCCCTACTGATTGAATCCAAGGCACAAGGAGATAGTGTAGGTTAAGATTGAAAGGATGCTGGAAGCAGGCATCGTAGAACCCATAGAGGAATTAGAGTGGATCATCTCAATGGTGGTCTAGGATAAGAAAACTAGCGAAGTATAAATTTTTGTTGACTTGCGGAAATTGAACGATGCAAGCTTACACGACCCGTTCCCGACACCATTCACGGATGAGGTGCTTGAAGGAGTAGGAGGTCAGGAAATATACTCATTTATGGATGTATTTTCAGGTTATCACCATATCAAAATCGTGAAGCAATACCGACATAAGACTACATTCGTCACAGAATAGGGCTGCTTTCAGTATACAGTGATGCCATTTGGACTGAATAATGCTCCAACAATTTTTTCAAGATTAGTAGTTTTGGTGTTCAAAGACTACATTCATAAATTTTTTGTCGTTTATATGGATGATTGGACAGTGTATGGGTTGGTCAAAGATCACGTCGCAAACTTGAGGCTAATGCTGGAACGATGTCGACAGTAACAGATTTCATTGAATCTGAAAAAGTGCATCTTATGTGCTCCGTTCGGGATTTTGCTAGGGCACATTATCTACAGGCAAGGAATGCTGGTAGACCCAGCAAAGATCGCAATTATTGTCGACCTCCCACCGCCGAAAACAGTCAATCAATTGAGAGAGACACTAGGCCAAACAGGCTACTACAGGAATTTTATCAGGGGGTATGCAGCAATCACATTACCAATGGATAAGTTGTTGAAGAAAGACGCCAAATTTCAGTGGAACGAAGAGTGCCAGAAGAGTCTAGACATATTAAAAGCAAAGATGGTTTCCGCACCTATATTGGAATTCCCAGATTGGATGAAGGAGTTCCACGTTCATGTCGATGCGTCATCAGTCACATTAGGAGTCATCTTGGCCTAACCCGGAGAAGGTGACATCGACCACCCGATAGCCTTCGCAAGTAGGAAGTTGTCTACTACGAAGAAGAATTATACGACCATGGAATGAGAAGGGTTGGCGATGGTCTACGCCTTACATAAATTTCGACACTACCTATTAGGGGGGCATTTTAAATTGTTCACCGATCATTCAGCATTAAAATACCAAGTGAACAAGCCTGTGTTGGGGGGGAATATTTGTCGATGGTTATTACTATTCTAGGAATTTGATTTCGAAATCATCGTAAAGCCGGGACGACTGAATGCAAGAACAAACCACTTGTCACGAATCGAGTCAAGGGAAGAGCCAAGGGGCATTGATGAAGGATTGTCTGATGCTTAGTTGTTCAGGGTTGGCATGGTCGACGACCATTAAGAACAATTCATTCAGTTTTTGGCAACAAGGGAGGCGCGAAAGGTTTCACTACCAACCAAAAGAAGCAGCTAGTCGTTAGAGCTACAGATTTTCAATTAATTGCAGGGCAATTGTATAAAATGGGGCCAGATGAGATGCTTCAACGATATGTCCTTCCGCATGAACATGAGAGGATTCTCACGGAATCCCATGATAGGATCGTTGGAGGACACTACGGAGGGCGCGCCACTGCGAGGAAGATCCTTCGAGGAAGACTATGGTAGCCGACGATGCATGGAGATGATACGGACTATGATAAAAGCTACGACGTATGTCAACGGATAGGGGATCCATCGCGAAGAGATGAAATGCCTCTAGTACCTCAATTGACACTACAACCTTTCGACAAGTGGGCAATTGACTTCGTGGGACCCATCAACCCACCAGGAAAACAAACAGGGTCACGCTACATCATTACTGCGACGGATTACTTGATGCGATGGGTAGAAGCAACGCCGATGAAGGATTGCTCAGCAGTGACGGTAGCCAAATCCCTCTTCGAAAATGTGGTCAACAGGTTCGGGTGCCCAAAAATACTAATGAGTGACCAAGGGACTCATTTTTTTAATCAAAAAATCGAAGCAATGACAGAGGAATTTCAAATATAACACAGAAAAAGCACCCCTTACAATCCGTAAGCAAACGGAACAGTGGAGGAATTTAACAAAATCCTGGAGCATGCGCTCACGAAGGTATGCAACACGAATCGAGACGATTGGGATTTGAAGATCCCTGCGATACTTTGGGCGTATCGCACAACTTGTAAATGTTTGACTGGCCAGACACCATTCAAGCTACTCTACGGGCAGGAAGCCGTAATGCCAATGGAATATATTGTCCCCAGTCTGCGAATTGCAGTTGTTACAGGAATGAGTGACGATGGAGCACTGGAAGAACGATTGGCACAATTGGTACAGCTCGATGAGGACTGGTTCATCGTAGGCTTTCATCAAAAGGTAGAAAAGGACCGACATAAGGCTTGGCATGATCTCCATATTAAACAAAATCACTTTCAACGTGGGGATACAGTTCTGCTATATGACAATAAGTTTGCTAAGCATCCAAGTAAGTTACAAATGCATTGGTTAGGTCCCTACATCATAAAGTTTGTCAATGACGGAGGTGCGGTGCAACTACAAAGTTTAGATGGGGTATTGTTTCCAAAGCTAGTAAATAGGAATCGATTGAAACCCTATCGCCATGATCAAGCGCAAAGTGGCTTAGAAACAAACAAACAAAAAATCAATGATGACAAAAAGTGGAAAGCATGCAGGAAGCATGGCCATCCAGGTCGCTCGTCGATGCTTCGCACGTTTTAGCACACGGGAGTCAAATCCGAGTCTGATCACTATGGATCGTCATCACTGGAAGATGGCAGAGAAGTATAATGACAGATTCGGCTAGTTGTGGATAATATTTTGCAAATGATGAGAAGCAAGCATAAATACTGGTGTAGGGACTGTAGAACACAAGTCGAAGTAGAGAGATTCCAAAGAGGAGAATTCATGGGTTGTATGATGCGAATCAGTAAGTTACATGCAGAGAGTTAGGCAGTTGGGTGCACAAGCCCAAGGAAGTTGTGGAAAAGGGAAGTGAGATAGTTTCAATGGTGCAGTTCATTTCAAGCGAGAGCACTCTAGGTGCGCTAAGAGCAAGAACGACGATCGTGCATGAACAACCGATGAATGAAGCAGCGCAGACATTTGGGAGGAACAAGGATGAGGTCTCACCCGAGATGTCTAAGAGTGCGGTAGTAGTTAGAAGAGCCGGGGTTTCCCCAACCACCAGAACACCAGGGGCGGAGGAAAGATGGCTCCAGCAGTGGACTGTCAAAGGTGTGAAATAGATGTGCCAGAGAAGCTGGCTTTTTCACAATTTGGTGACGACGATGAACTTGTCCCCAGGTCATAGCAATCCTGAAGTGCCTGAGTAAGTGTAGTAGGGGTAGATGATCAAGGTTTCAAGAGACTGGAGGATGAGTTCGAGGTAGATGATCAAGGTTTCAAGAGACTGGAGGATGATTTCGAGAAGTACATGATAGTGAGCTCCAGGCGTCAAGAATAGATTCAGAAGGTTACCATAGTGACAGACGAGATGCACCAGAGGTGTCCAGCTGAGGTGGCTCGAGGGCGAGCCACAAGTTTGTGTTGGGGGCTTGTTGGCATGGGATTAGTCTGCATGAAGTGCGAAAGCCGACAGTTGCGAAACGGATAATCTGTGGAAGAAAGGGTCATTCGCAGAGAATGCGGAAGCGCGGAAGTAGTTAGTTTGTTAGATAAGGGTCATGTGGAGTGTTTTGTAACCACTTAGTTTTGTATAAATAGGAGTATGATTGTAAGCCTAAGGGAATCCGGTGATGAATAGAACAATCGACCTTTTGAGATTTGATCCAGTTGTTGATCTATTTTGTATCCACAATATGATGTATTGTCTGTTTCTGCAAAGGCCATTCCACAGGTTTTAATGAATGCATGAAGATGTTTGATTATGGTTCTATCTTTGTCTTTGTTTCTGTTAGATGATAAATGTGAATGTCCGTGAGATGTTTAATACTCTGTGGGTTTGGTAATTGTTGTTCATGTAATGAGTAGTTAGATCATGTTGATGCGAATGTCTATTATGTGTTGACTCTGCGATTGATGAATATGCGAATGATGAACTGCTAGCATAGTGTAAAAGATATAATATATGGTTTTTGCGGTTGCAATGTATGTTTGATGCATGTCCTCAACTCCACTGCGGAAACTTGGTTCCTGCAAACCCCTTGTGCATCTCGGGTGAGACTTCACTCGCTCTACGAGTGTTGCTGGAAAGGGTAAAACCTTTCTGGTCCAATGCGTAAGGGAGTTCGATCGATGGTTTGTTGACGACAGTTTGAAGTGAACCCCTGTCGACAGTCGCTGTGTCAACAAGGGGGGAAACCACAGAATCCTTTTTAATAATATTTTTTCCAGAAACAACTGGAAATACAATACTTATACAATTTCTATGGACACAACTAGAAGGAGGATCCAACCTCCTGGGCTTCGTCAACTACAACTGACAAGTTGTTACAACAGCTCTACTCGCATAATATAACTGTGATCCCTAGCACCACCCTAAAGAAGAAGGATCTAAAATTTTGTTCTGAACTAAACCTGTGGACCTGTCATCTCATCCAATCTGTAAAATATTTCTTTTGTACCTGTGCTCAACTGCTTATAAACCTATACCAAACTATTCATAAGCCTGTTCCAATCTGATCATAAACATGTTACAAACTGATCGTAAACTTGTGCCAATATGATTGACTGATTTGAAGGTCATCCTACCCTTTTGTTAATGGACTACTTCATCAAGCAAACAGACTTGATTACTGTAGGGCTTTGTCTAATATTTTTATTTGAAGGACACACTCTTATATTATTATATGTCCAATTTGAAGACTGTAGCGTCACCATTGATCTATATATATACTTTAAAATTCCTTCCCAGAGGTATCATCCATTTGAACTTTGACAAGATCATACTTTCTTCAACCCGTGTCTGCATAATATTCACGATATCAACATCAAATGTTGCAGCTATAAAATTGGATGCCTAGATCCTCTATCATAAGGTTCAGTTTTCTCACAGTGACCTTCAGATCAGTCCACTTGTGCCTGATCACTTCAAGTACCTTTGAATGCCTCTAAGTGACTGCGGTTGCTTTAGGACAGATTGAAAACATGCACAGAGATCAAACCCAAGATAAATCCTGAATCAGGTGAGAGAGACTTCAATACTACTTCAAACAAACTTGGATGCCTTCAAAATATTTGACCTTTAGCACTATGGTAAATCAATATCAGAGACATCCTTTTGATCTTCTTCAACTCTCATGTGGCCACCTTCATCAGATTTGTCTTTACATTTCAATAGCATCCAAGTTCAAAATAAGATTGAACACGTTAAAAAATTTGGAGAGTGAAATGACTTGTGTATATATACACAACCAAATGGACATAATCAACATAAAACAAGTCTGGTCAACCTTGCAATATCAATTAAAAATATTTATAAAAAAAAAATTATTAGGTTGGCCAACCTTGCAAGATGGGGTAACATTACCTTGACAACTTAAAAAATTAATATGTCTTCAACCATGAGGATTTAGTGGGCATTTCACATACCTCCAGAAAGAGCTTGAAGAGAACTATCACTTTAAGAGGGTCTTGATTGCAAGGACATGGTCCTTCACCTTTGTTTTCTTTAATTTGTGCAGGACATCAGAAAAGTACTTGAATACTTCTTAAAGCACTTTGAGGCATCAAGGACTACAACATTAAGGCAAGGGATACATCAAAGCACTGAGTACAACACCACCACCAGCTACACGTACACAAGAAGACCACAAGCGAAACCAAGGATCCAAAATTAAGGGGACAAGAGACCACAACCCCAACCAAAAGGAGACCACATCAAGAACAAGGGTGACAAGCAACAAAGGGACCATTAACAAGTAAAAGGAGACAACAAAGGCAAGGAGGACAACAAAGGACACAAAAGAGACCAACGAGCAACCAAGGGGTACACAACTAGGACAAAGGGTCTAAGGTATTTTGGCAATGTCTCAAGGGCTCCAAGGGCTTCAACTTGGGCTTGGACAAAGTCAAAAGGTCTCCTTGGACAAAAACAAGGACACAAACCCTCAGGGGCTCCACAAGGGGCACCAAGACACCACAAACCCTCACTATGGCATTGTTGGCATCAATGAAAAACTTTATCAACAATCTCCCCCTTTGTCATTGATTACAACACCCAAACTCCCCCTGAGAATAAGCTCCCCCTGTCAACAACTTCTCTCCCCCTTTGGCATCAATGGAAAAGGGAACTCCATTTGACAACACTGCTCCCCCTATCACCAGGAACTGTTGATTTGTTGAAGAAGATCCAATTTAGTTGGGAGATTATATGACCCCCATTTTTTTCAAAGGTACTCAAAAGTTTCTCTAGGAAGTGGCTTAGTGAAGATGTCTGTTATCTGTTCCTTTGTCCCAATATATTGTAGCTTAATTTTCTTATCGATGACCTATTCCCGAAGAAAGTGAAATTTGATAGGAATATTCTTTGTCTTGGAGTGCATTACTGGATTCTTGCAGATACTAATGGCACTCATGTTGTCACATAGAATTGGAATCGGCTCATCATATGTCACTTATATGTCTTGCAGGTTTTGTTTCATCTAGAGAATCTTAGTACAACATGATGTTGCTTATATATATTTTGCTTATGTTGTTGATAAGGATACTGAATCTTGTTTTTTGATGGACCAAGATACTACACAGTTTCCTAAGAAGAGTGTTGCACCACTGGTACGTCTTATATCATCCACACATCCTGCCCAATCTGCATATGAGTAAGCTAACAAAGTCAACTCATTTCCTTTTGGGTACCATAACCCAAGATCCATAGTTCCCTTGATATATTTGAAGATTCTTTTGACTACAACAATATGAGTTTCCTTAGGAGCTGCTTGAAATATTGCAACATGTCCAACAACTTGCATCACATTTGGCCTTCAAGCTGCTACATAAAGTAAAATGCCAATCATTGGTCTATAGATTTTTTGATCCACTGCTTTTGATTCATCATCTTTGCTTAACTTGCAGCTGGTAACCATAAGAGTTCCCACAGGTTTACAATCTTCCATATTGAATCTCTTCAACATTTCCTTAATGTACTTAGTCTAGAAATGAAGATTCCTTCTTCACACTGTGATACCTAAATCCCCAAGAAGAAATTTAATTCACCAAGTAAAGACATTTCAAATTCATTATGAATATCCTTGGCAAATTGTTGAATTAGAGTATCATCATCACTTCCAAAGATTATGTCATCAGCATATACTTCAATAATAAGTATGTTGTCAGGATCAAGCTTGATATGCATGTTACTATCTGCATTTCCCTTTTGGAATCCTTATTGTTGCAGGTAATTGTCCAACCTAGAGTACCAAGCTCTGGGATCTTGCTTTAAACCATATAGAGCTCTTTTTAATCTACACACATAATCCATGTTTTTTTATAACTAAAACCCTTCTAGCTGCTTGATCTAGAATTCTTCTTCTAGTTTCCCATTTAGAAAAGATGATTTTACATCCATTTGATACACTTTAATATATTTAGATCAAGCATAAGCCAATATCATTACGATATCTTCCATTCTGTATACTCGAGCAAATTTTTCTTCAAAATCTATCCCTTCAATCTGAGCATATCCTTTGCAAACCAATCTAGCCTTGTTTCTGATTACATGTCCTTCTTCATTCAACTTTTTTCTAAGGACCCACTTGGTGCCAATCACATTTTTTTCCTTGGGTCTAGGAAAAAGTTGGGCCATGTTTCATTTTTCTCAATTTGATCTAATTCTTCTTCCATAGATTTGACCCAATGTTAAGTTTGTTCTAGCTTATGCAAAGCTACTTGGTTCCACTATAGACAATAATGAGAGATGCACATGTTATGTTCTTGGAGTTAGTTTTCTTCTTTTTTTGGTTTCTATTCCAGCACTGTTATCACCAATGATTAATTTTGGAGGATGATTCTTCTGGTACCAGTCTTTAGGGGGAGTTTGTTGATCTTTCTGTTGTTCCTCTTCTTGTGATGTGGTTGGTTGATTCTCATCTGATTTTTCTTCTTTAATTTCTTCTTCTTCTTGAGAAAAATATTCCTCTTCTTGATCATCAAAGTCCTTTGGATCTTTTCTGACTGTTGGCAGGCTTGACTCATCTATATTTACATTGATTATTTCGACAACTTTTCTTAGTCTTAAGTTGTAGCATTTGCAGGCCTTTCTCCTGGATGAATATCCAACAAATATTCCCTCATCCACATGTGAATCAAATTTTCCAATCTTCTTATCATCTCTTATGATGTAGCACCTGATTCCAAACACTTTGAAGGGTTTGAAATTAGTTGTTCTTCTTGTCCATAACTCATAGGTATTTTTATCGTTTTTAATTCTAAGTAATCATATGTTCATGATGTGTATTGTTGTATTAATTGCTTGACCCCAAAATTTATCATCCCACTTGGATTCATTTAACATGGTTTTCTGGCCATTTATAGCACTGATTTGTTCTTTCTTTTGGAAACTCCATTCTACCGGGGTTCTAGCTGTTGAGAATTGTCTCTTTATTCCATGCTCTTCACAATACTTGTTGAATTCTTTTAATTTGAATTCTCCACCATTGTCATATTTGAGACACTAGATTTGTGAGCCTATTTCATTTTCAACTTGTTCCTTGAAGGTCTTGAAGCACTCAAAGGCTTATGACTTTCTATTAAGAAGGCATAACCAATTCATCCTAAAATAGTCATCAATCAGTAGCATGAAATACTCCTCACCTTCTAGTAATTTACTTATGGTTGGTCCACATAGATTAGTGTGGATAAGCTCTAGTGGTTTGTAGAAGAATGCTCCTTTGTCTTAAAGTCAACTCTAGTTTGCTTCCCATGTTGGCAATGCTTACAAATAGCATTAGAGGGATTTGTAACTTATGGCATATTTCTCATAGCTTGTTTCTGTTGATTTTGTCTATATTGTCAAAATGTATATGTCCCATTCTTCTATGCCAAATCCAACTCTCATCTTCCTTTCCCAAGTGACATTTTTCATTCTTAATTTTATCCAGAATATATATATGTTGTTAGGATTCCTTGTAGCAGTGGCCACTAACTTTCCTGATCCTTCCTTTCTTATTTTACAATCTTTTGAAGTGAACAAGAGTTCATGCCCTTGGTCACACATCTAGCTAACACTCAATAGATTATGCTTCGTATTATTCACATGTAGAACATTTTCTTCTACAGTATCCCTGCTCCCAAGATTAACTATACCTTTTCCTATGACTTTATTTGAATTGTTATTGCTAAAGAAGACAAATCCGTTATCCTTTTCCAAAGTTACAAATACACTTTTGTCACCTATCATATGCTTGGAACAACCACTTTCAACACATTGGTTGTTGATGTTTTGGGCTTGAAGAGCAAACCCACATTCATGAATACTCAAGTCATATTTCTTCTTTATCCATACCTTTTGTTGTTCCTTTTTCTGATTATTGGATACCTGCTGAGTAACTTCTGTAGACACTATCATTCTGCAATTTTTGGCTAAATGCCCAAAGTTGTTACATTTATAGCATTCAAATTCATATGCCAAAGGGGAAAATTTATTATTGTTGCTTGGCCATCTAGAATTTCCATAGTTATTCATGTTTTCTATTTTTCTTCTTCTCACACAATTTATAGCTTTGTGTCCAAATCTTCCACATGAAAAACAATAACCATAACTGGGAAAAAAATGGTCTTCTCAGAGGTCTTCCTTAAAACTTGTCTTTCATCTAGAACCTTTTTCTGGTGTTGGTTGTTTGGGATGAGACTTGGGCCTTTCTTCACTGATAGGGTCTTTGAAAATTTCTAACTTTTCTTCATTTCCAACTATCATAGAACTTGAGGATTCATCGTCATCATGCTTCTTATATATTATATCAGACTTATCAAATAAATTCTTCTGGTTGGTGATAATTTGTTCAAGAATCTTGGAGTTGTTTTCATAGTTTTGGCTGATATCTTTCTTCTTCTGTTGCTTTCTTAAAGACTATCTTAGCCTTGGGATTCTCCTTTTCCTTCAAACTTTTTGCAATTTGTTTGGAAAGAGAGTCTTCAATTCTTTTGGCTTCTTCCAACTGAACTTTTAAGTCAGTGAGGACTTGCTTGGCTTATTCATATATTTTGTTGGAAATTTGTGATTTATCTCTTAATTCTTTTACCTCCTCTTTAAGAAACTTGTTCTCCTTTCTTTCTTTCCTTAGATCTTTCAAGGCACTTTTGAGTTCTTCTTCAAGATCCACTTCACCTTCTGATTCAGATCCTTCATCATTTCTAGGGACTTATTTTTAGTATTTTGAATCTATTTCCATGAAGAGCACCTTTTCTGGCTCATTTTCACTGTCATTGTTACTATCAATATCACTATCGGAGTCTTCACTTGATGATTTGTTGTCTCTCTTTGAATAGATACTTTTCTTCTTTGCAAAATTTCCATTTTTCTTTCCCTTATAATTACTGTACTTATATTTCTTGAAATCACCATCTTCATCACTATTTGATTTTTTTGCATAAGGACATTTAGAAGCAAAATGACCTATTTTACCACATGAAAAACACTTGAGAGGTAACTTACCTTTGTATTTTCCAGTACCTCTTTTCAGCTTTCTCAAGAACTTGGCTATCTCTTCATCATCTGAATCATCACTGCAGTTGGAGCATGGTTTTTCCATGGACTTATTCTTCGTTGTTGGGATGTCCTTCTTTCTTGAGTTGTGATTCTTTGCTTGCTTGGAAGAGACTTTGAAGGTTTTTTCTTTTGTAGGTGAGTCTTCATCTTCAATTCTCATTTCATAAGCTACAAGAATCCCATGCAGTTGGTATACTGTGATAGTTTCCAAATATGTCCTTTCTTTTAAGGCTGAAATTTTAGGATTAATTTTTTTGGGAAGAGTTCTTAGTATATTCTAAACAACAACTGGCTCATCAACCTCTTCACAAATACCTTTGATAGTAGTTACAAGTTCATCAACTCGAAGGAAATAGGATGCAATGTCCTCTTCATCCTTCATCTTCATATGTTCAAATTTTCCTCTATAGGTTTGAATTTTGATTGCTTTGACCTTCTTATCTCCTTCATAAGTGGTCTTGAGCTTGCCCCATATTTGCTTTGCAGATGTACAATGCATAACTTTTACAAAAACATATTTGTCCAGTGCATTCAAGATGTGGATCCTGGCCTTTGAATTAATATTATATCGAGCCAAACCATCTACATCTGTCGAAGGAGTTTGAGGTACCTTACATCCAGTTACAACTATTTTCCATTGCTCAATTCGTTGAGATTCCAGAAAAGATCTCATTCTTATGCTCCAAAATGCATAGTTTGATCCATCAAACAAGGGTATTCCATTTGTGTTGTGCTTTACGAAATTTCTCATGGTTACCTTCTAGTGGTAAGATTGTTCTTGAAGGAATCGACTCTAATACCAATTGTTGATCACCCAGGCACATTGAGAGGGGGGGTGAATCAGTTTGAAGCATTTTTTTAAAATTTAAATTTTATTCAAAGCAGGTTATGCACAACTAATCACAATCCATTGAGAATTAAAGAAGCATCACATCATTAACATATATGAACCATAAGAAGATACACAATACACAATATTTTTATGTGGAAACCCAAGTTCTGGGGGAAAAACCACGGAAGCCTTTTTAATAAGATTTGTTCCAGCAACAACTGGAAATACAATACTTATACAATTTCTCCAGCCACAACTAGAAGGAGGATCCAAACTCCTAGGCTTTGTCAACTACAACTTACGAGTTGTTACAACATCTCTACTCACATAATAAAACTATGATCCATGGCACAACCCTAAAGAAGAAGGATATGAATTTTTGTTTTGAACTGAAACTTTGGACCTATCAACTCATCCAATTTGTATAATCCCGCTTGTGTACCTATTCTCAACTTCTTATAAACATGTACCAAACTTTTCATAACCCTGTTACAATCTGATCATAAACATGTGCCAAACTGATCATAAATTTGTGCCAATCTGATTGACTTCTTTGAAGGTTAGCCTACCCTTTTCTTATTGGACTACTTCATCAAGCAAACAGAGTTGATTATTGTAGGGCTTTGTCTAAGAGTTGTATTTAAAGGACACACTCTTATATTACTATATGTCCAATTTGAATATTGTAGCGTCACCATTGATCTATATATATATACTTAAAAATGCATTCCCGGAGGTCTCATCCATTTGAAATTTGAAAAGATCATAATTTCTTCAACCTATGTCTGCATAATCTTCACGAGATCAACATCAAGTGCTGCAGGTATATCATTGGAATCCTAGCTCATCAATCATAAGGTTTGGTTGTCCCACAGTGACCTTCTGATCAGTCCACTTGTGCTTTATCACTTCAAGTACCTTCTACTACCTCTAAGTGACTGTGGCTGCTTTAGGAAAGATTGAAAACATGTACAGAGATCAAACCCAAGATAAAACATGAATCAGGTGATAGAGACTTCAATACTACTGCAAACAAACTTGAATGCCTTCAAAATATTCAACTTTTGTCACTATGGTAAATCGAGATCAGAGACATCCTTTTGATCTTCTTCAACTCTCCTGTAGATACCTTCACTGGATTTGTCTTTAAATTTGAGTAGCACCAGAGTTCAAAAATTATTGAACACCATAAAAAATTTGGAAAGTGAGACAACTTATGTATATATACACAACCAAGTGGATGTAATCAACATAAAACAATTATGGCCGACCTTGCAATATCAATTAAAAAGATTAAAAAAACCTTTTTATTAGGCTATCCAACCTTAAGATGGGGTAACATTTCCTTGACAAATTCAAAAATTAATATCTCTTCAACCATGAGGATTTAGTGGGAATTACACATACCACCAAAAAGAGCTTGACGAGAACTATCACTTTAAGAGGGTCTTGCTTGCAAGAACATGGCCCTTCATTTTTGTTTTCTTTAATTTGTGCATGACATCAGAAAATGACTTGAAAAATTCTTGAAGACTTCTTCAAGCACTTTGAGGCAACAAGGACTACAACATAAAGGCAAGGGATACATCAAAGCACCAAGGACAACACCACCACCAACTAAACGTCCACAAGAAGACCACAAGCGACAACAAGGACCCAAAAGTAGGGGTACAAGAGACCACAACCCAAACCAAAAGGATGTTAGAAAAGCAGGATCATAGAGCAATAACAATAAACAAGATGAAAATATAAATCCCATAAACACAATACAAGAGAGACACCAATATAACGTGGTTCACCCAATCTGGACTATGTCCACGAAGAAATTTCCAGTAGTTTTAATATTATGCCATCCAACAAATGAAGGGATACAACATACAACACAACCACTGCAACTTTCTCTTCAATCTCTCTCGGTCTCTCTTACATAATCATAGAGATATTTATAATGCTACAATACATTACATAATCGTATTACAATGTATTCCTTTTAAATGGAATTACCATGGGAAAATACTACGTGCTACTCAATACCATCAGCCCAAAAACTGTTGGCCAACAAAACAACCCATAAAATTTCTTTCAGGGGCTTCACCCACAAACCCCCTTTCTCGGGGGCGTTGGGCCTAGACCCCCCCATTCGGGGGGGTGGTCACCCCTAGACCCCCGTGGGGGGGTGATTCCCCCCCATACACCCCTGCTGGGATGAGTGTACATTCCACCTACATATCATATAAAAATAGGGTACAAACATGGTTGAAATAACAACATCTCTGAATTTAGAATATTAGGCTCCACAACCAACAATCTCCCACTTGGATACTAATCACAGCAACTTCACCGCTGTTGTACTTGCTGGACTATGCTATGAAACTTAGATCTAGAAAATTTATCATCTTCACCTTCATGCTAGAAGACAACTAAAACTGAGTAGGAACTCAGTTTCTCTCTAGTTACTATTTTTGTCAACATGTCTATAGGATTCTAGCTAGTGTGTATCTTTTCCAGCTTCGACAGTTCATCTTCTATATTAAACCGTATGAAATGGTACTTCAGTTGTATATGTTTAGTATTATAATGGAAGGTTGAGTTCTTTGCAATATGAATGGCACTCTGGCTGTCACTATACAACATGTTATCCTCCTACTTCTTACCCAATTCCTCCATGAATCTATATAACCAAATCATCTCTTTACTAGCCTCTATAGCAGCAACATACTCTTCTTCTGTTGTTGAAAGTGTAACAACCTTTTGCAGCTACGAAATCCAACTTACTATTGTTCCACCTACAGTAAACACATACCCTATGGTGCTCCTCCTGCTATCTTTATCACTTGCATATATGCATCAACATATCCCTGTAGAACAGTGTCTGAACCTCCAAAACATAATGCATGAGTGGTAGTACCTCTCAAATACCTGAGAATCCATTGCACTTCCTTCCAATGTTATTTACCTGGATTTTTCATATACCTGCTTACAACTACCACTACATGTGCAATATCTGGTCTTGTGCACACCATGGCATACATCAAGCTGCCAACTGTTGATGAATAGGGAACCTTAGACATATAATATATCTCTTCCTGTGTCTTGGGACACATCTCCTTACTTAGTTTGAAATGGTTGACCAAAGGTGTACTAACTGGTTTTGCATTCTTCATTCTAAACCTCGCGAACATATTTTCTATTTACTCACCTTGAGACAATGTCAATTTGCGATTTTTCTTGTCTCTTTTTATTCTCATGCCAAGGATTTTCTTTGTAGTACCCAAATCCTTCATCGCAAATGAATTAGCTAACTTCCTCTTGAGCATATTTATATCATGCATGTTAGACCCTACAACAAGCATGTCATCTACATACAATAACAAGATAATATATCTTCCATTATCTAGCCTCTTGAAATAAACACAGTGGTTAGAATTACATCTACTATAACCTTGTCCTGTCATAAACCTGTCAAATTTCAAATACCACTTCCTTGGAGCTTTCTTCAAGCCATACACGCTCTTCTTTAACCTGCATACTAAATTCTCCTTCCCTTTGACCTCATACCCTTGTGGCTTCTGCATATAAATATCTTCCTCCAAATCCACATGGAGAAAGGTTGTTTTTACATCTAACTGTTCAAGATGCAAATCTTCTACCACCACTAGACTTAAAATAGTCCTAATTTAATTCATTTTAACAACAGGAAAAAATATTTCATCAAAATCTATACATTTCTTCTATGCAAACCCCTTTACAACAAGTATGACCTTGTACAACTTCTTTCCTCCATCTTCTTACTTCAACCTGTAAACCCATTTGTTCTACAATGCTCTTTTACCTACAGGAAATTGAACCAAATCCCAAGTTCAATTTCTTACCAATGAGTCCATCTCCTCATTCATGCCTTGCTCCCATTTATTTCGAGTTTCTACCTGCATTGCTTCTTCATAAGATTCTGGTTCACCCTAATTAGTCATCAATAAATGATACATCGAAGGAGAGTATCGTTCAGGAGGTCTACTTAACCTGGTAGATTTTCTAACACTTGTAGGAGTTTGAGGTACCTACTATTGTTCTTGATTTTATAGCACCTTTGGAACTTCATTTTCTTTCATTTCATCAAGCACTGTGTACTCTGTGTTTTCCTTTTCCTGTTTCTTTACGTGCAATTGATCTTTATACATGACCTTTTCATTGAATACCACATCTCTACTCCTAATTATTTTGTTACTTTCATAATCCCATAAGCGATAACCAAAATCATCAACCCTGTATCCAATAAATGTACATTTCTTTGATTTAGCCTCAAGCTTTGTTCTATTTTATTTATCAAAATGGACAAATACTTCACAACCAAAATTTCTCAAAAATGAATAGTTTACCTTTTTACATGTCCATGCCTCCTCTAGAATCCCACCATCCAAAGTGCTTGAAGGCCCTCTGTTTATTAAGTAAACAATAATATCTAAAGCATCTACCGAAAACTGTAATGGAAACCCTGCATGCAATCTCATACACCTTGCACACTCCATGATCGTCCTATTCATCCTTTCTATCGACACACCATTTTCTTGGGGTGTTCTTGGGAATGTCTTCTCTCTACGAATCCCATGTTATGAACAGTAACTATAAAACTCTTTGTTGCAATACTCACCTCCATTATCCGATCCAAGACACTTCAACCTTTTTCATGTCTCATTCTCAACCAAAGCTTTCCATTTTTTAAAAGTAACAAATACATCATATTTTTTCTAATGCAATAAACCCAAGTTTTTCTAGTTGCATCATCAATAAAAGTAATATAATAACGAGAGCCATCAAGAGATTGTACCTGATTCGGTCCCCATACATTTTTATGTACAAGCTCTAACTTTTCACTCTTCTTATGTTTCCCAACCCTAAGAAATCTGACTCTCTTCTATTTTCCATAAACACACTTCTCACAGAATTCCAAACTTACCTGCTTCATATCTGGCAGCAACTTCCTAGTGTGGAGAATCTGCATTCCCTTCTCACTCATGTGGCCAACCAAGCCTATGATTCCACAATGTTTTATATGTTCTTGTGGAATATAAAGAGATAGAACAATCAGTATTATGAGGAAATAAATACAATGTACCTATCCTATCTCATTTTGCTATCACCATCGATCCTTTAGTGATCTTCCACCACGTTTCTTCAAACGTAGATAAACAACCACCATCTCCCAACTCCCCTGTTGAGATAAGATTTATTTTCATAGCATGAATATGCCTTACATCTCTCAATAGCCATTCAGTTCCATTCTTTAATTTTATCTGTACCTTACCCATTCCAACAATTTTACATGGCTCATCATCACCAAATAAAACATGTCCAAAATCGCCTAGAACATAATCATGAAAAAATTTCCTATGGGGTATAGCATGACATGAAGCCCCTGAATCTACTACCCTTTAATCACTAGTATTATCTAATGCAAGAATCAAGGTATATTGTAACACATCACATACGACATTTCCTTCTTGAGCAGTCTCCTGTTGTCCATCTTCTTTTTTCTTTAGAGATTTGCAGTCTTTCTTCCGATGTCCTATCTTTCCACAGTTCCAACACTCTATCTTTCCTAATATAGACTTGGATCTACGCTTCCTAGACTTGGTACGATTACCTGGGATTTTTCCTCTCTCCCTTTGTCGTCCCCTGCTCTCTATGGTCAATGCATTACCTGATGTCTCACCTGTGCTTTTCCTTCGCATTTCCTCTCTAAGAATAACACCACTAACATCATCAAATTTCAAAGTGTTTGAACCAGAGACAGAGTTACTTACAGCCATGACCAAGCCATTCCAACTTTCTGGAAATGAGCAAAAGATTATAACATCCTTGGACCCTAACCTCATCATCAAAGTTCACTTTTACAGAACTTAGTTGATTTGTAATCATATTAAATTCATTTAAATGATCAGCAACAGATCCACCTTCTGACATCTTCATATTAAATAAACACTTCATTAGAAATACCGTGTTGGATGTCGAGGGTTTTTCAAATATCTTACCCAATGCGCTCATCAGACTCTCTGTTGTCTTTTCTTTTGAAATATTGAAATCCACTGATAAAGCATGGCATAGTCGTATTGTTCCCAGTGCCTTTATGTCAAGAACCTCCCATTCTTCATCCGTCATAGTCACCGATTGTTTGCTTTTCCTCCCAATGGTAGGAATAGATCCTTCTGATACATATAGTCCTCTATTTTCATCTTCCATGACTGGTAGTTTTGGTCGTTAAATTTATCGACCTTAAACTTTCCTTCTTCTGCCATTGCTCCCACTCAAACCAAAAACCCTTACTTCCTGCGAGTTTATCTTTCAAATAGACCTTTGGCTCTGATACCAATTGTTAGAAAAACGGGATCGTAGAGCAATAACAATAAACAAGATGCAAATATAGATCACATAAACACAATCCAAGAGAGACACCAATATAACATGGTTCACCCAATCTGGGCTACGTCCACGGAGAAATTTCCAGTCCTTTTATTATTATACCATCCAACAAATGAACGGATACAACCTGCAGCACATCCACTGCAACTTCCTCTTCAATCTCTCTCAATCTCTCTTACACAATCACATAGATATTTACAATGCTACAATACATTACACAATCATATTACAATGTATTCCTTTTAAATGGAATTACCATGGGAAAATACTATAGGCTACTCAATACCATGGGCCTGTAAACTGTTGGCCAACAAAACAACCCATAAAATTTCTTTCGAGGGTGCTGCCCGTCGACCCCTGTGGGGGAGTGATGCCCCCACACACACCCCTGTTTGGATGAGTGTACATTCCACCTGCATATCATATAAAATTGAGGTACAAACACAGCTTAAACAACAACATCTCTGAATTTAGAAGATCAAGCTCCACAACCAACAAAGGAGACCACATCAAGAACAAGGGTGACAAGAAACAAAGGGAAAACCAACAAGTACATGGAGACAATGACATCAAGGAGGAAAATAAAGGACACAGAAGATACCAAGGAGAAACCAAGGGGCACACAACTAGGACAAAGGAGCTAAGGGCTTTTGGCAATGTCTCAAGGGCTCCAAGGGCTTCAAGTTGGGCTTGGATACCCTCAGGGGCTCCACAAGGGGCACCAAGACATGACTAAGCCTCACCAAGGAACTGTTGGAATCAATGACAACCTTTATCTACAAAAATTTCATAAATTGGGCCCTTTTGTAGTAGTGATAGTTGTCTACCAATTGTTTGACAAAATTCATGAGCCAAGATTGCCATAACTCCATCCAATGACAGAATTTGTGCTAGATAATGATGGATTGGGTGATGGTTTTGAAATTTTGTAATTGTTGGGATGAATTATTTTACTATTGGTTCATTTGTGTAAAAATATTGCAAGAGGGGTGAGATTTGAACCCCTCTTGGGCACCAGACCCAAGCCTTTCTATAAATGATTCAAAGAATCACATCTACACGTGATTTTATTCTGAATCGGGTTGTATTCAAGGGGTATCATTCCATTTGAACTTGGAACCTACATTTTGAGTCCAAAAAAAATGTTTCCAGAAACAAATTTCGTGATCTTAATGCATTTAAGAAAAAATGCAAAACATCCTACTGGGGTTTCTCTTTGCATGGGTTTTTGATATATTCATGTTCCTAGTTTTTTAAGAATGTTAGAAGTAAATCATGAAATTAAAATTTGAAGGTATCTAGGTTCTAAGTGTTTTTCAAAAACCCTCAACCAAATAGTTGTATAGCAAGTGTTTAATGAAATGCATGAGCCGAAATTTCCATAACTCCTTCATTCCCAGGTGGAATTTGAGCTAGATAATGATGGATTAGGTGTTTGATTCCAAGTTAATTATTTTCTATGATGAATTGGTTTATTGTTCGTTCATTTGTGTAAAATGTGTAAGAGGGGAGGGATTTGAACCCCTCAAGCACCAGACCCAAGCCCCTTCACCCTCATGGAAATGTTTCCGCAAATCATTCTTAGAATTACATCTACATGTGATTTTGTTTCAAATCAAGTCAAATTCAATGGATATCTATACTATTTTAACCTTGGAACCCCCATTTTCAATCCAAAAAAATTGTTTCCAAAACCAAATTTCATGATCTAGACACATTTAAAAAACCCATAGATCTACCCATCGAGTTTTTCTTTCCCTAGGTTTTGGGTGTTTCTGGTTTCTTAAGAATTTTGGAAGGATCTCATTAAATTAAGAGCTATAAGTATCTAGTCTCTAAGCGTTTGAAAAAATCCCCCAATTAAATAGTTTTCTACCAAGTGTTTGATGAAATGCATGAGCTAAAGTTGCCATAACTCCATATGGAGGTTGAATTTTGCCAAAAAATATTCAGAATAATAGGATCAAAGAGAACTTTAATGCTATAGTGGTCAAAATCATTAATTCAGCCTATATTTTTAGAAAACGATTAAGGGAGTCACTCAGGCTATTTTACAAATTTCCCAATATATTTTTGTGGTGAGAGTAACTTTAAACCTGTGTAGAGAAGCAAAGCATACAAATTCTTTTAAGAAAAATGGAGATTACACCACATCATTCACACATAGTACACAGATATTTACCATGGAAACCCTTAACCGGAAAAACCAGCAAACCTTGGAGCCACCACTCCTATTTTTCTCATTCTTCATTATGAATCACTCACAATACAATATAGGTATTCCACAGCATCCAATACCCTAATATGGTAACCCGAATTATTAAATAGACCCCAATCCCTTAACCGGGATTAAATTACATCTTTTTAGAAAAATAACCGAAAATAGCCATTGTTAGGAACACTGCTGACAGGTGCACTCTCCCCTTCACATACATGCAAAGAATATAACACATACCCAACAACGAGTTTGGGCTCTTTTTCAAGCTAATTTTGGCTTGAACAGCTTGTTTGCATAATTTGTTCACTGAACTAAATTTCCAACCACATTAACAATGTGGTTGTTGATATTAGTTACCCCATTTTGACCAAATTTTACAATGAAACTTCAAAACCATCTCAATATCTAAGTTTTCCTAGATCCCAGTGGACCCAAGGATCTAATCTAGTCCATTTTTTTAATCTTGAAAGGGAGCAATCAGCTTGTTGTTCACTCTTATTACTTTGTAGGTCTGAAAATTCAGTGAGATAATATTTCATATCCATGCCCTAGTTTCACATGTTCTAGCCCTTTTGGGCCATCCAAGAAGCTAAGGGAGGACAATACCCAAGCAGGGTGGTCTAAGAGGACTTACACTCTTGTTCCAAGCCTCTCTTTATTCCAATTTTTTACCACCTCAGAGACCAGACCATATGAGGTGTAGGAATCCTCTGCCTCTTGTTGAGCTATCAAATAGGGTGAAATTGCCTCACTACAGAATAGGTGGGATCCACTTCAACAGGCAATTTTTTCTTATAACAAAAATGTTTTAAAGAAACCTAGAGATGAAAAAGTATGTGAAATAACATTGGATCTATCCATGCCGCAAGGCATTACAAATATAACTTATAATCAAATTAGGAAACATCATTACATTAGTGCAAAATTGTGAATGCTTACACAAATTTCAAGAGTAGACCATGTGAGTATTGCTTTACATAATGTGAAAAGGATATTTAGAATGTTAATACATTGGAGCAATTAGGAGAAGAATATGTATAAAGGATTAGTAGTATTTTTTATATGTTTCAAGACCAAAGATATGGATAGCCTTTTTTGGATTCTACTCGGGGATTGTTTGCTACAGCATGGACAACCAGAATAATCTATTATGGATTTGAAATCTCCATATTCGATGGGTACATAGTTTGCAGTTTGTCTAGGGTTAAAAATAAACAATGCTTGAGAGGCTTCTCCATCTAAAATTTTCAATGTTTTATGATGATGCATTTCCATATGCATGTTTTACTATTTTTAGAATTGGAACAAAACAATTTTATTCTTTTTACTATGATGGTGTAGGGACTCGAAAATAAAATTTCTATTTAGAAAATAGAATGCGATGTACAGTAAAAAAAATAAAAATAACAAGAACGGTTGTAGTCATTTGTATTAAAAGAAGGTTTCATCAGAAAAATACAGAGATGAAGTCACTGGTCTGTCTCCGGGAAGAAGCAGAATCCATGACTTTCAGTTCAGCTTCATCTACACTTCTATTGACTCTTAACCCTAATCCGTGGTGACTGTAAACTTTCACAAATTGTCCCAAACTAAAGATGCAAAAACAAAACATTACAAAATAAGGATTTTAGATCCATACAGAGCTGAACGTTCCTCATACTAGGACTTCTTTTTTCCAAAATGAGATTTATATTATCAACAAAGAGGAGAAGGAGAACCCGAAAACTCAGCAAATGCTGCATGCAGAGCTAAACCTGACGTTGTTCAACTAGTTCAGAGCTTTCCATGCAGTGTTCAAGGCTGACACTGGAGCCTTTGCTGACATGAAAACTTGGGATGCAACGAGCTAAATAATCCCTAAGTCTGTCCATCTTGCCATCCAAATCCGAGATGCTTTTATATTTATCATCAGTTTTGAAATCAACGTTTGTAATGCTATTAGCTGTATAATCCACTGTATCTGAAATGGTAGAAATGTGACCAGAGTATACATCCTTGACTGGGTCCTTTTGATATCATCGATCTCAATTCTGACCTGGCACAGGTGCTCCTCCATAGAATCTGTTGAAGAGACCTAAGAAGGAAGCAAGGTGGTAGAGACCATAGGCGACTCACTATCGGAAAGCAAACTGAGGGAAGAAAGGTTCTCAACCAGAGTACGTAAAGGGGTGAGAAGACGGATGTCAGGGTGCCCGTGGTTGGGATGAAGAGGTAAGGTCTTGTTGCAAAGGGAACATGAGGTGATATGCCTGAAAGGATAAAAGCCAGCACCCGGGGAGGGAGCTAGAGAAATCACAGGAGACTGTTCACCCATAACTGAGAAGGAAGAACTTGCAGAGGGCTTCCTAAAGGAGAAGACAAGCACATCGAGAGAATAAATGGGAAGGGTGGTAAATAGGGCCATGTGATGGCCATAAATGTCGCGTGCAACCCGAAATCCAAGAGCCAGCTATATGCACGATGCAAAGTATAAGGCCATGAAAATGGGTGGTATTAAAGAAGTGTTTAAGGATTCGAGGAATGGGGAGGATAACACCCCAAATGTGAAACAAGTTAGGGAACCCAACATTGTATTGGTGATCCATCATTTTGGACAATAAACCCATGATCTAGTAGCACACCATTGTTCACCATCTGATCAGCATGTTGGTTGTTGGAGAGCAGGATATGAAGAATGGTGACAGAGCTAAAGTCTTTGATGAGGATCTTGAAGAGGTGTTGGATCTTAGTGGAAGGCGTTTTTCATTTCATGATAATCTTTCGGGATTCTCTAATGATCATGAGGGAGTCCTCAATGGCTACCAGATCTTTTATTCCATTGTTGGTTACGATTTCCAATCCTTTTATCAGGGTGAGCCATTCAGCAGTATTGTTTGTTTTGTTTCCGATCCCCCAAGCATAGTCATTCTTTCTGCTTCCCCCGGGGTCAAAAATGACCCCTCCCGCACCTGCCAACCCAAGGTTACCTTTAGAAGCACCATCGAAGAAGAGAGAGTGACAACCGAGCTTTTTCCTCCAGCTAGTGAAATTATCCAGGTTAATTCTAATTTGTCAATTTAAAGAAGAAGGCCTATTAGGAGGAGAGTAGTTCAGGAGAGAGTAGGGGGGCAGAAGTAGATCAGAGACCCACAATTTCTCTTCAACAGTTAACGGTTCCTGATGGATTTGCTTTAAACGTTTGGAAAGAAGGCCTTCAGACCAAAGAGCTTCCAAACAACAAATACAAGGACTACATCCAAAAGGAAGAAAAAAAGGCAAGTGACTTGAAGTTTAAATATGTTAGTAATGTATTTTGAAATATTTGTGTGTTTATATGGCATGTCATGTGAAAACATTATACTACTTGACGATAATTTTATACTCAAAACGAAAATTGTAGCCATGAAAACTCATTTTTGCATCAAAAACACCAAAAACAACCCCTAAATCGAAAATTGTTGTTGCTGGTAGAAAGCTTTGGGGGGGACGAGGCTAAAATTACAAGTTTTTTTAAATCCCAACCGGTGACTGGCCAATGGAACTGCAATCATAACCATAAATCGACTCCTGAATTGAAAAGGGGTGTTATCGGTAGCACTCTTTTTTCCAAGGCTAAAATTATGTATTGTTTAAAACCCTAGCCTTAACAATCAATGTCTCTGCAATCAAAACCATAAATCAACCCTCAAATCGAAAGTAAGTGCTATCAGGGCACCCAATTTTTTCAAGGCTTAAAAAATTACAACTATTTTGAAACCATAGCCTTAACAGCTAGCATCGTTGTAACAAAAAATGCCAAAATCAACCCCCAAATCAAAAAAAGGTGCTACTAGTAGCAACCTTTTCTTTTATGGAGTTAAAATTGCAAGCATTTTGAGACCACTTTGTTTTATATATATATACCACTTTAAAAATAATAAATAACCAATTAGATTCAAAAACATAATTTTAAGAAAAAAACAATTAAATTTTCTAAAAAATAAAACAATATTTTATATATATATAAAAGTTAAATACAATTTTTAAAAGAAATAATTTTTGAAACTTTAAAAAATTAAAATTAAAATTTGAAAAATTCAAAAAATTAAAAAACAAAAGTAATTTTTTTTTATTCTTTTTAACGAAACCGTTGTAGAGATTTATATTAAAAAGAAAACGGTAATTATGGAATGGGCTCCAAAGAAAACAATGTAACAGTTCAGTTTGGCTTCCACTCAGGCCGAATAACAAAAATATTACAATCCTCCATCGTTTTTTCTATGGAAAATGCCACAATAAGGCTAACTTACAGTTATAAAGCTTATATTAAATGCCAAAAAAATTTAAAATTGTGCAATACATATAAAACTAACATTAGACATACTGCGAATCAACCCCACCTCTATGTAGCCCTCTCCACCCGCCTTTACATGTAAAGGGAGTGTAAAGCGGTAAACTACTTACAATAATTTAGTTTTTTTTAATTTACTTTTGTTTTTAAATTTTTTAACTTTTTAATTTTAATTTTAATAATTTTTTTCAAGTTTTGAAATTAAATTTTTCTTAATTTTATTTTAGTAAACCAAGGCCAATGTTTTGGTTTTTTTTATTTTTTATTTTTTTTATTTACTTTTGTTCTTAAATTTGTTTAAACTTTTCGAATTTTATTTTGTATTCTTTCAAGTTTCAAAATTTATTTATTTTTAAATTTTGTTTTAGCTTTAATGTTTTTGTTATTTTTTTTATTTTTTCTTTAAGTTTTGTTTTTTTTTAAGAATTTTTAGTTGTTAAAAAAAAATGTTTTTGAGTATAATTAATCTTTTTTATTGTGTTTAAAGTGGTTTTTTATTTTAAAAAATCAATATATTTTTAGTCTATGGTTTCGAATTGTCTATAGTTTTAATCCCATAAAAAAAAGAGTTGTTATTGGTAGCACTCTTTTTTGATTTGAGGGTCAATTTTGACATTTTCATTACAACAATGTTGGTTATTAAGGCCACGATTTCAAAATAGTTATAATTTCAGCCTCAAAAAATGGGGTGCCATGGTAACACCACTTTTCTATTTGGGAGTTGATTTAGGATTTTGAGGTTCCAAACAATACGTAATTTTATCCCCGAGGGTGTTGTTTATGATTACGATTGCAGTGCCACTGGTCGGGATTCAAAAAAACTTGTAATTTTAGCCCGGAAAAAAAAAAAAAAAAAGCGTTTCTCTCGGTAGCAACAATTTTTAATTTGGGGTAAAAATAGCCATTAAATGCAACCTATAAAAAACGAGAACTCTGGAGGGTTATTGTCAAATTGTATAATGTGTTTGTGAAGCATGTTCGACTAAAACATGGTATTTTCACACATGTCAAACACCTTAAGAAACAACTCATGCAAACATAACACAGATCAACACACTGATAGTTTATATGTTTAAAACCCTCAGAGAGGAAAACAGTCCACGACCTCATCCAAATAGCTACTTGATGCAATATATTATTGCAAAAGGAAAAATATTTACATATGAGTTTCTCACAATCGATCAGCAAGCAAATGATGCTTCATGTTTTTTAAATAGGGATCATGGACCAATTGGGTGTTAAGCCACGGATCAATAGTTGTTAAGATCGAGGTGAAGATGAATCATCGGATCACTCTATGTGTAGAACATATCGTTACCGTCAAAAGTACAAATGCATACTAAAGAAACACACTTTACATAAAGACATATTAGACCAAGTTGATCTTGACTAACTCCTAAGTGTTTAAATATCCTAAGGTTGGGGTCATGGACTTTTTCCCTCTCTAAGGGTTTTAACCATGTAAAACATCGATGTGTCGATATGTGATATGTTTGTGTGGGCACTTGCTTAATGTGTTTGACTTGTGTGAAAATACATGCTTTTGTAAAAAAAAAAAAAAAACATCATTTGTAATCTTAGAGAATGAGAGCATAAAAGTTTTTAAAAATGTTGCAAATAGAAAGTGAATCCAAAAATTATCAGTGTGGAAATTTTTTCATTAATATTATTTTATATTGAAATTTACAACCTTTGCTAACACATTCAAACATTTAAAACTACAAATGTCAAAAATTGTGAATGCCATCCCAACAAGGATAAAAATAATGTCCTAGGAATAAAAATAAAAATAAAAATATATATATATATATATATATATATATATATATATATATATACAAAGAATATAAAAAGATTATTAATGATTCTTAGTTGATATGGAGTAGCACTAAAGTTAATAAAAGTGGGGAACACATTGATAAAATATGAAGAAAATGTTTAGACATAGTTATTTATTACACTACAAACATCAAACCAATGAATGTGATAACATGATTATTATTACCTAAGTAGCCATGGTACCCGTACCGGGGTGTCGGGCACGCATGCCAGTACTAGGTACCAGTATCGTCATACCTAGTACATGAACGAGTACTCCTAGGGGTACCTAGGAGGTACTCGGTACCTTTCCCAAGTACCCGGTACTTTCCACTATCCAGTCAAGTACCAGTACTCCAAAAAAGGCAAAGTAACATGATTTTGGGTACTTCGGGGGTACTTCTGGCCCAGAAATCTCAAACCGTGGACTTCAAAATCCAAATTTTTTAAAGTTTTGAAGTGAAGAGGGGGTAGGGTATGGTGGGGCCCTCTCCCAAAGATGTCCAAGGGTGCAACCATTTGCTCCAATGACTTCCAGAACACGAATAAACACATTATCTCAATATGCTATTACACAATTTATGAATAGCAATATGCATATTTACGGAGCTACGCTGTTATAAATAATAAACCTGTAATTCAGGTTAGTGCAACAAGCTCCTTACACAAGCCAAACTATTCTTCTTACAAATAACTTTCAATCTTTGAGGCATTTCAAGGAATATGTATCGTGATTCATGTCTTGGCACAATTCTTACATTACATATTCAAATTAGATGTATACAGTGATGTTGCAGATGCTATTGGTCTAGCATAGATGGCTTGAGGAAGCCAAATCTGAAATCAACTATGATGTTTAGTATTTAAATAGTATTTTAGTTTTTTGTATTTCATGTTCAGAAATGTGACAAATGCCATTTGTCAAATTTTGGATGTAGTATGACAATGGACATATATCATGATGATGATGCATATCAATATCAATATACAATTTGAATTTCTAGCAATGTGCAATGCCAATATGTGTTGGAATTTACTGTTTACTTGTTGAACAATGAACATTAAACAAAGAAAAACTTAATACTAAATATTAATATATAATATAATTTATAAACTTGAAAATTTAATATAGAGAGAGAGACACACACATAGAGTACCCCGATATACCTATGTACTATGTTTCGAAAAGTAGCATACCTATACCCATACTTGTCCTAGTACCCGTCCCAATACCCAAGTACCATGGCAACTTAGATTATTACATTAAAAAATGGATGCCATGACATTGAGAGCCACTGGATGAAAACCAAAATTACTAGCATGGAAAACAAATTGGAAGAGCATTAGACTTTTCAAGCACAACCTTGTTGAATTTTTATTGGCGTGTTGTTCAACTTTCCACATGCAAATAATACACAACATTGTAAAATAATTGGTTTTTTTACTCTATAAATTTATATATATATAAATTTAATTATTTGATAATAATTCTAAAGTTTTGTCTCCACAAACATAGCACTCAGTCATATGTATACCTTTTGGGGGCTTGGTTGTTTACAGGGGAAAAGCCATGTAAAGCTAAAACTGATAATTAGGGGAAAAGCCATGTAAAGCTAAAACTGATAATTAGAAGCCCACGTTTTTGTTTGAAATTCTCAAAGTGAATACAAACATTATAAACTAATAGAAACATGGTAGTATGGTTTTCGATATAGATATGAATAGATCTTATTGTTTTTGAGATGGTCATTTAAGCAAATAAGAAAATGAGCATGTACATGTGACATGGGTTGGCAAACCTCATTAAAAGTAGGTTGGTCTGGGAGATTGGTCTTGTGTTACTTTTTTTTGGTGATTTGGAACTCATATTTATCTTTTAAGGTGGTTTATAAACTTAAATGTTATATTAAAATAAAACAAGGTTTATTGGCTGACATCATTGTATTATTGTATCTACGCTGTGTCATATTTTCACATATTCTCACTCGCAACAAAAGATGTTGTGTTTGGATACAATGTTAGAAAAATTAGTTATTGGTAGAGAAGCCAAGTTTGAAGGTAATGATAGAGTATTAGGAGAAACCCAAAAGAATCATTCCAGCTTCATTAATGAGGATGATTATGACATGGAGATGATTTGGTTCTCTTAATCTCATGAAGAGGTGTCAAGGTTGAATCCTAACAAGGATGGCATCAAGGAATAAGGAATAAGGATGTTAATGATAGGTCATAAATTAACTAGAGGCTTAATAAACACAAGGATATGTTGAGCATAAACAAGATCGTGATCAACTCAGACAAGCTTGAAGAGTAATGGTGATTATGCTACACAATGGTATGTGTAATACATATGCTAGAAACATTTGTAGGTACTAAGTATAGGGATATACCAAGAACATCATGTATAAGGAACATCTGCAACATATGGATGCAAGGTGTATATGGATTCTCTAAGCTACGTAGGATCACCTCAGCTTGGCAAAAGGTTCTTGTATGAGAATCATTATGACCATCAAAAACGAATGTTAGAATTAGGATGTTAATCCTAATGGTCAAATTAGAATCACTGTAAATATTAACATTATGATTATGTAGTGTTTTATTATTTAATTTGCTTCAAATTTGAAAAGCTAAATGGGCTCATGATAAGAAAGTAAAAGAAGATTAGGATCTAGTCGATATTGAATCTCGATTTGATTTTTTTGATTGGTTTTCAAAATGAAGAGTAAAATTTGGAGGTTCTCCAATTGGAAACAAAGGAAGAGGAAGATGTTGAATGACAAGGAAGTTGCTTGGAGATTGAAGAGTCAAGCTTTACGAATTGAGAAGGGTGATGAAAATAGTAAGCTCTCACATCAATTTGATAATCACATGAAAATGTTAATACCATTTGGAAAGTAGCTAAGATATAGCTACTAGCTATTAGATGGGTCATATGCTACTAGCTTTGAAGATATAGCCAAGACTGGGGTTGATTATCTTGGGAATATCTATAAAGAAGAAGCAAGGGGAAATATTGTAGAGGTAATTCATATGACCTATTTTCTTATCAGTTTAATGAGTGAGGAGGACAATGTTGATCTCCTTGAAGAGGTTTCAAAACACGAACTTCAGGTGGTCCTACATAGCTCCCAAAAAGAAAAGAGCCCGAGAAGAAGATGGCTAGTTGATTTCTTCTTGGGTTTTTATGCAGTTAGAGAAAAAGATTTGATCGAGTTTATCAAAGAATCTAGAGCATCTGGGAAGATGTTAGTAGCCCGCAATTCCACTTGTATTTCCCTTATCCCAAAAATTGATAATCCAGACATATTTGATGAGTTCAAACCTATATTTGTGTGCAACTGTATTTAGAATATTATACCTAAGGTCATGGCATTGAATGTGAAAAAATTATTGACAAGATCCATTCCAAGATGAAGCTATGGGCTTCATATTCTTGTCTTTAATCTGAAGATGAATTAAAGCCTCTAAATGGATAGGGATGAAAGAAGTCAGGGTTCGCTCTAGTTAGGGTTTTCCACTGGTGTTGCAGGATTCGGTCTCTACACCTATTACAATGGAGGTTGTCTATGGAACCTTGGTAGATTATTCCAATGACTCGGGTAATGGATCAAGCATTTTTTCGTCAAACTATGAGGTCTTTTCTAAACAAGGTTCCGGTGAGGGGATCGGTTCTCCGGTCGATTGCAGTGGTAGATCTATAGGGTATTGTTGGGGATTTGAAGAGCCTAACAAGCATTTGTAGGAGTTGTCAGACTCTGGGCCCTCACTTTGTTTCGGTTCGCTGCCAGAACAGGGAGTCATCCAAACCTGTTGTATTAACTAACCCATTTCCTCAACATCAGCAACAGATGATTGTTGTTGCTCACCAAAACCTTACAACTTCCCAAGGAGGAAACATGGGAACCTCCTCTCAAGGGGGAAATCCAGGCCCAGGTGAAGTTTTCATGTGTGAATGGGATATTTATCTCCAGACTAAGAACAAGAATTATTAATCTAATCCATATGAATCCAAAGGTAAAGAACCCCTTAATGTTGATAATGACAATTCTTTAGACATAGAAAAACTTGGAAAAATACTATACCTATAATACCAAAGGGTGTCCTCAATAAAAACATTTATAATCCTAATGCGTGTGCTGCTCAACATTATAGTGTAGTTGAATATTTCGCTTAGGCTCCATGTGCAACGTTTGTGCTTGAGGTACTCCAGACTTTTCCAAATCAAAGGAAAACCCTACTTTTAGCTTTAGGAGCTCTAGATCATGTGGAAAGTCAAGTCATTTGTTTTGATTTTTAGAATTGGAATTTCTTTTTACCCCATCATGTTTCTTTTCATATCCAAGTTGTATATGGAAACACTAGTATTCATCGGATAGTTGTAGATGAGTGTTTCTCCACATGTGTCATGTCTTTATCATGCTGGAAGGCTTTAGGATCACCTAACATGGTTGCTCCTATCACCATGTTGAAAGCTTTCGATGGCCACCTTTTCCAACATCATGGAATTATCCCATCTTTTCCTATATACCTAAGGGGAACATTAGTCAAATTGGTTGTGGAAGTGGTTGATTCCCCACTTAATTTATAATTTATTACTAGGGATAATTTGGACTCAAGATATGATGGTCGTTTTCTCTTCAATCTTTCACATCATAAAGTTTCCCCATGAAGGAAAGATTGTAACAATTGACCAACTAGCCTTAAATAGTAACGAGTTCAACTAAGATCATGGATCCAATTTTCCTTTAGTATCCCATTGCACGAGGAATTGTGAAAACATTGGTGTGGGGATGTACCCTTCATTAATGGGTACTTTTAATCTTCCCCCACCTTATTTGAATACTAATGAATCTCCAGTACACTCAATTTCAACAGTTGCCACAACTTCCACAAATAAGGTGTCTCAATTTAAGACTTTGTACTTTCACAACCCTTGGAAGTGTTCATCCTCTAATGTTGGGTGTAGTCAGAACAACCAACCCTCGTATCCCTTATGTACAATTACTTCTGAGAATAAGACTTTATGTTCATGATTTCCTTCTTGGGACTCGGTCCCAGAAGTTGATCAGTTGATCCATCCAATGGGGTCATCTGATCTTGATCTCTTCCCTATTGATCCAACTGAATGCTTGAACATGTGTTCTATCTGGGATGATATAATTCCTTCTGATGAATTTTTCCTATAGTCTATAATACAATATTCCATTCATTTGGATATTGATCTAGTTGCAATTAAGCCCAGCCCCATTTTCCCTTTAGAGTCTAATATTACTGATTATAAATCCTCGGACATTGGCACTATCGAGTATTTGGACTCTTCCATAGAGATACAAGTCAATTTTCTTGTTGATTTTGATTCTATTTGTAGAATTTTTTACTCCCGCGATGTTAAATATGCTCCTATAGATTCCATCACTTCTTTCAACTTTGATATCCCTGTCATGTTTGATGTTGTTGATTACGGGTCCTCAGGCCTTGGTACTATAAATTCTTCAATGGATAACTCTTCATTGATTATGCATGTTGTTGAAGATAGAAAAGTTGAAAGTATTTCTACCAAAGTGATTGTATAAGATATTTCTTTTCACATTTTTTGGATATTATCTTGGTATTGTTGTTTCTTGGAGAAAAGAATCTTAGTTGGATTCTTGTCTTACTAGTCCTTTTTGAAAGATTGCTTGATTCCTTCAGGTATATTCAAAAACTTGCATATAGGTTTAGGCCTCCCATTTATTATGATGCATTTGAACATGTTTCCATATGAATTCGCCATAGGGTTGAGCCTATTGGATATTGGTGTGTTAGCCATATCTATATATATTGTGCACCAGTCCAATAATAGAGCCTACATAACATGGGCCACCCTAGTCAGCACCCCTGTCCCATTTTTGTGCCCATGCTCAGTTTTTCTCATAGGCTCGGGAACCTTTCTAGTTTTACCATGATTTTGAGAAGAAGGATCATATCTTTCTTTCTCATATATTTACGACCATTCCTTATAAGGATCCTATTTGTTTGTTTAAGTCACATATGCACTTACCTCGATCTTTCTTTCTCTTATGAACCTGATGTTGGATTCCACACTTTGATCTCATTATATAAGCCTTCATCTCTTATCTCATTACCTCTAAGACATATATCATTTTTCCTTTGCAACTTGAAACCCTTTACTCGGAGGAGACACACCCTGACTATCCTTATCTTTTTCATATTCCTTGCATTATGCATAGATTTGTTTCATGCGTTTGGAACTAGTTCTGCATGCCCCTGACTCTCATCTCCTCCTAGGTTATGAGCATTCTTCCATCCTTCCTTCAATCTTGTTAAAAACAAAAGGAGGCTACGTGTTTAATTTTTTGGCCTCGTTAAATTTTCATGGAAAATATTTCTATGGAGTCTTCTTTAAGCTCTTTTCTCACACCTTAATTAGGAAAATATTATCGAGTCATATTGTCTCTTTCACACTCGTTAAAGTACTTTAAAGGTCATATATATGGTATAAATTTAATCCTTTCCAAACCATGTAGACTATATACAAAAAGCGAATACTCTAGTCATACATGGCTAGAAGAATTCTCTCTCACATTGTTTTATCCTTTTTCAGGTGAGGAGACTAACTTTATGAAAAAATATAATATAGAGTTCTTGTTTAAGTTTTTCATACTCTTTAAAATTGAAAACACCGGAAAGCACAAACAGATATGGGATCGATATAAAATCCATGGATCAGTATATTATCGAGCATTCTTCTATATTTTCTTCAAGCTTGTTAAACCATGAAGTAAGTATCGTTTTTTCCTTCTATGGACTCATAAAATCATACATTGAAGGACCATCCTTGGGATCGAACCCTTCCTTTTTCAAATTCCTGAAATATATGTTAAAGGACTAATCGTTAGGTGAGATATATTGAGCATTTTTTTTTCTCTTTTTGAAGCTCGTTAAAAAAAGAAGGTATTTAAAAAGATAAAAGGGAAGGGAAGGATCTCAAATTTCTCTCGATATAATGGCAGCAAGTTAAATGTGTCCTTGAATAAAGCACATGTTTTGAGTCTATCAAATATGTTGGGTTCTAGTTTTGGCCTTAGGATAAACCTGATCTCAGAGTTATCACTCCTCTATTTGGTTAATTTTCCAATCATATGGAGAATCTATCAATGTCTTCTATATTTCGAATTTATATCATTGGTCCCTTTGTATTCAAAGATACCTAAGTCACTAGTGTGTCATGCTCATTGTTCAAGGATAAAATATGTTGTCCATTTAGCAGTTTCCTTGACATCATATGTCGATCATTCCTTAGTGTCACTATGTTTCATCATGTACTTAGTCCTTCTCCAAATTAGATTAGCCCTTGTTTTTTCCTTATGTTGGATGATGGAGGATGGATTAAGGCCTCCCTTTAAACAAGATTCTTCCCATCGACTTAATCTCATCCTACTCTGGGAATGAATTTTAGAGTTTCATTAGTACCTTGGGGATTTCATTCATCAGTGGCAATGGAAATTTCCCTGGCTATCGAGTTATTGGAATACATCAATGCCTCTTACTCAATGGATTCTTCAGGTGATCAACTTCAAGAAAATATATTCACATCTTTTAAAATGTACTAGGTACCTTGGGGCCCATTTTCATTATTGGTGGGTTCCTTTGCATTTGTTAATGGTTTACATAAATGACCGACAATCAAATGGTATCCTCCATGTTTGGCGTCATCCCATTTATTCACATGGTTAGGATTCATACTTTTAATTTTTTTGGATTGAAGACCTTGGGCCCATAGTAACATCGTCATATTTTGTATTCCCCAAGTTGCACAAGACTAAGCCATACTTCCTTTGGCTCTTTATGAGACATAGATCCACTTTGTTCTGTGTGGCTATTCTCTCTAGTTTTTACATAGATACACTTTTGTATTCATGTGGCTATGATCATGTTTTCTCATGGATCCACTTTTGTATTTATGTGGCCATGAAATATGCGTTAACTATACATATGTATTGCATAGCCATTGTATCTTCCTGGAGGTCATGTTATATCATTTGAACATGGACATTTATCCCAGGGATAATATTGTATGACACCTTTCTCTATGTTAGGTACTTCATTGAGCCTACAATTCTTGGGTCCTCTAGTTTCCTTGACTCCATAGCCCAAATGCTCATTGTTTATAATGTATTTCATCCATCATGTTCCCTTGTGACCCCATACTTTAGGGGGCATATGTTATAACCAAAATTGGCACTTCTTCGTTTGTGACAACACTTGCACATTGATGCTCTCATGATGACACTTCATGAAGCTTATGTTGTTCACACAAAAGGACATTGTGGATGGAAGAGTCATAATTTGATGCTTAATAGTGTGGCCTTAATGTATTCATTGATTATCCAACAGTTAGGGAGCTTGTGATAATATTTGGAGAGTAGAAAACCCCTTGAAAAACCCTCAAAATGGCATTTTAGACTATTTTTTCACCCACATGCATGTTGCACTTGGCTCACATGTGGGAATTGTGCAACTTTTCCTTGTCTCACTTATGTGTTCCTTTAAAAATGCAAAAAAATACAAAAATTCTCAAATTTGGGGCAGTTTGGGTGGTTTTGGAAACCTCCTCCTCGGCTACAACTGCTCCCTCCTCGATCCAACCATCTCCTTCCACTATAAAAGAAAGGGATATTGACCATGAGAGGGACTCTTAGCCCAAGTGTTGTTATGCTGGATAAATTATGACCCTCTATCCCTTGAAATTTATGCCCTAGTTGTTATCAAACACTGATGCATTTGAGTTGTAGTTGGGATTCATGGGGAAGAGAAGCAGGAGATCTTGAATCAAAGGTTTCATTAGGTGCTTGAATAGAAGGAATGTAACGTTGTACTTGTTTCAATTATTTATGAAAGAATATACATCTTTCCCTTTCCTAATAGTTGTGTTTATGCTTGTATCATATTTGGTTACTTGTTGATGTTCATGAGATTAGATTTTTATGCTCTATTTGAATTTCAACCATTTATTTGTATCCAAATGTCTTTGAGGAAGGTTTTAAGTTGGTTTTGCAGGTTCTTTGACTAAAGATCAAGATCAAATCTGAAGGGCTCAAGGAAATCTAGGATCAAAGTCCATAAATAAGGTACATGCCCTTCTAACTTTCAAACTCTTTGTTTGTTTTGCTTGTTGCAGAACCCTAGATGTATGCTTTTTCAACCCTAGTATGTTGGTGACCTCAACCCCAGTCATAGGATAGTTTTTCCTCACAACACATTGTTTGATCAAAGCAAGAGGATTATTGATATAATTTTGATGAATCAAAATATACCAACAATCTCTTCTCCTTGTGCCTTAACATTCTTACCAAAGTGGTGCACTAAAATTTTCAATTTTGTTGGAAAGTATACCACAGACATGGCCTCCAATAATTCATCTCAAGGAAATTAGTATCTTATCTCTTATGCTAGTTATTGTTCAATTTATATCAAGTTGTGTCTCGCTAAATCACAATATTAGTTAATTGGTCTCTTGACAGATGGCACTCTTTGGTGGGATGTCCCATATTACTAACATAATGAAAGGGAACCATATACCCATGCATTTCCATACAAAGTCTCACTTTTTCGTTAAAATTCAAATAATTTTCAATATTCTATGTATCAATGATAGTAGTCTAACCATTAAACATTGGACCTATAAAATACTCTAGCATTGTATACAAATTATCCAATGCAAGGCGTGCTCATTTTCTTGAATTTATGTATTCTGCAATATATATTGTGTGACTCTGATCCATTTTTGCAAGGACATTCATTTCATGAAGCAAAAGGATGAATTCCAGCAAATGTTAATAATGACTCTATATCAGTGAGTCGATAGAGAAGACGTAGAGCTTCGTCTAACCTAGAGTGTCGATATTCATACATCACCCCTACCAATGATTGGTACTCACTAAAGAGTATTTGAGCTAGTCCTTTCAATGAGATCCATCTTGCATCAACATATTTATTACGCATTTTACATTCGTAACATCATCAGCAAATAGTTGAAACTTTGTAAATCATTTGGGATTATGACAAAACTATGCACGAGTCTCATGTAATATAAGATCTTCAACTTTTGAAACTAGTGGAAACTTGCTAACTATTTTAAATGCAAGATTCATCCTATGATCCATACAATGAATAATAATCATAAATGGTGAATCTAATAGTTGTGGTTTGAAATAAATTCCATTCCTTTGTCCTTGAATAATTGATGCTCTGCCTACTTCGATGCCTACCAACCATTTTTTTATCATTAAATTATCTATACCACCAATTTCCTTCAAAGTGTTAATAACAAGTTCATAAATATTTCCAACTTTAGAACTCTTATTCATTTTATGAAGGCCTAATATGATCATTAACCATATAAATACTCATGCATATCCATGAAGTATTATCAATAGTTGTAACTTCATCCAAAGATAGTGAAAAAAAGTGGGATTTGCAATCTTCTCTTTCAAATCATCCTTTTCTACTTAAGCTATATATCTTGCCCATTCCCAACCACTCATTATAGACCAAATGAGAAGGTGGAAAAATAGACACTTTAATAAAAGATAAATGGTTCTTGTAATTTGGAGAATCCATCATAAGATGAAATCTAGAGAAGATGTGAAATACGATTCTTAATTCTGCCATCTTGGATAACAATTTTTTTCTATTATCTTTCCAAATAGAGATGTTATGATCCCTCCACTTGCCTCATGTTTACTCTTACTTATTAAGTATTTATTATATTCATATTCATATTTTGACATGTTCACATTCCTTAGAAGGTTTCGATACAATAATAGATTTCTCCTTGCCATTTACAATCATCCTTTAGAATATAGTTCTCATGCTTGCTTCTTTATTGTATCTAACTTCATTTGCAATTTTACTACCTTGCCAAGTTTTCAACTACATATAATGCATTTAACTTCTCATGAAGCCTCTTTCTCATCTATTGGAGATATTTGTTCAATAAATGGAAATTTTGAGACCCATTATAGTTCGGATCGTCTCCCTATGTCCTATTGGCCTTTTTCCCTTTTTTGTGAGTGTGAATCATTTGTGTTTCCTTACAAGGAAAAACCTTCAACATTGTTATTGCCAATTTATAAAGAAAGTGCATTTATATTAGTGTTATCACTAGAGGAACCCATTTTAATATCTTTGATATCGATAGTACATGCATTCTTAGAAGATTTGAAATTTCTCTTGCTAGTAGGTTTCCCAAAAGAGATTTCCATCATAAAGAGAATGTGGATTCTTGGATTGAAGATTATAAAAATATGATAATGCATCCCTCAGTTTTGATGCTTTCTTTCCACGACTGTTGTTTGAGATATCATTGATTATTCCACAATTAAAATATCAAATCAACCTAGAAACCGGAAGTGAAACCCACATGAGGAAAATAAAATAAATTAGTATAATTCGTATGCTAACCATGATGACATAAATTCTAGAGGCTAGAAAATTTGAACCTAGTAACCTAAACCTATACATGATTAACTTCAAAATAAGACTTAAATCTATCAAGATAAATATGAGATTGATTTCTTATGTGTTCAAAACCTAATATTTTGCTTACATTTTTCATTCCCAAAATACATAGTAGAAAAAGTGGCATATTCATAAGTATCAAGATTCAAAATATATAATAACATTACTTCCCTAGTGCCATCACCTCCCAAAATTAAGTATATAAGATGTAATGGTGTTTTTAAATATAAATAGTTCATAAATTTCAAAATTCTAATCTCCAGAAGCAAAAGCAAAGAAAATGTATATGCATAAGGATATAAAGGATGTGTAAGATCATGACATCTAAAAAATGTTGCTTACAAAATAGAAATGACAATATTATTCACAAGCGACATTTTCCATACATTGCTTTATGACATTGTCAAAAGAAAAGACATCATATATGTACACGATAGTTCAAACATTTAAATGTTCTTTCTCCACACTTTTTAAAACTTTTATTCATTGTTATTTTGTACATTTTACAACATTCTTTAAAATAAATATTTAATTTTGTTTTTTAATGTTTACTTTGAATGTTTTAGATATCTTTTAGCAATAAATTTCCTTTTTCAAATTTAAAAAAAAAATGTCAAATCACATTTAAATTGCACAATAACAGTTTTTTTGCCCCAAGTCAATTAGCATGAGAAGTACAAAACCATTGAAAAATGATCAAGTAACTAATGGGATCAACACACTTAGATACCTCCAGTTACACAGGCCTTGCAAACACCCCACAATATGAAGAACTCTTTCAATATTACAAGGATGAAGTGAGAATTCTCATAGGGATGTCTAGAGATGAAAAATGCATAATGTAGCTTCCATTATGTAATTGTAATCTCTAGACATAATGTAGCTCTCCCTCTCCCCCTCCCCCTCCCCGTTTCTCCATGTCCCTCTCCCACTGCACCTCCCACTCCAAACCCTCTTCCCCTCCCCCACCCCCGACCTCTCCGCCTAACTCCCCTCCCTCCCTCCCTCCAAACCTCCCCTCCCTCGCCCCCTCTCCCTCTCCTAGTTACCCTCCCACTCTCCCTCTCCCTCCCCCTCCCCACCCCCCTCATTTTCCCCTTCCCCTTCTCCCTCTCTTTCCCTCCCTCTCCCCCTCACTCTCCCTCAATCCCTCTCCCCTCCCCTCTCCCCCAATCCCTCTCCCCCCTATCCCTTTTCTCCTCTCTCCCAATCCCTCTCCCTCTTTCAAGGATAATTTTAAGGACTCGTACTTATTTAAAAGTGTATAAACCTTGGCGAATCTTACCAATTCTTAAAATGTCAACTATAAAATCTTTCATGATATTTTTCTAAAATTATTTCAATTTCTAAAGATTTTATATAGTTTATATAATAATTTGGTAATTTTTAGAGTGAAAAAAGTTTACCCCATCAAAATTGGGTGAAATGGGGCTTCAAAAAATGCAAATTGGCAACTCTTTTTTTGGAAAAAAAACATGGAAAAATAGCCCATGGGCTAGATTTCACACCTAAAATTATCCTTTCCCTCTGTCCCCCCCCCTCTCTCCTTCCCCCTCCCCACCCTATTCCCACCCTCTCCCCCTCCCCACCCCACCCCACCCTCTCCCCCTCCATCACTCTTCCACCCTCCCCCTGTTCCTCCTCACCCTCTTTCCCTCCTCTCCCCTATAGGACCCCATCTTCCTCCCCCTATCCCTCCAAGTTCCACTTCCAATCCCCCTCTCTCCCTCCCCCTCCCCCTCCACATCTCCATGCCTCCCTCCCCCCCTCCACCGCTTCCTCCTCACCCTCTCCCCCTTTATCCCTCTCCCTCCCCCTCCACATCTCCCTCCCTCCCTCCCCCCTCCAGCTATGCCTCCTCACCCTCTCCCCCCATCCCTCCCCCTCCCTCTCCCCCTCTCCCTCTAACTCCCCCTCCCTCCGCATCTCCCTCCCTCCATCCACCCCCATATCCCTCCCTCTCACTCTCCCCCTCTCCCTCTAACTCCCTCTAACTCCCCCCTCCCCCCCAATCCCTCCCTATCCCCCTTCCTCATCCTCCCTTCTCTCTCCCCCACCCATCCCCCTCTCCCTCTTCACCATATCCCTGTCAACCTCTCCCTCTCTCTTCACCCATATCTCCCTCTCTCTCCCCCTCCCCTCTACCTCCTCACCTGCTCCCCCCCATCTCCCTCTCCCTCACCCCCCCACTCTGCCTCCTTACTCTCCCACACTCCTTATCTACCCCCCTCATCACTCTCCCTCACCTCGCTACCCCTCCACCTCCTCACACTCTCACCCTCCCTCTCCTTCCCCACTCCTCGCCCTTTCCCCCCTCCCTCTCTCTCTCTCATCGTCCTCTCCCCCCTCCCCCTCTCTCCCTCGTCGTCCCCTTCCCTCTCCCCCTCACCCTCCCCCCCACCCTCTAACAGTACCTCCCTCCCTCTGTCCCTCCTCACCCTCTCTCCCTCTCTGCCCCCCTTTCCCACTCCCTCCCACCCCACCCTCTCCCCCTCCATCTCCTCACTCTCTCGCCCTCTCTCTCCTCCCCAACTTCTTTCCTTCCCCCCCCTCCACCTCTCTCCCTCTCCCTCCCTCTCCTCAGCCTCTCTCCCTCTCTGCCCCCCTATCCCTCCCCCCTCCTCGCCCTCTCCCCCCCCTCACCCTCTCTCCCTCTCTCCCTCTTCATCCCCTTCCCTCTCCCCCCCCCCTCCTCACCCTCTCCCTCCCTCCCCCTCTTTCCCTCTTCATCCCCTTCACTCTCCCCCTCACCCTCCCCCTCCCCCCTTCCCTCTCGCCATCCCTCCCCCTCCTCCTCCCTCTCCTCCCCCTCCCCCTCCTTATCCCCACCTCTCCTCTCTCTCCCCCTCCCTCTCCTCCCCCTCCCCATCCCTCCCTCTCATCCCCTCCCCCTCCCTCTCATCCCCTCTCCACCTCCACATCCCTCTCCCTATCCTCCCTCCATATCTCCCTCCCTTCCTCTCCCCCCATCTACCCCTCCCCCTCCTCAACCTCTCACCCTCCCTCCCCCCCCGCCCCTCCCCCTCCCCTCCCCTCCCCTCCCTATCCCTCCCCCTACCCTCCCTATCCCTCCCCCTACCCCTCTTGCCCCACCCTCTCCCCCTCCCTCTTGCACCTCCCTCTCCCCCTCCACTTCCTCACTCTCTGTGCCTCTCTCCTCCCCCCTTCCTCACCCTCTCCGACCCTCCCCCTCTCTCCCTCTCACTCTCCCTCCCTCGCCTCCCCCTCTCTGCCCCGCCTGCAGCACCCCCCCCCCCCTTCTCTCCCTCTCCCTCCCTCTCCTCCCCCTCTTGCCCTCTCCGCCCCGCCCGCACCCCCCCCCCATCTCTCTCTCTCTCTCTCTCTCTCACACACACACACACACATTTAATCTTCTTAACACCAATAAGATTGAAAAACAAAATAAATGAACACAAAGAACCCTACTCTAATATTTGAGAAGGGACAAATTTTTATTAGAATTTAATCTTCTTAACATTATACTCAATAAGATTGAAAAAAAGAAATGGAAAAGAGAGTGAACATAAAGAACCCTACCCTAGTATTTGAGAAGGGACAAAAATTGTATTAGAAATTAATCTTCTTAACACTATACTCGAATAAAATTGAAAAAACAAAATTAACAGTACTATACTAAGTAAGAATGAAAAAACAAATTAACACTAACTTAATAATATTGAAGAAACAAAATGAATGAAAAAGAAAGCAAACAAAAAGAAGCCTACTCTAGGATTTGAGAAGGGACAACAAAATGTATTCGAATTTAATCTTCTTAACATTACACTCAATAAGATTGAAAAAACAAAATCAATGAAAAAAAAAAAACATAAAAAACCCTACTCTAAGTTTTGAGAAAACAAAATTTGTATTAAAATTTAATCTTTTTAACAATATAAGATTGAAAAAACAAAATAAATGAAAAAAAGAGAGAAAACATAAAAAAACACTAAGATTTCAGAAAGGACAAAAATTGTATTTGATTATTAATTCTTTTAAGAGTGTTATAGTTTTTAAAAATATTTTACTTAATAAAAAATACCTAATTATAAAAATAAATAAAATATAAATCAATAAAATTGAATTCACATGAGATGCATAACTTTAACTTTCATTTCATTCTAATGTTTTTATGAAAACTTGCTCTTATATACGTAATAAGAAAAATATACCAACCTACATTTTTGACAAACTAAAGTCCACTCCTTGCACGTCGCGCGAAGGTGACTCCATTAAACACACTCCCTGGTAACATATCCAAAAGTTGTTTAACACACCCAGGTTTCTTTTTAAAAACGACCACCTTTTACACAGGTACCACATTATTTTAATACGCGTGGTTTACACCATAACAAAATTGGGCCAATACCCAAAAGTTGCAAACGTGCATCTATATATCACCGCAATATCCTTCCCTGCGACTTATTTTATATATACAGTTCTAAAGATTTTGAGGATCAACTTTCAATAATCATATCAAATTATGTTCTCGCTGGCGATATCCAATCCGAAGTATTATATCTGAATACAATTTAAACGGGTATCCAATCAATTTGCGTATTGATTTGTTTACACCATAACAAAATTGGGCCAATACCCAAAAGTTGCAGACGTGCATCTATATATCACCGCAATATCCTTCCCTGCTACTTATTTTATATATACAGTTCTAAAGATTTTGAGGATCAACTTTCAAGTTAATGTAATCATATCAAATTATCTTCTCGCTGGCAGTGGCGATGGCATCGTGCACTATATTTCAGTGCGCTACCTCTTACCGAAGTATTATATCTTGAGCCGGTATCCAATCCGAACCCTCTCTCCCATTGCGGATAATTCAATCAATTTAAGAACCTCAGGGTATTGCTGTTCAATTCAATAAATTAAGGGTTTAGCTATAACACCATTAAATCTAGTTCTGCATACTATTAAATTTAAATCTAAACCTAAACCTAAACCTAAACCTAAATGGTTGTGTAATTCATTCACTTCATACCATTTAATCTAAATATGCATACCATCAAGTCTAAATCAAAATTTAAATTGCTATATAATTCATTCAATTGTAGGTTCTATATGATTTTTTACAACGGATTGATCAAATTTCTGACAATTTGTATTAAAGATTTAGCATATTTAAAAACGAAGATTTAGCATATTTAAAAGAAAAAAACAAAAACAATTCAGAAAGCAAAATTTCGGGTTTAATATGATTTTTTACAACTGATTGATCAAATTTTTGACAATTTGTATTAAAGATTTAGCATATTTAGAAGAAAAAAAAACAAAGATTTAGCATATTTAAAAGAAAAAACAAAAACAATTCAGAAAGCAAAACTTTAGTTGCTCCGACTATATAAAATAAAATCAGTCAGGCATCATTAAGTTTCAACCCAGGAGAACCCAACAAACTCCTAGTAAGAGAAGTTAATAGGAGGAGAAACTACCTGAAGCCATCGCTGAAATTTGGTAATGTGACACTGCCGCCGCAGGATTCGAATGCCTGATTTGTTTCCGAGGAACTGATCTGAAAAAACAAAGTTCAAATTTAGAGAGCCAAACGAAGGATAAGCAAAAAGAGCGTTGGTATAACTTTATCATTTAAATCTGCAGAGAGATGATTGTCTACATCTTACTCTTGCATGCATCCTTCCTCCTGTAAAAATGGATGAACATAAATTTTTACAGATTCATCAGAAATTTTCTTCTTGAATCGCCGGCTTGCAATAATCAAAGCATAAATGGAAAAAAGGAAACAAAGGGTAGATCTCCCTCCTCGTAACACCAAAATAACAATTCACAACCGATAAAACTGTAGATCTCTCCTCCCTCGATTGAAATTCAATTTAAACCTGAAAAGAGACTCACCATCATCATTGATGCCGGTGGAGATCATCATCACATCCTTTCAGAAAATCTGGTAAATACTTCTCAATCCATAGTTCCTCTCACGCGCAGCGTCTCTAATATTCCCTTCCGATCGCCCTCCAAACGCCCAAAATGAGGTTTACCATCGTTTCAACCCAATTTCTCAGAAAATAAACTCGAAATGACGTTGAAAGTATAATTTCTCCATTACCCAGAGCATTCAGAAGTCGATAAACTAGAATATCTAGAATATCTTTCTGTTCGTGAGACGATTTAAAATCAGGCCTGGGCTTTAACTCTTCATAAACCTTTCCGGTTCAAATTCCAGAGGGCGCTCCCACTCAGCGGGGTCTCTGTGAATAGCCCACACGTTCACAAGAAGCTGCGTGTGCACGCTTCCTTCGCCATGTGAGGAAGGAGCAGAGGCCCTGCGGGATAAAGACGAAGAGTATATTTCCCGATCGCCTCCAAATATTTCAAGCTGGGGAGATCCAAGTCATCTAACACGCGCTCTCTTCCAACAACGATGTCCAGCTCTTCCTGTGCCCTCTCCACAGCACTTCCGGGTGTTGCAGCAACGGATGAAATTTGGGCTTAATTTGGTCTTCTCGCTCCGGCCGGCTTTCCATGAACGAGACAACCTCTGCTCTACTTTCCTTCCGTCCGCCATCACATTCAATCCTACAACGAATCATACCCTCAACGGCTTAGCTGTGCTTTTTAATGCACCCTTCCCACTACGGTGTGTATAGCCGTTGCATCCTTTTAAGTCTTTTTCACAAGTCTTTTTCATGGACTGAATATGTGCTTTTCTCATGCACGCTACCCAATCCTTTAAAGCTATTTTTAGAACTGAGTTGGGATAGCGTATGTGATGGCAAAGTGGGCCATATAATACTCTCATCTTAATCATCTTAAACGTTTAAAACACGATTTGAAAACACCTTCTAAATGTGAAAGAAGCCCAACAATTCAATAAAAAGTGTTTTTCCATTTAAATTTCATATTTCTTAAAAGATAATCTAGGTTATATCTATGTCTCCTTCTATCAGGTTGAATCTTTACTACTATTAAAATCATTTAGTTAAGAGAGTGTCAGTAAGAGAGAAGCATACACAAAACCATTATTTTGGATATGGTTCATTTGATTGGTGATTGGCAAGGTAATATATGTGTACGTAAAATTTATGTGAGTAAAAAAACAAATATTATAAATAGGATTTTAATTCACATAATTGTATGGAATTATAAATACATATATTAATGGATTAAATTTAATATAAAAAAATTGTAACTTAAAATAACAATTTCTAAAAAGTATTGGATAATCTATGAAACCATATAAATACATTATGAATATTAAAAAAGAAAAAATAAGATTTTTATAACCAAAATATATTTACAAATTGCATGTATTGAGTGATATTTTTCCAACATTCAAATCTCCTTGCAAGTCAATGATCAAGCTAGTGTTACCATTGCCATTAGTGTGTATTAGAAAAGAAAAAATGAGATTTCCTTAACCAAAATATATTTACAAATTGCATGCATTGAAACCCAATCCAGTTGTACCCCCATGGTCACTTCATTAATCATAGAGTAGCTGATTGCACCAACTAGATCTTTTCGACATTGGAATCTCCCTTAAGTCAGTGATCGAGGTGTACCATTATCATCATCATTACCATTGCATTGTCTTATCAATAGCTCTCCAATCCAATGCACATCATCAATTTCACGTGTTATCATATGTGGAAAATTAGAAATCATCCACACCTATATTACTAGAAACAAAAAGATGGTTTACATTCTAGGGACAAAATAGTGTAGATACGGGTATGATATGAAGATTAACATTTTCTAAGTTCGTTCCTATTTCTAGAATCAATAACCATTTATCATGAAACAAATCAATTCTTAGAATGATTATTTGAAAAATATTTTCAATTTCTTTGAGAAATAGTTTCATTTCTTATTGTTTTGAGATTTTTTTTTTATGCATCCTTTTTCTAGGAATATTTATGAATGTGGGTGGCCATATTTTACAACACATAATTGATACACTAGTAGATGGAAAATTTAATGTCATTGAATGTTGTAGAAAGAATCCTAGACCATATCACCGATTTCTTTCACTGAATTTCAAAGAACTACTTTAGCTCAAGTTCATGTCTAAGTGAAGAGAATAATTGCTAACTAGAGCAAGAAGCTTGGAGTCTTAAAATATTACCAATTTTCCAATAAGTAATGTTAAATTTTAATGTGGTATATTAATTTTTTTCATATTATATTTCCTCCATCATCCATAAGTTGTAGCACATTACAAAATTTGTTACCTATAAAATATAAGAAATTCATAACTCTTAATTATATAAAGGGTTGACAAAACATGTAGAGATTTCCATAATGCAAAAGGGGGATTGACTAGTTTTATGGTTTAAGTGTGAAGGTTCCTAATGACATGGACTGTGCAGTAGCTATTTTTCCGAAAGTTTCTTAAGAATGTTGGGGCATGCTCTTTAGTAATATACAAAAATTTAATTAAATTTTTTTAATTAATTAAATTTTTTTTCTTAAATAATTTTTTTTAATTAATGTTATAATATAATTTTTTTAATTAATTAAATGAATTTTTAATTAATGTTATAATATAATGTTTTTTAAATTAAATTAATATTGTTTTGTTAATATTATTATTTGTATTTCACCTTTTAAAATGCCTAAAATATTGTTTTGTAATATTTAAAGTTTCTTTTCTTTGGCAGGGGAATTATGTCGACTATTAATGTAGAAATGAATGGTTAAAATGTTGAAAATGTAAGAGTACAACAATGACAACAAGTTAGAAGACAAGTATTAAATCAAATGCAACAACTCATTGAATAAGAAAGGGAAGAGAAGAGGAGACAAAAAATGAGCGCCAAAGATTACGATGAAAAGAACTTACTGAGGATCAAAGGGAAGAACAACAAAGAAAATATCATGAAAGAAAAAGGCTACAACAACAAAGAATCAATGATGACCAGAGGGAAGAGCAACGAACAAAGGATTCTGAAAGAAAAATAATGCAATTGCAAGGAATGAATGAAGAACATATGACTTCTCATAGAAGTCAAAAGTGATATCATGTAAGAGCACATTGACAAAGACAATTGGAAGGTCTAAGGGAGGCAATGACACAAATAGTGCCTATTTCTATTAATAATACCAATCACCCAAATCATCAACGAGAAGTGACTGATGATGGTGAATTGCATACATCAAAATCAAATATATTTGTGGTTACCTCTGAAGATGAAGTTGTCGCACATAAAATATTTTGTGAAAGAATTAATAAATTAAGTCATCTTCAAATGTGTCGTGTCTATGAGGAGTCTTATCGTGGGATTCAAGTAGTGACTACTATGAAAGGGGCGATGTGTATGAGATGTAAAAGTGAGCATACCCATCATAGGTTTTCATCTCAAAGCCATACGAATCTGGGTTTGCAACATTTGGTCGTTGCAAGTCTTACTCAAATCGAAGAGATGTTGATTGCACAAGCCAACACAATTTTGCAGGTTATGCATTCAATAGGTGGGAAAGAGAAATATAGAGGACACACCATCAGTTTTCCTCAAGAGGTTAAACATGTTTCCAAACAAATACCTTGATATATTAAAGATTTGGATTTAATGATTGCCCTGCAAAAAAAAGTTCAGCAAAGCTCCAGCTATGATTTTGTTGTTAGAAAAAAAAAATTAATGGATGCATTACTATGAAAGATTCAGAATTATCCATATTATCGTGATGTTGAAGTTGATTTCCGATCCATAGAGGAGTTGCTGAAAAATGTGACAAATATTTCACAAATGTTAAATTCTATTATATTACCAGATATGGAAAATGACATGGACTTTGCAATGTTCGAAGGGGTCCCATGTCATGATGATATCTTAGAACGTGTTGACACAACATCATTTGCTTCAAGACCTCCAAATTCACATAGGGAAATTGAACTTATTTGAGCTTGGGTGAATAATCCTAATGGAGAGGTAGACCACATAGATGATGAATCTATGGATGTAATCAAATTGGTCCCCAGTTAGTTCATCTCCCATAAAAGAGTAACACTGAGGGGTTATTTGATATGTAATTCCCAACATTGTTCCCCAAGGGTGAAGCTGATTGGTTACAACCACGAATGAGAAATGTGCATCTCCATGAGTATGCAAAACATCTTCTCAGATATCGGGACAACAGATTTGGGAGTTGTTGACTTCAAGCAGATAGAAGTTTTATATAGACATTAACCATAAGAAAGAACACATATTGGGCCAAGCGCTTAACCATTGTATTCATTTAATAGATGGTATACTTATACATGAAGAGAGAGGTTGGAGCGATTGCACCCGCTCCTACCGTTCATTTTTTAAGGTTATCTAATTATATCCTTTAATACATTATAATATATGATGACTTTAGGAAAGGTCTATCATCCCCCTCAACATCTCCCCCACCAACAAAACACTTCTTCATCCTGAAGAAGACATGCAAAAACAACCATGAGTTGTGATTTCTTTATCCTTCGTCAACAGTCTGCTAGTGGTCAAATAGAACCTCACCCTTTCACCTTCCTGTCGAATTTCATCTCCATCGGTCCAGGAACTTCTGGGCTTCCACACTCTACCTTTACACCAGCTCACCAACTGCCCTCAAACTTCTGAAATCACACTGAAGAGATGTCTCTGTATTTCAGCATCGGGGGGTTCAATCAATTCAAGTGTTCTTTGCGGCATCATCATGTGATCATTAATCTCTTTCTTGTGTGTGGTGTAATATGGTTGCTCCTTTAATATGGTCTTCGTCAATAGCTTATGTTGTGAGGTTTCCTGCAATTTTGTAAGTGGTTTACTTCTTGTGGTCAATACTAACTGATATTGGTCGTGGTTGACTTGACTCGACTTGACTGAGAATGGTTGGAAAGAGACCGACTTGATTTACAACTTTATGAATATACATGGTTCAATAAAATTGAACAACCCTTTATACAAAACTTCGACTAATTTTCAAAGACCCGGCTTCTTTTACAACAAAATGACCACTTTAAAGACTCGACCAGTTAACTCCATTTTGACAACCTCGACCAACGTATGCGATCTGTCGACTAAAATAAATAAATACATGACTAGTTATTAAAAGGGACTGACCAAGATATGGCATATCGACCACTTTTGTGCATACCCAACCTTACATATCAACTTCAACCAAAAAGAATTACAACTTGTATATGTCGAACTTGAAATAAAAATCATTACAACTTGTACATGTCGAACTTCGACTAAAAACATCAACTGACCATTTTTAAATTTTCGACCATATGAAGAATCGACCATAATATAACTTTACATGATGGTCGAACACTTTTTAGAAATAACGTCGGCTTGACCAAGAGAGGGTCCACCACAATTCACCATGATCTCAACAAATTTATGATATTAACCACGTCAAATATTCTGAAACGTCATGCATTTACCACTCTATAACTCGCATCAGTTTGTTAAATATACCATCTTGTCGACCAATCTTCTAGTCTCTTAACCGATGAGAATGACCAACAGAGAGGGCAGGAAACTAGCATCAACATTTATGTAGTCAGTATCTTTTCCATAGTGTTGACGGAGAAGTACTAGTGGGTGAGTCAGTGGTCAATCTCCCTGGCCGATGAACGCTCTGACAGAGATGAATACTAATCTTGTGCTTAACTTAAGCACTTTATACATGAAAATGAAAGTAGAATTTTCTCACCAAACGGTGCCCGACGAAAATTATAGATAATCGATAGGCTGCTTCTTGACTATTTTCATGATTGATAGATTAATTTATATATTTCTTTTTATATGAACTCGTGACAGTAGATATTGTAAGGGAGGAAGGCTCTTCCTCAATCTCTATATATCCATTCAATTATGATAAGAGAGGTAATCATCGTTCATTCACGTGTAGGGAACATGAGCATTCACTTCCATAAATTTTGATAATGTAGATACAATGCATTCTTTGATCGACACATTGATGAAAACAATGATAGGTCGATGGGATACTTGGTTTGGTCCATGGCTCGACTTTTGGCAACTTTATATTGGTCATTGCAGCCATTATAATAACTGATTGATAATACCAACATCGATTTAGACAAATAAAATCCGACATTATTGATTCTTCGACCAATATTTTAATATCAATATCGACAGAAGTGATGATTCGATACCAATGGAAACTGAGTCTAAATTGATAATATTCAATCAGAAACAAAAATGTAAGATAGTTTTCTTTGTAAATTTTGTAAGCACCTCATCATGTCAACGACTAACAATATTCTGGAACGTGGGGATGATCAAAGTGACCTCCTGAGAACGACATGTCCGACAGGAATGAGTTGGAAGTCGATAGGTTTCTTTGATCATGACAGTCAACCATCGATGGAGAACTTTCTTTGCATCCTCCATGATAGCTTCCTCAATTATTTGCAGCGTATATGAGCAGATAAATTACTTCAATCAGCAGAGCTTCCAGATTTTCATTTTTCTTTCACCTTAGGATTGCTTCAGGGTTCGAGCAATTAAAAATAATATAGGTACCAACCAAGTTTTAATATTGCAAGTGCTCTGCATCACTATTAAGGGAGACTATCAGTCAAAGTGCCTTCATAGCTAAAATATGTAGTCAATACACGTTGTTTAACACAAGGGTAGAGAAACAACTATACCTGGGACCCTTTTCATGGATTTTGCATAATCGGTGACCTTCTATCTTGAACCAACACCTTTAGAAACTTTTTCCCATACTTTCATACGCAATATTTCTCAATCTTTGACGGAGTATCCACATGCAAGCAGTTACGCATGAGAAATCTTTTCTCTATTTCCAGGTTCTCTTTACAAGCATCTCAATTTCTCAGGTTTGAGCCATCAAATATTGAGCATGCTAACGATCGTTAATATTTTTCTTGTAGGTTCCTTTCTACCTCATAGGTTCGTACCGTTCCTCCTTTGCTGCTGCTCTCACCTAGCCAAAAGAGAATGGAAACGGTTCTAGATGTTGACTTCAAGCAGATAGAAGTATTATACACACATTAACCAAAAGAAAGAACACATATTGGGCCAAGCACTTAACCGTTGTATTCATTCAATAGATGGTATACTTATACATGAACAGATAGGTTGGAGCGGTTGCACTCGCTCCAACCATTCATTTGTTAGGGTTATCTAATTATATCCTTTAATACATTATAATATATGTTGACTTTAGGAAATTCCTATCAGCCCCCTCAACCGAAGCCACCCTCGCTTTAGATACTTTTTACTTAATACCATTATGATACATCATGCTCAAGCTTCCTTAGCAATTTTTGTAAAGAAAAATAGTGTTGATCTACCTACAACAGTTGATGAGTTAAAAGAACACTTACAAAATATTCCAAATTCTCAGAGGTATGCGTTCATATTGGACCAAGATTTATGCATTTGAGACAAATAATATTATGAGAAGAGATTTTCTCGAAATTTCATAAGGCTAATGATTATTGGTGTCGCTATGAATGGAAACATCATAGATCTCCACATTGCATGGATTTCTTTGGCTAAAATATGCTCCCAATATGGACACATTGAACTAGGATGACCCTCTTCAAGTTAGATTTGCAAAGGAATTTTTTGATAGGTCTGTGCATGCTTTCAATCCACGTAATCAACATTAGATACATATCTCAATTCGACGAGACAATGACAATCATACTTTCTTAAAGGACACACAAGAAATATTTGCATCTAATCCAATGAAGGTGTAAGAACTGTAAACTCATAAAAATAACAAGACAAACAAATGACGATCATGCAATAAAGGATCTGATAAATACAATGGATCTGATATCCTGAAGATTTATAAATCTAGTATACAACAAGAAGCATCATGCAATGAAAGATCTGATAAATACAATGGATCTGATATCCTGAAGATTTATAAATCTAGTATACAACAAGAAGCAGCATTCAATGAAAGATCTGATAAATACAATGGATCTGATATCCTGAAGATTTGTAAATCTAGTATACAAAAAGAAGAAGCATGCAATGAAAGATTTGTAACAAAAGAGTACATACCTGGTTAGAAGACCTGGTGATTACCTTGGTGGATCTAAAATGTGCAACTGAAGGTGGTGGGAATCTCTCCACCCAACCAACCCTCAACCAGAAAGGTTGAGGCCCCCGAACCCCCAACAATTAACCCTATGCCAGTGCTATCTTGCTTTCATCTCCTCCAGATCTCCTCTTCCAAGATTCCCAAAGACAAAAGACCCTTCTCTTCACTTCTTCTCCTCCTTTTATCCCCTCCTTCTCCCCATTTCTTAATTTCTTATTAATTTCTATCTTTATGAAAAAATTTCTTTCCATTGCTACTTTTTCATGTTTCTTTTAATTATTTACCTAATACTATATTACATTATATCATATTATATCAAATATTCCCTATATTTGTATATGAGGGTTGTTACATACTTCTCCCCTTCAAGAAACTTCATCCCGAAGTTATAATATTCAAGCAATAAATACAATACTTATTCAATCAATCAATCAAGTAAGTACTATAGTATATAGGTAGCTAGTACTATTGTGAAGTTTAGAGATTTATATGTGTGGCCACCACATAGAAGTCTCCAAACCGCACTAATATAATCAAATGCCCTAAGTTACAACATGCTCTTAAGTAATTCCCTATGAGTCTAGTATGCAACCATATCAACAATCATGCATCATACATACATAAGCATTAGATAATTAATTAGTAATTAATGACTGTGTGTTTGTTTACTTCCTCTTTCCTTACTCAACCTCTTTCTGAGAATCATACCATCCGATCAACCTCCCTACACCTCCCCTCCAACTCCGGATGGTCCCGCTCGCCATGGCACAGGCCCTCTACTGTAACCTGTTCGTGGATCATACAGTAGGCATCAGAAGTTCCCTAGGAATTTACCGCGACATTGCCACCTTCCCAACTTCTGGTAATAATACAGCCTCATCGGATTCTAACTGGAATCTAGGCCTCATTAGTACTAGCTAGCATCCGGTTCTCAGTACCCTGATCCTGATACTCTCGGTACCCCTGATCCTAATATCAGGATCATTATACCCCAGGCATCTCGAAAGGATAGCCTAAACATCCTCCACAGCACCCTCAAGGTACTAGCCCTAGGCATCAGAATTCCTTCTCCATAAACCTCCCTCCCAGTGAGTATGTCTCCAACCATGGACTCTCGTCACATTAGAATTTCTCTGGGAAGTATATGTGGCATTGCCAACTTCCCAACTTCTGGTACAAAAGTCAAGTGCTATTGGCATAGAGCTAATTGTTGGGCTTGTCCCCAAACCCATAATATATTTATAGTAGCCATTCTCATTTGTGGTTATGGGCTCCCACAAAATCATAGAATACTTAGCCTCATCGGGCTATTTGAGCGGATCACTTGGAACAACTGGCACTTGCCATAATGAATAATCATTAGTAACCATTTCTCAATATAATAATATCATGGATCAACCTTGAATCATGTGCTAACAAGAATGTCTAGCCACCAATTCATATTGCATTACATTGCATCATAAGCCATTTCCACAATAAGTCATGCCAAGTTTAACATCTAATGCATTTAGGTGCTTTGTGCTACCATTATAACATAAATGGTCATAAAGCATCTCATTAATATGCCATGATAAGCTACCATAATTCAACATTAGTAATATCAACATAACCTATCATCATATCAAAATATGCATTCTACGGTTAGCAATAAGGATTAGCATGAAATGGTAGCATGTCATACCGAGTATATGATATATTCTCTTATTCCCCACTAATACATGACAGAGCTGTAAAACACCATGTTAAACCACAACATGATTTTATACCATTTATGTGCCAAGTTTCATTTATCTATAGATGCCATAATTAAGACTATAAATTACCAATTGAGTATCAACAATCAACGCACCATGTGCCTTATGCCCTATGCATCTAGAACCCATAATAAACTAAGTATCAACATGAAATATGCATCATGGAAACTGAGTAGTAGCATGGAAAAATAAACTGAGTATCATCATCAAATATGCAACATGTGTCCTCTAACTTCAGAAGCCATGCAAGATAATTTCAACAACTACTATAGAACCCTAGTTCACTTGATAATTTTGTGTGGAAGAATATATGATTTACTATGGTATCGAGATCACCTGTTTTATGTAAGAATTATCAAATCAAACAAAAAGTTATTTTGGAATTGCACATTTCTCCAATAGGAGGAAATTTAGGTTTCTTAAAACTTGCCATATGATCAAGAAATATTTTTCTAGGAAGGTCTTAAAACTAATTTCCATAAATTTCTCATAGAATGGTTGGTTTTCTAATAGAACAAGGGAGAGACAATTAGGACACCAATTCTACTACAAGCATTATATTTACCAAGTCAACATTGGGAAGAGGTCTCAATACATTTTACCATAGGTCTACCAAATTCGGAAGGAAAGAGTGTCATCATGGTAGTAGTGGATTTACTCCCAAAATACGCCCATGTATTCTCTCATCAAGAATAGTAGTTTGCAACATTAAATTGTTGTGTATTTTGAAATGATAAAGAGCCAGGGTGATTTTTTTTTTTTTTTATGATTGTGAATGTAATGATACATGAACTTGTTTATGAAATAAAACATGGAGGAGTCTAGTTTACCCATTATTACTCATGGAAACCTATCAATGCACCTAGTGGGCTTACCATCTTTGAATTGTTGCAATCTTAGTTTTAACAAAGATGAGTTTTTATAAAATGTTAACAAGTATATCAAGTAGGTAGGATAGTGAAATAGCCTACCCACCTTCAAATTAGCCAATTCATCAATGAAAGGCGGGAACTCTAGAGAATACATGTGACTCATATCCTACCAATGACTAGTGGAGTAGGAGGAGGATTATCTAGAGGAAGTATTGATGAAATTTGGCATGGTGGTGTGATGAACCTGCAATAATTAATTAATGCAAATACACAAGATATCAGAAATAATAGAACTCAGAATCACTTTTATATTGATCACGGGCCACTTCAAGGGGGCCACCTCCTTTGAGCAAGCTCAATACAATTAACTTCACGGTGCCTTCATAGGCCTCAACACACACTTATATACTAAGTCTAGGTGCGAATACCATGGGTCAATACTATGTGTCAATACAAACCATGGGCTAAGTCTAGGCGCCAATACTATGAGTCAAAACCATGGGACATATAATACTATGTGACGACTTACAAAGCATATGCGTCCAATACTATGGGTCAATACTATGGGATAATATAAACTATGGATCAACAAATACTACGGGACGACTTACAAAGCATATACGTCCAACAACAATATACTAATAAAGTAAAGACATGGGTTCCTAACATCCCCTCTCCCTTAGAAAAAGCTTTGTCCTCAAAGCTTTAGATGTGGAAATTGATGCAAAATCTGAAGAAGTGGGTCCCTTGTAGCATCCTCAAGTTGCATTTCGAGCCACTGGCGCCTTTGGAGTTTCAGGGAGGATTGCATGGAAGGCTGTAGACAAAGAAGAACCATATCAGTGATGTGGAAAGTGCACTCAGAACGGTGCTGATCGGCTTGTTGTTTCAGTCGAATTCTTGCCATGTGAAAATTGTCCTGTAGAATGAGAAGAAGCTGATCACGATTTCAAAGAATTGAGTCAATTTCCTGAACTGGGGAGCTGCTGAAGGTGTATGGAAGAAGAACTGGTGGTGCCTTTCCAGAGACTGCTTCATATGGTGTCCTTTGAGATGTGGTACTATACCACTGGATCACTTCTAGGAAATCCATAGAAATAGTTGTCCAAATCTGTGGAGGGATGGGCAATGGTTCGAGTAGTCCTGAAAGGAGGGTCGTTTCACCCTTGTTGACCTGGAAGGTATTGCAGTCAACCACCATCCGTTGAATTGTCCTTTTGAGTCCCTGCCAAAAGAAGTTACATTGTTCCTGGTCATATGTTTTGAGAAACCCAGAGTGCCCTATTGATGAAGAAGCATGGAGTTCATAGAAGAGATAGCCCCGTTGAACAGATTGCAACCAATTTGGAACAAGCAGAGAAATAGCTGTAAGAGAAACTGGGTCATCAAATGTGCGAGGAGGATCATCTTCCACCATATTGTCCTTACCCTTTTCGTAAGTGGTCGCATAGTCATAACCCATGAGTTGGATAACCCATTTCAGGTGTGTTGGGGAGGAGACCTATTGTTCCAGGAAAGTTTCCAGACTCTGGAGATAAGTCTTGATGCAGAAATAATTCCCCAATAGGAATGGCTGCCACTTCTGTACTGTATGCAAAATAGTCATCATTTCCTGCTGAGAGGTAGATGCGGCTAAATTCTTACCGGAAAGGTCTCTTGAAGGCAACAAGCTCATTGGTTCAACAAAGACACCTGCATATCTATCCACGGTATTAGTGGAGACTGTTGATGGGTGCATCTGAATGGAATGGAGCTGAGCGATGACACCATGTGAATTCTTCTTAAGTATTTTTTCCAGGCGATGTGAACTGATGATTTAGAGAGACCCTGGTTGTAAGCCCATAAATTTGTGTTGTGCCCCATTAACTGAAAACTGCATCCAAAGTTCAGCAAAATCCCATAAGATGGGGCCAAGTGTGCGTAACCATTGAACGCCCAAAACCACATCACATCCACCCAAGGACAAGGAAAACATGTGAGAGCGCAGGTTATAATATTCCATAGAGATACGCACATTGTGACACTTCCCCTTGCAAGGTAAGGTGCCCCCATTGGAAACCATGACTTCAAAGTTGGAGCAAGGATGGACAAAACAATCAGCCTGTTTGGCAATCCAAGGATCAATGAAGTTATGAGTGCTACCAGAATCAATGAGTATGGTAAGAGGGAGCTTCTTGAAGTATCCCCTGACACGCATTGTTTGTGGGGTGGTGACGTCAATTACAGCATGGAGAGAGATCTCGGGTGGGTCATCCTGAGATGGGGTGTCAACAGGCGGGTGTTGAATGTCGACCTGATCATCTACTATATCTGGAGCTTCTTCATCATGTTCTGAGGAAGGCAGAGAATCCACATCCAAGAGATAGAGCTTTTTTTGAACACGTCTATGTCCCCAAGTGAATTTCTCATCATAATTATAACAAAGCCCTTTTTCTCGGCATGCCTGCATCTCTATTTCAGACAATTGCTTGATAGGATTTGGTTGAGGAGCAGGCGTGATGGGAGGTCGTTGGGAACCCATATTTTTGAAGGGAACAAAGGTGGGTTTGGAGCATTGTTGAGATACGATCTTGTCCTCGGCTAGCTTAGCCAACCCTAGGACTTCCATCATTGTGTTGGGACAAAACATTTTGACCTCTAAGCGGATTTCATCCTTGATACCATTGATAAAACAACTCCTGTAGAATTCATCAGACAATCCTTCTGTGTGATTGGCTAGTTTCTCAAATTATGTCTGATACTCTCTCACTGTGCCAGTTTGGTGAAGTTTAGTGAGTGCTCCTGTGAAGTCGTCAAAAGCACTAGGACCAAATCATGGCAAAAGGAGTTGGCAAAAATCTATCCAGTTTGGCTCGGGATGAGCTTTGATGTACCAACAGTACCATTGAAGGGCTTCCTATTCCAAATGAAAGGATGCAAGTGGAACTTTCTGGACATCAAAAGTATTATGCAGACTGAAATATTGTTCTGCTCGGTATATCCATCCAGTCGGATCAGTACCATTGAAGCGAGGAAAATCAAGCTTCGGCCCACGAAAATTGTTGGAAGAAGAGAACCCGGTGGCTGCAAAAGATTCTGGTTGTCGGTTATTATTCATGGCTGAATGCTGAAGATGGAGGCTGAGAAATTTTTCATCCAGATCTTGGAATTTGGTTTGGATGGCTGCAAGTGCTTCCTCCATGGTTTTTTCTCCTATATGAGTGACAACCATAACTAGTAATTTTTTTTTGTGGGGGGGAGGGAATGGATAGAAAAACACAAACACAAGCCTAATTGGATTTGGGAAAAACTCGGAGGGGTAATGGGGGTTTGACTAGGTTTTCGACACTTTTTGAGGGACAGGGAAGCAAAAAATGGGGATTTCAGAAGCGGGAACTCTATGGTAAAATTTGAAGGCAATCGGGTAAAAATTGAAGAATTTATGGCAAACCCTAAAAATAGACAAATGTGGGATTTCTGGTCTTGGGAAGTGGAATTTGGGATAGGGTCTTCAGGAATGAAATATGCAGAATGGGATTGCAGGGATGTCAGTGAAGTTTCAGGGAAAACAGAGTTGAAACAAGGGAGATATGGCCGAAAAACAAGTTTTTTTTTTTTTTTTTTTTTTTTTTTTTTTTTTTTTTTTTTTTTTTTTTTTTTTTTTTTTTTTTTTTTTTTTTTTTTTTTTTTTTTTTTTTTTTTTCCAGAAATGGATCGGAAACAGTGGCGTGGAAGGGATATGCAAAAAATGGAACTGCAACGACGCAGAAGGGATAAAAAATGGCTGTATCTGAAACGGAGACTGGATCTGGAACGACTTTCAGAATAGATCTGAAACGGCTGGATCTGGAGGGGAAGTGATCGGCAACAGTTCAACTGAAAATAGATATGGACCCCAGGTATGTACGGCTTCCTAACAGTTCAGGTGTTTCACTTGGCCACCAATGTTGTCTGACGGCTTGCGTATTGGGGCAATACCCCTCACTCCATGGCTCAGGTAAAACTGATAACCACTTTGCCACAAATGACATCTCTTGGTTTACCTCACGGGTGGGAAATAGTCAATCAGGTAGGGGTCGTTTCCCTTTTCACTGGCAGGTCCTCTCAATGGGCTAGCTACTTTGGGGTTTCTGTGGTACTCCTCACAATGAGTTTTAGGGCTTATTCCCAAGTACTTCCCACAGTTAAGCATATAGGGATTATTCCCAAATCCGAAGCAGCAACAGATGCGAAAAAAAAAAATTGGCAGAAATTCCACCCAACAAGCCCAAGAAAGTGCTCTGATACCAGATGTGATGAACCTGCAATAATTAATTAATGGAAATACACAAGATATCAGAAATAATAGAACTCAAAATTACTTTTATATTGATCACAGGCCACTTCATGGGGGCAACCTCCTTTGAGCAAGCTCAATACAATTAACTTCACGGTGCCTTCATAGGCCTCAACACACACTTATATACTAAGTCTAGGCGCCAATACCATGGGTCAATACTATGTGTCAATACAAACCATGGGCTAAGTCTAGGCGCCAATACTATGAGTCAAAACCATGGGACATATAATACTATGTGATGACTTACAAAGCATATGCGTCCAATACTATGGGTCAATACTATGGATCAACAAATACTACGGGACGAATTACAAAGCATATGCGTCCAACAACAATATACTAATAAAGTAAAGACATGGGTTCCTAACAGGTGGATAGACATATCAAAGAAAAAGAAGACATAAAATTTGGGGTTGTAGATAAAATCACATAGTGAAAACCAATGCTTGATTTTAGGAAAAGGTTAATGGATTTAAAAGGTGGTGGTATGCAATTTTTATTAACAAGAGGTTATTCAATCTTCTTTATCTTCACCAATATTATTTCACTTAAGTTTTCATGTAAAATGAGAGGGAAGAGGAACTCCTTCACTATTTAATGGATATAACATGACATCATGCAAGCCTTTACTCTACATCATGTTCCATAGATGGTATTCATGTCCATACATGGTTTCCTTTTGATTTCATGGTAGGGAACATGGAAAGCTCTTACTAGGGGATATACAATCCTTGGTGTATAAATTTCTATGGATTGATGTTTCTCATGCACTTAGGAAATTCCACCTCTATCTTAGAGGTTTTCCATATCATTACTTCTTTGTCTAAAAACATTGAATAGGCTTCGAGCAAGGACACACATCTATTCTGATAAAAAACACCATATCAACAACAACAACAAAATTATACTTGTTTGGTTGCCAATTCCTGGACACACTTGGCAAGAATCATCACTCCATGGTGAATCATAGGCTACTCTGTTTATGGTGCTTCAAGGAAGGGTATTTGTTAAGGATTCTAATATTATACTTAAGTATAGTATCCTAGGCGATTATTTTGGATTGAAAAAAATATGTATATAGATAGGTAGGAAAATATTAAATATGAAACATACAATTTACTACTGAAATGTGTAAATTTTGGCGAATATTATGATAAAAAAACATATTTTCTGTAATTATAGGCGATATTAGAGACTAAAAATGACCAAATAATGATTTTTTTTTTTAAAAAGCCCGAAAAATAGCCAATTGGCGAAATTTCTCCCTTAAAAATTTCCCTGCTTCAAGGTGACCCAATAACTTTAATGATTACCTTTGTCGATCAAAATTCAACCTGTTGATGTCATACCCACATCAATTTCTAGGTTCATTAGATATATTATGGTTGTCGATGGTAGTATGGCTCCTTTTCGAATGAGATATCAATAATTGGAATTGTTGGTCCGTCTAGTCTAAATATTGATTCTTGCTTTGAGTCTGTCCTGGAAATTAAATATGATGCTATTCTAAAATGCCATGTGGAGAGATTTGTATTTAGTTCAGGCATTTCAAAATTTCAGGTAGAATCAATATGAAATGGATCATTTTCGGGTTTGATGGTGAGAGTTAATTAACTCTAAATTCAAAGAACAGGTGACAAAGGAAAAGTATATTTCTCGTGGATGTTTTTGGTCAATTCCAAAATCCAAGGAAAAAGTTCAACAACTAATCAAAGCAAATCCAGATTCAAAGGTAACAACTCCAACCATTTCGTATTAAGAGGAGGCATCAATTCAACATTTGAAGCAAGTCTAAGGGAGAAATATGAAATGGGGGAGGTTCATAGGGTTGAGAGAGAGGACTATGGGAGCAATTTTACTATGTATTCATTGTAAGCTCGATGGGTGTTTTTCCTGTAACATGTAATAATCAGAGATTCCTGAGAACTAGATGGCATATTTTGAGCTTCTTAGTTTTCCATTATTTTGTCTTCTTATTTGAATATATTATAGTCATTGAGAGTTAACAGCTATCTATTGAAGGCACTTATTTGATTCCATGGATGAAACGTGAAACCCTAAAATTTCCTTAGAGGTTAGAAAACATAGTGTAGCCCCCACTTTAGTTCATATTTAATATAACATTTACATTAATATTAAGGGAAACTTCATGCACTTAACCATTATGAGTAATATAGGGGTATACGGGAGCAACAGGCGGGACAAGTTACAATCTTTACGAATAATTTACTGGAGAGCTGTAACTTGGATTTGAAAAACTCAAACTAAAATTTTTCAAAATTGTGCCAGAAAATTCTGCCTTCCAATACAAATCATTGAATTTTTATACTATACTCTTCCTACCTATTATTGTGTTCCCTTCTTGTTAAATCTCCTTCGTCATACCCATGAGACTTCGTATTGATTATCTTATAAGAAATCCGCCACGTTTTTCCCATATGCTCAGTCATATAATAGTTGTCTCCAGCAGCACTGATGTGTGCAGCCTACGATTTATGATATAGACTGAGTTAAACCCTAACTATAAGTAGCATTAAACAACTATTTGCACATTGAATGAATATTATTGTGCTAATTCGCATATACCATTGAAGTTATTGCTTCGGTTTGCTTTCACATCTTTGGATCATGATTCCATTGTAATATAGATCGCATGTAATATAAAGTTTGAATTGGCCTCTTTGCATTCTGTGAAGGTCGTATAGACCATATAGTCGTGCCTGCATTGACGTGGAAAGTCCACAATGAATCAACACTTGATGTGAAATATGCACTAACTGCACGTAAGTTACTTGGGGAAGCAGAACGTTAACGAGGCCATAATAATAACGTTATGGCCTGGGGAAGTATGTAACGTTAAAGAGGGCAGTTTTCGAGGTTGAATCATTTAAAAATAAAAAAATAAAAACCACATGGAAACAATATGAAGTGGTAGGCAATTAGTAAGCATCTGAACGCAGTTAATAAAGAGCACAACACACGAAGGGAAATGAATTCCATAGAGAGAACATAAAGAAAGACAACTCCACATGGCACCACTGCAGACCATAGCACAACTATACCCGCACAAGGTAATTATGAATTGAAATGCAACGCATTGGGGCAGAGAATCAATGCATAAATGAAGCGTCAGGCACCAATGCAGTGGTGTTTTACAGGTTGTAAATCTTTGCAATTTTCAAACAAATATTTTGATTCTAAAAACCCTAATTGTTTTATTCATTATTTATCCTACACCCCACTTGCATGAATTAATGCATATTCCATGTGATGCATGAAACTTTAAAGGAATGATTGAAGAGCTATCCAGCGAGGGAATAATTTATAGAAACCAGCGAGGGAATATGCATAGCAATGGAATGCAAGTGAAGGCCACATTTCATTATACAACATAATAAATAACGTGAAGCAAGAGGGCATTGAATATTTTCATGGGGCAGCACAAAGGATGAAATGACCGTTTTTCAAGATAGAACATGTACGTTTACAGCTGAGGTAGTTGAGGAGAATGTCTTGTAGAGAAATGATAGTCCTGGCATGCTCATGACGCGTCAAAGAAACGCAAAGTTTGCATAGTGTTGCAGTGGACCATTTTTATGCTTGCATCGTGTTATGACAAGCGAAGCTTTGTGCACCAACACAGATGAGAGCACCCACATGTGAGGAAAATCCCTCGAAGTCTTGATAATACTGATGGTCGTTTAGCAGAGCCAAAATAATTATGCCGATGATTACTTGTTAAGGGGCTACTATTTATACATTTGAAGCAAGGCTACATGTTGGCAGTTCATTTTGAAAATTATTATTTTCTCGGCACTCGTCTGAGTGCCTTGGCAAAGAAACATTGACTTGTGTTCATTGAATTGGAAGAAAATATTTCAAATGCACACAGAAGTTTTTCTATGGCCACACGTTATGATAGATTTTTGAAGATGTCTGTAGCATTGGAATGCGTACATCCTGAACATCATTCTGGAAGATGCAGAAATGTGGGGCAGACTTTGTATATTTGTCATAGAGATTAAGCTTGCAATGGAAACGATCAATGCAACCAGGATATCAAAAAAAGAACACCTACCTACTAGAGATTAAGCTAGATATGAGTTGGTATATGTAACAGATGTGAATGCAAAATCCTCAAAATGAAACAGTTCGAGGTGGTGCTACATATGTGAACAACAATTATAATTATAATTATGTTATTATTATTTTATTTATTTATTTTCTTTTTTTGTATAACCTCACAAGGCAACGAAGTAGTCTAAGTTCCCAGGCATTGTACGGTTTTATTTTGCATGACTGGCATAACATCTTACTTTGATGAGTGTTCCTTCAGCACGTTCCAAAATCAACAAATTGATTTGCGGCATGGCCAAGGGATTTATTCTGGTTTGGGGAAGAAAAGGCCATGCCCAGACAAAAGCCACCCTTCCTCCTATTACTGAAGCCCTTCATAACTCTTGATGTTCATGTTAATAACTCGCACAAGTTGATGTTTATGTTAATAAAGAAGTTATAGAGCAAGATCCAGTTTGTGATCGGAATGAAGATCAAGAACCTAAGCCAACCTAATCCAGATTCATTCCTTCATGCATTCAACTACTAGTGTAAATCTAAGAAATTGTTTTTCAAGAATTTATTATAAAGAGACCTACCCTTCAACATTCATCTGTTTGGGTTCACTTATGAAGGAAATACTTTTAACCGCTCTAATGGCCAGCTTCATCCATAACTTGATTACTTTCAAGGATTACATTCAGGAGATCCGCCTATCGTCACTAAACTATACCATGTTTGATTTCAAGAAATAGATCTAATTGATCGAGTTTCATTATAGAATGCTATACATAAATCCATTATATATCGGAATAGAAGATCTATGTCATTATATATTTAAATGACATATTTACATATCACAGTCAAGCCATAACTGGACCGCATTCAAAATAAATAATGTTAGACAGATCTAAATATCGAATTAACCTTATATCCTTCCAAAAACAATTTTGTGGTAGATATATTACCAATTAAACTCACAATTTCGTTTTTTGAATCAAAGACATATCTATAGTAGAAAATTAAACTCAACAATTTATTTATTATTATTTTCAGAATCAAATACATATCTAGAGAAAAAATGAGAAAATAAAATAGGGATCCCTCATGGTCCTAGCATTTGAACTTGGCTCTGATAACAAATGTAAGAACTGTAAACTCATAAAAATAACAAGACAAACAAATGACGAACATGCAATAAAAGATCCGATAAATACAATGGCTCTGATATCCTGAAGATTTAAAAATCTAGTATACAACAAGAAGAAACATGCAATTGAAGATCTGATAAATACAATGGATTTGATATCCTGAAGATTTATAAATCTAGTATACAACAAGAAGCAGCATGCAATGAAAGATCTGATAAATACAATGGATCTGATATCCTGAAGATTTATAAATCTAGTATACAACAAGAAGAAGCATGCAATGAAGGATCTATAATAAAAGAGTACATACTTGGTTAGAAGACCTTGTGATTACCTTGATGGCTCAAAAATGTGCAATTGAAGGTGGGGGGACGACTCTCCACCCAACCAACCCTCAACCAAAAAGGCTGAGGCCCCCAAGCCCCCAACAATTAACCCTATGCTAGTGCTATCTTCCTTTCCTCTCCTCTAGAGCTCCTCTTCCAAGATGCCCAAAGACTAAAAGACCCTTCTCTTCACTTCTTCTCCTCCTTTTATCCCCTCCTTCTCCCCATTTCTTAATTTCTTATTTAATTTCTATCTTTATGCAAAATTTGTTTTCCATTTCTTTTTTTTCATGTTTCTTTTAATTATTTACCTAATACTATATTACATTATATCATATTATATCAAATATTCCCTATATTCGTATATGAGGGTTGTTACAGAAGGATTATGAAGATCTTCTAAATTTTGTTGAACAACACATAACATGTAATGAGAAATCATGCCTTCGAAGAAAGAGTGGAAAGTTAGTGTGTCGGTATAAGGCACCTTGGGAGCTATGTTAGACATCAAAACTTTATATTGATGAGAATGGATAAAAAAATGTACGAACCTCAAAGAAATAATGATAGATTAAATACACATAATCGAGAAACATTGATGATGTGGTGAGTAAATATAGATTGGAAACTTGTTCTTTCTAAGCATGTGGTCATTAAATACATGGAAAAATATGCAGCCAAAGCTGAAAAGGGGTCGTAGACTTTCCATGATATGTTGATTCATGTATCTTCTATTCATAATCCAAATGAACCAACAACACGTGCATACAGGTCTTTGTTGAGTGAGATAATTGTAGACAAGGACATAGGAGCACAAGATACATGTCACATGCTATTGGAACTTCCTCTTTGTGAATGTAGTCCTTGATTTGTGGTTTAGAATGTTGGGATGAAGGTTTTCAAATGGGTGCAAGTTGAAACAAAGTACAACTAGAATAATAATTCTCTTATTGATGCATATACTAAGATACCTTTGAATATGGAGCAACTTACATTGATTGAAACTGCAAGATCATGGTCATATGAAAAACGTCGTCATGATGAGAAATGCTTGACACGCAATAATGTTGCAATTATACAAGTGTTTCCTAAGTTTTTCTCAACTCCTCATGGAAATGATAGGTTTTTGGAGTTTTGTTGGTCTGAATTGGTATTGTAAAAGCCATTCAGTGACTTTCATAAAGACATAGGTGAGACGGTTGATGATATCATACAAAATTGGGAAATTATCAAATACAACCCTTGGCATGTTGATCGTATTCCAATACCCCCTGAGGATCCACATGAAAATGAAATTGAATATGAAGGTGATTTTTTCCCAAATTTGCAGAAAGACTCTAGAGAACATGAGTGGGAGATAATTTTAGGGTTGTATAAGAATAAGTTTATAAATGTCAATGAGTTTGACCTAATTGGATCGAGGGACCATGATGTTTTTGAAAATTGGAATTCTAAGTTTGTTTTGAAGACACATTGAATCGTGCTATTAACTTCAAATCCCAAAAGAAAAAAGACAATGCAATAATTATTGTAGAATGTACAAATGCTTTTTCCTTTGAGAGTTTACTAGAGGGAAAACAAAGAATGACATTTAATACAATCCTTGAACATTATAGAGGAGGCGGTGATAGACAACCTATGCATATGAGGTGGTGTTTCGACATTCAACATATCTGCATCAACAATACACTATGCACTTCATATACCAGTACGATACATGACTGATCTATAAGGGTCACATTTGATTACACTATAGGACGAGATGAGACATGCCAAATACATCCTTATAGATGAGATGAGTTTTATAGGGATAAATTTATTAAAAAATATTGATGCTCGCCTTTGTCAAGTCTTTCTAGAAAATTCAAATGTTCCCTTTTGAGGAAGATCGATTATATTATTTAGTGATTTGGGACAACTACCTCTTGCTATGGATAAACCTCCATATGAACATGAAGTTCCTGCAAAAGAGTTATGGAAATTATTCACAAGCATTGTGCCTCTTGATATGGTGTTTAGGCAAGATGGACAAATCAATGATTAAAAATGTTTTCGACACCTTCTAATGAATGTTAGAGATGTAATTTTCATTGTAGAAGACTGGAAATTACTAATGACAAGTATAGATACCTATATGGATGGACCAACAAAGGAATCGTTTGATAAGTCTATACATTTATTTGCAACAAATGAAGATGTTGATAATCACAATAAGCGTTGTTTGTGATCCCTAAATTGCAATGTTGCATGTATTTTTGCTACAAGAGTAAGTAGTAACTACTCAGTTGATGGCAATGAGGAAAAATTGGACATTGAGTTACTTATTGTTGTTGGAGCTAGGGTCATGTTACTTCAAACTTATGGACCAATGCAGGACTTTCTAATGGTGCCCATGGGGTAGTTGAACAGATTGTGTATAATCTTGGAGTATCCCCCCTGAACCTCCCACGTATGATTTAATGATATTTGATAAGTATGAGGGGGTTCCATGGGATGTAGCATTTCCTCATAATGTCCATATGATACCAATTAAAAGAGGTAAAGGAATACAAATTCCATTGATACTTTCTTAGGGATTAAAAATCCATAAGTCTCATGGATTTACATTAGAGAAAGAAACTTTTAATATTTGGAAGAATGAGAGGTAGGGGCTCACTTTTACTACAATATCTAGAGTAAAATCTTTGGATGGTCTTCGATTTCAACCTCCATTTTCTTATGATCGATATGAAAAAATTGGAAAGTGTGCAAGTGTATCTATTAGAAAAGTTGAAGAAGAAAGATTAATATCACTTACTCTGTAATATATATGTTATTCAATATATTTATCATTTCACTTCATTATTATACAACTTATTAATGACTAAACATTATTTATGTGTTATTCAGTTTCTTATTGGAATAGATAAATATTTTCATTATATCACTTTGTTATTATTAAGATTCTTCATGATGTTCTTTATTATCATGCTATAGACTCGTTTCCCATGGTGCCCTAATGTAAATAGTATTTCTTCCCACTCCCCCCATGACTGCAACCAACATAGATTCATCTTAAAAGTGGCTCCACCAAGCGTCGAGAGTGATCAAATCTCTCGAGGTACAAACAATTCCTCTGCATTTGTACGTTTTGCACCTAGATATATTTCATCCCTCTCGGCACTTGGTAGAGCCACTTTTAAGATGGTTTTTTTTTTTTACCATATTCTCCAAAAACAAATTGTTCTAGATTATTGAAAAAAATTATTCATTTCAAACTACTTCAAAAATCCTAGATTGGTCTTTAAGATTGATAATTCACAGTAGATTATCTATATTAGTAGGTATTTCTAACCAGTCATACTCTTTTAAATATTATATACATTGGGATAGTTGATATTGAATTATGATCTAGTTAGTACAATAAACAATTTTATTAATTAGAAGATTTGAGGATCATGGTTCAATATGTTAAATTTATAAAAGTTGTAAAATACATTGGATGCCTGTTCTTATATCAAAGAGGTAATTAGGGTTTAAGGGTTTAATATTTTAGCGTTGAAGCAAGTATAGGAGGTAGGATAGGGAAATAAGTATCTAGACTATGATAGGTACAATTCTAATGGAATACATAGAATCTAGATTCCCTTTGTATTTTGGGTAATGGTTTTATTTTCAATTGGTTACATGAGGTGTGATATTTTCTATATTTATAGATATTATAAATATTATGCCTACATTGAATACTAATCTAATCAATCTTCAAAACTTGGATTAAATTGCAACTAGTAGACAACCACAGGGCTCAATCAAAAAATGGAGGTCATATTCTATACCACTACTATTTCTCTACCCACATTTAGATCTTCTTTCTTAGATTATTTTTGTTTTATGAATAATTGAATAATATTTATATGAATTTGGATCCAAAGAACAATGGCTTCAATTTTGACTTAGTTAAAACTTGGAAAAAGATCAAGTTTGGTGTTAAAGACAGGGCAGAAGACTTAGTGGTGGTGTGATGTTATACCCCTATAATATATAACACCTAAATATTATAAACCTTATTAATTTAATCCCTAAAAACTACCTGAAACCCTAATCCCTACCACCTCCAATCCCTATCAACCCTAGAAACTACAAACCAATAATCCAAATCGTTACGATTATTAATCATAATTGTTAACCACTTGAAACCTTATATACTAAAACTCCTAACAGATAATCCATGTAACCATAATCCCTTGTAACATTAAACTTATGACATGTATACCACTAGTCTCTTTCAATCCTTATCCATATAACTTATAAACCCTAAACCCTAACCTGAAAATCATAACCATTAAGGGTCCTCGCGCAAATTTGAGTGACACTTTAGATGCAGTCATAGATGTAAAAATTCACTCAATTTTTTGAAAACATAAACGCGTACATGTTTATTACATCTAGCAATGTGTAGGCTCGAGTCTTCCATGGTGAAGGCCACACAAGATAGGAAAAGGATGAGATAAGAAACACGTACATGTTTTTTTTAGAAAAAATGTGTGCACAATATATAGAGAAAAACAGAGTATGTGATTTATATAACATGTTATATTGCACAATTTGTCCCACATTCCTCATTTCTTCCATTATAGCAAGAATAATTGACTTCCGGGTGTACAATTGGTCAAATCGTGAATTAAATTAGGGATCATAGAAGGACCATCTTCGACCAAAGGTATCCATATCTTCCATTTTAGGTAATTTCATCAAAAACCTTCCTTCTAATTTCATTCATTTGTTTTCCCTAAAAAAAATTAAACCCTAATGTATGAACTAAGAAAATCCCAATACTCATAAACTTAAATCATTTTCATTGTAAATATATAATCATGAGCATCCTTATGAATCCAAACCACTATACAAAAATATGCAAATTTTATCATGTATATAGCAAGCGTGCATACAACTAAAAAAACATCAAGTGGAATCCATATCTACCCAAAAATCCATAAGCAGAGAGGCTAAATGGCATATAGAGTCCAAAAAACTTCATGCAGCAACAAAGAATTGCATATCAAAATCCTTGAATATAATGGGATTTTATTCATCAATATCACCCCATGCCCCCTCCTCTAGGCTTTATCCCTTTCCTCTACCAAGAATATTGAAGTTGGTTCTCCAAGAACATTAGTAAACACCCTACATTTTTTATGAAACTTCCTAATCCTAGCAATAAAATAAGGTTGAAAATCTTCCCATGCTTAATAAGTGATTTCACTTGAGTGGAGGGTATATTTTTGTTAATCCTAAGATAAAGGAGTTCACCAAAATGCACCAAAAACATCAAGGTACATAGGGAGGCCAATGTGCTTGACGTTGATGTTTGGGGTAGATTCGAGCAAACACCCTCCTAGATGTAGTGATGGTGCTTGGATCAATGAGTCATCATGGTGATTTGACCTATGGAGGATGATGATGGTTCACTCACTAATGTATGTGAGGCCCTTGGATGAATCCTTTCTTGGTCACAGTGCTTGGATAAGTGGTAGAAGGATTGGATGCTTGTAAATATACTCCTTGGTTATGGGAGGCCCTTCTTGATCATGGTACTTGATCAAGTGGTAAAGGATTTGGGTTTCCCATCACATGCGTATCTAAATATGGTATTCCTTATCATATTAGAGTGTATTTGACTTTCCCATTCTTAGGGATTAGTGACCCTTGTTGGAATGGTGAGGTCTACTATAGTGTGGGTGCACACACACTATATCTCTTCTAACATGGATGGACGTACATGTGAAGCAAACCCATAGAAATACTTATTGGGATATGAATACTTATATTCTAGAAGAGCCTTTGCCCAATCCCATAACCATAATCAGTTGTGGAGGAATTTATCATGAAATGCCACTAACAGAGGCAATATATAGACAAGACTTCGCTAGTGTATGTAGTATTTCACTTCCTCTACTTGTGAATAATAAGATCTCACTAAAAGGATCCATCCCACAGAAAGGAGCCACACTTGTGAATAATAAGATTATCAATTAACAAGGTTCTTCTTGAACATATTTTGTAGGCATCCAATTTTCACCATCCACCATGTTCATGAGGGGCTCAACGCTTCATAAAATGCCCATCTTGTTGCTTGGTGGGATTTCCACAAACCATACCACCTCTACTGTACTTTCCCTCTGTTGATGTAATTGTAACTTCAGAATGTATTTCACATATATGTATATTGTATTCCTATAGAGATGTTATTATTTCTCTATACGGAAGTGTCATCATTTATATTGTAAGTGTCGTAACTTATACTTGATGGGTTATTATACCACCTTGATGGCGCCAGACTTATATAAGTCATGTGGGTCAAAGGGTTATTAGACCACCCTATTGGGGGTCAGCCCTGTCAGCATTATGTTAAGTGGTTAAGTTGAGGCCAACCTAGAAAAAGGTTATTAGGCAAGTCAAGTCAAGTATAAATAGAGTGCAGGAGGCACTCTATTTGATCATTCACTTCTCACACATACGCTCATTGGAGAGTGACACACTAGTGGAGGAGGAGAAGCTTCTACTAGGAGGACCATCTCTTGTGCTTGGGTTTTATCATTGCTCTATCTATCTCTGAGGAAGTTGCGGGGTTTTTCACTTTCTTGGTTTTCCCTAGTGAAACTCTGTGTCTCTTGTGTGCTTGCATTATTGTGTCGATGATTAATATGCTGTACATGTTATTCTCTCAATTAATATCCTAGATCAGATTGAAATTCTGAAAAAATAACATGGTATCAAAGCTACCCTGAAAGAAGGCATGATATGGCATTTATGACACTTGTTGAACTTACGAAGCCAGGGCTTGATATAGAAAAAACCATTCATCATAGCACTTTCACTATAAATCCATTTCGACGAGGTTTCAGGATATGAAAATCCTATAGGTCAAAGATAAGATCCCCATGTACCTTGTGTCCGAAGGAGAGTCTCTAATTCATTGTGATTTCATATTTATGATCTGTAGAATATAGGGTTTCTGCCTCTTCCAAATCTCAGTCATAAACAGGTGACCTAGGAAAAAAGGTCACAACTTGGGAAAGGAATATTCAAATGAAATTTAGTAAAAATTGGCAGGTAGGGAATGGACTGTACTTTCACACGTATGATTTTCAGAGGCCGAAATTGAACCAGTGACATGTGGCACTCCATACAAGTTCGCTCTCTTGTTTTATCCCATAAACAGGTCACGTTGCGACACTTGGCATAACTCTCTCCCAGAGAATCCATTTGAGGTTTGACCTATGGGGTTGGAAATATAATAGGTCAAGATACCACAAGAAGAATTTTCAGATCCTGTAGAGCTGAAATTTCAGAGTTACACAAGAAACAATTAGGTGCATATTTCTGTCAAAAAAGAATTGGATTTTGAGCACCTTCATTCATGGCTTCGGGAATTTAGGGTTTTGGAGAATGTTGGAATTTTTGTATTGAAGACCACGGCTAGATGCTCCTCATCAAAATCTAAATTTAGAGACCAATATCAAATTTTTTGGTTGGGCAGAAGGCTGAGCTTGATCAAACCCTAGTTCGAGACTTTGATCGAAAAAGTAAAAAAAATTAGGGCTTCTGCAAAAATGGAATTTTTTGAAATCTGTGACTATAGCTGCAAGATCCTTGGAAAAATCAAAGTTTAGAGCTTTGGATCAAACTATTTGATTGGGTGAAGATCCGGGAAACTCAAACCCTAATTCAGGGTCCTCCCAAGTGAATCCAGAAGATTGAAAAACAAATTTGAGGGGTGAAACTTTGTAGTTTTCAAATTCTGAGTATACCAGGTTGATCAGCTCATCAAGGCGCATCTTTCTATCCTTTTAGAAGTTTGAAATTCAAAGTTTGGATTTTTAGGGTTTCCCTGACAAACCGTAATCCACCTCCATATCCAATTTCTGCAAATAAAGTGGATTGGGTTAATCCTAGAAGAAAATGGATTGGTCACATGCATAAGTGAATAAGTTCATGTTTCAAAGGGAGATGAGGCTAAGGCCTTACATAAGAATATTACAAGTAATATCGACACGTATGAATTATCCAGGTATATTTTGAGATTTGTTCATGATTAAGTTTATGGTATGTTTGTCTTCATTAAGGTTAGTACAATCTTGATTAACTTTAGACTTGTCGTATCCCCTTAATAAAATTATGAATGCAGATATTCATTGATTAGGGTTTTGACACTTATGATTGTACTAATGCATTGTAGTGTTGTATGAGGTTGATGTTGTCCGCTAACATGAAAGGTACATCAAGAAAGACAAATCATGTTCTAGTTCAATAACATATGACCATGGTGACATGAAGACAAAGATTCATCCATTGTCATGGATCACATAGAAGCTCTACTTACGAGGTATGTATAATTTGGTTCTAAAATGCTTAATGTTGATGTATATGTAACTTCGGAATGTATTTCACATGTATATGTATATTGTATTCCTATAGAGATGGTATTATTCCTCTATAAGGAAGTGTCGTCATTTATATTGTAAGTGTCGTAACTTATACTTGATGGGTTATTAGACCACCTTATTTGGGGTCGGCCCTGTATAAGTCATGTGGGTCAAAGGGTTATTAGACCACCCTATTGGGGGTCGGCCCACTCAGCATTATGTTATGTGGTTAAGTTAGAGCCGACATGAGTTAGGTAAAAAAGCAAGTCAAGTCAAGTATAAATAGAGTGCGGGAGGCACTCTATTTGCTCACTCACTTCTCACACATGCTCTCAAGGAGGAGAGGCGCACTTATGGAGGAGGAGGATCTGCTGCTAGGTTATGTCTATCTCTTGGTTGGTTGTATCATTGCTCTATCTATCTCTGAGGAAGTTATTGGGGTTTTTCACCTTTATGGTTTTCCCCAAGTAAATCTTTGTGTCTCTTGTGTGCTTGCATTATTGTCTCCATGATTGATATGCTGTAGATATGCTGTACATGTTGTTCTCTCAGTTAAGATCCTAGATCATATTGAAGTAAATTCAGAAAATTTAACATGGAATCAGAGCTAGCCTGAAAGAAGGCATGATATGGCATGTATGACACTTGTTGCATTTACGATGCTAGGGCTTGATATAGTAAAAACCAGTCGTCGTAGAAATTTCGCTATAAATCCGTTTTGGCGAAGGTTTCGGATCTGAAATTGTTACAGGTCGAAGCTAAAATATCCAGATACCTTGTGTCCAAAGGAAAACCTCTAATTCGTTGTACTTTGTGATTTATGATCTGTACAATATAGGGTTTCTGCCTCTTCCAGATCTGAGTCAAAATCAGGTGACCTTGGGAAAAAGGTCATAACTTGGGCTAGGAAGCTCCAAATGAAATTTCGTGAAAAGTGACAGGTAGTAAACAGGCCGAGCTATCTCAGAAAACTTTTTCAGAGGCCGAAGGTCAAACAGTGACACGTGGAACTCCGTACAAGTTCTCTCTCCTGTATTATCCCATAAACAGGTCACGTTGCGACACTTGGCATATCTCTCTCTCAGAGAATCCAATTGAGGTCATACCTGTCAGGATGGAAAGATAACAGGCCGAGATTTCTCAGAAAACGTTTTCAGAGGCCGAAGGTCAAACAGTGACACGTGGAACGCCGTACAAGTTCGCTCTCCTGTATTTTCCCAAAACAGGTCACGTTGCGACATTTGGCATAACTTTCTCTCAGAACATCCAATTGAGGTCAGACCTGTGAGGATGGAAAGCTAACAGGTCAGGCTATCGCAGAAAACTTTTTCAGACCCTGTGGATCAAAAATTTCGGAGTTAAACCAGAAACAATCAGGTACATATTTCTGTCAAAACAGAATTATTTTTTGGTACCTTCATTCATGGCTTCCGGAATTTAGGGCTTTGAAGAAAGTTGGAATTTTTGTAATCGGAGACCACGGCTGGATGCTACTCATAAAAATAGAAATTTAGAGACCAAGATCAGAATTTTTGGTTGGGTAGAAGGCCGGGTTTGATCAGACCCTAGTTCGGGACTTTGATCAGAAAAATGGAAAATTAGGGCTTCTGTAAAAATGGGAATTTTTGAAATCTGTGACCACGGCTGGAAGCTCCTCAGAAAAATAGAAGCTTAGAGCTTTGGATCAAACATTTTGATTGGGTAGAAGAGTGGGCTTCATCAAACCCCAGTTCAGAGTCACGTCCAGTGAATCTGGAAGTTTCAAAGGCAAAATTGAGGAGTGAAACTTTGCAGTCTTCAAATTCTGAATATACCAGTTTGATCAGTTCATCAAGGCGCATATTCCTATCCTTTCGAAAGTTTGAAATTCAAAGTTTGAATTTTTGGGGTTTCTCTGACAAACCCATATCCAGCTCCAGGTCCAGTTCTTGCAAATCAAGTGGATTGGGTTAATCCTAGAAGAAGATGGATTGATCATCTGCAAAGAAGTTCATGTTTCAGAGGGAGATGAGGCTAAGGCCTTACATAAGAAGATTACAAGTGATCTCGACAGGTATGACTCATCGAGGTATGTTTTGAGATTTGTTCATAATTAAGTTTATGGTATGCTTGTCTTCATATTATCACGGTTAGTACAATCTTGATTTTAGACTTGTCATATCACCTTAATAAAATTATGAATGCATGATAGAAGTCATTCGTTTATTAGGAGTATGAAACTTATGTTTGTACTAACACATTGTGATGTTGTATGAGTTTTGTGTTGTCTACTAACATGAAAGGTACACCAAGAAAGACAGATCATGTTCTGGTCCAAGAACATATGATCATGATAACATGAGGACAAAGATTCATCCATTGTCATGGATCTCATACAAGATCCATTCACGAGGTATGTATAACTTGGTTTTATAATGGTTAACTTATGAGACATGCAGGTTACTAGCACAAGTCACTGAAGAGAACCAAAAGACATTATACGGGTATGTTAGACATAACTAGCTAACATGATAATCCAGGTATGTTTTTCCTATATCAAGCTAGATTCCTACCTTGGGTTAGGATCTTATACTATCGCGTGGTTGATAATGATTATTCATGAAGTCATAGGTTTGAATAATCATGATTGTATGCATATTATGTTTCTTACCATAATTGATGATATGACTAACCAGAAGAATCATAGGTTTGAATAATCATGATTGTATGCATATTATGTTTCTTACCATAATTGATGATATGACTAACCAGAAGAATCATGATGGTATAGGTTTGAATAATCACAGGTTTTATGCATTTTATATCTCTTATCTTGTTTGATGATTCAACTAACCTGAAGAGTCATAGGCTTGAGTAATTACAGGTTTAGACATGTTATGTTTCTTATGATTTGACTAACCATAAGAATCCTTGAATGCTAATGCTTATTATTTCTGTTTGAAATGATCATGACTATACATGCTTGAGATTATTGTGTTTTAATAGTATACTAATGAATGTATGATTTTATATGAGATCACAAGGACAACACATTCATGATACTAATAAGCATGCATAGGGACCAAGGATGAATATGAGTTCAAGAACAGGTAATTCAGGAAGCAAAGATCAAGAGGGAGCACACTCTAGTTGTTCCTGCAAGAAAGCAAAGGAGCACACTTCAGTAGTTTCTGCAAGGATGCAGATATTCAGAGGGAGTTGATCATCTCTCTACATCCCACAACAGAAAGGTGTAGAAGAAGCTACTTCAGATTAGGACTCCAGCAGCTCCTGCAAGAAAGCGAAGACTCAGAGGGAGTCCACCCAATGAACAAACAAAGATAAGTATTTGAATTGTCATTTCTTAAATAATACTGTTCAATAAATGTATATACTGATGTTCCTAGAATTAGGTTGTGTATTATGCATATTAGAATAATTGCATTGATTAACAGTATACTCCTAATATGCATGGGTAAGTGGCCTATGGCACTGTACAACATTCCATTGCTACTTATCTAGAATGAAACCTCTTTGCTGACATGTTGAGAGTTGTGCACACTCTTAACAATGTTCTGGTAGAGATTGGAAGGCATCTAGAAAGTTACGGAATATGGATAAATGTTGTATTGAAGCATTGGCTAAGATAATTGCATGACTGTATGGCATATTTCTTTATGTGTAAGAATTTGTTCTGAAAACTATGAGATGTTTTCTAATCATGCAATTTAACTTGTTGTGTAGGAAAGATCGTATGCCATCTTCTACAAAAGAAGAACTACAACATTTGTTCCAGCAACAAAGATATATATTGAAGATATTGAAGATATTGAAGTTCCCAGGATCTGGGATGAAGAAATGAAATGCCATGATCCGTCGATCATGAAGAATGATGTTTGGGATGTAATCCCAAGACATGAAGGGAAGTTTGCTATGACTTCCAAATGGAATTATCAGATCAAGCATGTTGCAGATGGCAACATTGAGAAATATAAAAGTGATGAAATAGAAGATGCACCAGATGGATTTCAAGACAGCATGGTGTAGTCACATATATGTGCAGAACTTGGTATGGTAGGATAGACAGCTTTCTATCCAGTTTGGGCTTTACCAAGAGTAAAGCGGGTTCCAACCTTTACTACAAGGTTGAGGAAGGAAATCCAGTGATACTACTATGTGGATGACCTGTTTGTATCAGGTGAGGATAGATTGATTTCCGACACACAACGGAAGCTTGCTGCCGACTTCGAGATGAAGAACTTGGGGATGATGCACTATTTGTTTTTGGCATGGAGGTGTGGCAGAGTGGTGGAATATTCCTTGGACAAGGGAAGTATGCAATAGAGATCCTGAAGAGGTTCGGGATGATGGACTGCAAGGCTATGGCCACACCTATGGCATTGAATCTAAAGCTTCTTTGTGATACTTCATCTGAGCCAGTTGATGTTTCTATGTATCGTCAGATTATTGGATCCTTGATGTACCTGACGAACACGAGACCAGATATTTGCTTTGCTGTGAACACATTGAGCCAGTTCCTGACGGATCCGAGGAGTGTTCACCTGGTTGCTGTAAAGCATGTTCTGAGGTACCTAAAGGGTACAGTGGATTATGGGCTCAGATATGAGGCGAATCAAAAGTTTAACCTGCAGGGTTATGTTGATTCAGATTGGGCTGGCAGTGCTACAGACAGGAAGAGCACATCTGGGTGTTGCTTCAGTATGGGATCAGGTGTGATCTCTTGGTTTAGCAGGAATCAGTCCTGTGTAGCACTGAGTACAGCTGAGGCAGAGTATGTTGCAGCCTGTTCAGCTAGTTGTGAGGCAGTATGGCTACGGAAGCTACTGTCTGAGTTATTTGATCTCCCGTTGGAGGCTACTGGTATCTTCTGTGATAACCAGAGTTGTGTGAAGCTGTCCGAGAACCCAGTGTTTCATGACAGGTCGAAACACATAGAGATCAAATATCACTATATCAGGGATATGGTGCAGAGAGGAGCTGTGAAGCTCCTGTATGTTGCAATGGACGAGCAGATTGCAGATGTGCTGACGAAGCCACTAGCCAGGGTGAAGTTTGAGTACTTCAGAGAGAGGCTTGGTGTTATTCAGATCGAGGACACTTCGAGGAAGAAGTGACGGACACATTTGCTGAAGCCATTCCAAGCATGTTGGAAGGAGGATCCTTCACATGGCTGTGGATGTAAGCGCTGGATGATGAGCATCAGGATGATGTTCTAGTTTCTGCTTGATATGATCAGTTGGATCATTTTATGTATGTATGTACGCATCATGTTGGATGCAGGATATGATCAGTTGAATCATTTTATGTATGTATGTACGCATCATGTTGGATGCAGGATATGATCAGTTGGATCATTTTATGTATGTATGTACGCATCATGTTGGATGCAGGATATGATCAGTTGAATCATTTTATGTATGTATGTACGCATCATGTTGGATGCAGGATATGATCAGTTGAATCATTTTATGTATGTATGAACGCATCATGTTGGATGCTGGATATGATCAGTTGGATCATGTGTATGTATTGTTTATGCATCATGTTGGATGCTTGGACCATGTATCTAGATATGTATCAGGTGGATACATTGTATGATCAGGTGGATCATGTATGGTGATACGTATCATGTATCAGGTGGATACATTGTATGATCAGGAGGATCATGTATGATGATATGTATCAGGTAGATACTTGGTATGCATCAGGTGGATGCATTGATGATCAGGAGGATCATGTATGATGATATGTATCAGGTAGATACTTGGTATGCATCAGGTAGATGCATTGATGATCAGGAGGATCATGTATGATGATATGTATCAGGTAGATACTTGGTATGCATCAGGTGGATGCATTGATGATCAGGAGGATCATGTATGATGATATGTATCAGGTAGATACTTGGTATGCATCAGGTAGATGCATTGATGATCAGGAGGATCATGTATGATGATATGTATCATATATTTGTATCAGGTGGATACATTGATGATCAGGAGGATCATGTATGATACTTGGTATGCATCAGGAAGATGCATTGATGATCAGGTAGATCATGCAGCAGGATGTTGCATTGATGATCAGGACGATTATGGATGACGAGCTTCAGGATGTTGCTCCAGATTACTTGCAGCAGGACGTTGCAGTGATTATGATCAGGACGATCATGAGTACATCAGGATGATGTATGGTGAGTATCAGGTTGATACTCTGTGGCCGTGGATCAGGTTGTGCAGATGAGCATGTCTGGGAGATCCTATAGGTCGAAGTTGTGTACCCGTAACAGCCTGGGATGCTCTTTCGAGACATTGCTCTGGGAGGACATGTAATTTGTGCCCTGGGAGATCTCAGGTCGGAGTTGTGTACCCGTAACATCCTGAGATGCTCTTGCGAGGTTTTGTCCTATGGCATGTAATTTGGGCCCTGGGAGATTTCAGGTCGGAGTTGTGTACCCGTAACATCCTGAGATGCTCTTTCGAGGTTTTGCCATGACCACATGTAATAGCGCCCTGGGAGATTTCAGGTCGGAGTTGTGTACCCGTAACATCCTGAGATGCTCTTGCGAGGTTTTGTGGTGGACCACATGTAATTTGTGCCCTGGGAGATTTCAGGTTGGAGTTGTGTACCCGTAACATCCTGAGATGCTCTTTCGAGGTTTTGTGGTGGGGTCACATGTAATAGCTCCCTGGGAGATCCTACAGGTTGGAGTTGTGTACCCGTAACATCCTGGGATGCTCTTTCGAGGTTTTGTGATGCACGTAATAAGTCCTGAGGATTCCACAGTATGGCCAGTGATGATGAAGACCTGTAGGTGGTGGGCCTACATCCAGTATGAAAAAGGACTGGCTCTGTAGAACTTCCTATGACGAGTAGATTCAGAGATTGATTGAGATAGCAGCAGCAGTGACGATGATGATGACTCGATGACGATTATCCAGTGACGATGATCCAGAGAAGATGACTTGTGCTAGAAGAACTGTGCTGAGAAATACCTTCCTAGTTAAGAGGGAGTGTTGATGTATATGTAACTTCGGAATGTATTTCACATGTATATGTATATTGTATTCCTATAGAGATGGTATTATTCCTCTATAAGGAAGTGTCGTCATTTATATTGTAAGTGTCGTAACTTATACTTGATGGGTTATTAGACCACCTTATTTGGGGTCGGCCCTGTATAAGTCATGTGGGTCAAAGGGTTATTAGACCACCCTATTGGGGGTCGGCCCACTCAGCATTATGTTATGTGGTTAAGTTAGAGCCGACATGAGTTAGGTAAAAAGGCAAGTCAAGTCAAGTATAAATAGAGTGCGGGAGGCACTCTATTTGCTCACTCACTTCTCACACATGCTCTCAAGGAGGAGAGGCGCACTTATGGAGGAGGAGGATCTGCTGCTAGGTTATGTCTATCTCTTGGTTGGTTGTATCATTGCTCTATCTATCTCTGAGGAAGTTATTGGGGTTTTTCACCTTTATGGTTTTCCCCAAGTAAATCTTTGTGTCTCTTGTGTGCTTGCATTATTGTCTCCATGATTGATATGCTGTAGATATGCTGTACATGTTGTTCTCTCAGTTAAGATCCTAGATCATATTGAAGTAAATTCAGAAAATTTAACACTTAACCTATGAGATATGTAGGTTACTAGCACAAGTCATTGAAGAGAACAAGAATACATTGCTAGACATAACTAGCAAATATTATAACCAAGTATGTTTTTCGTATATCAAGTTAGAATCCTACCTTGTGTTAGGATCTTATACTGTTGTATGGTTGATAATGATTATTCATGAAGTTAGAAATGTAAGTAATCAAGTGTTTATGCATATTTTGTCTCTTACCTTGATTGATGATATGACTAACCAAAAAAGTCCTTTGGTCAAATAAGAATATGCATGAGAAAAAGAAGTATTCCCTGAAACCTTGAATACTAGTGTTTATTATCTGTGTTCGAAATGATCATGACTATACATGTTTAAGATTATTGTGTTTTGATGGTATTGAGATTATACTAATGAATGTATGTATGAGACCTCGAGGATAACACAATGATGATATTAGTAATTATGCACAAGTGATCGAGGATGGATATAAGTTCAAGGATAGGTAATCCAGGAATCAAAGATCAAGAGGGAGCACACTCCAGTAGTTCCTGCAAGGAAACAAATATTGAGAGGGATTCCACCCTACAAACCAAACAAAGATAAGTATTTGAATTGTCATTTCTTGCATATTTGTTTGTTTAAATAATATTGTTCAATGATGTATATGCTTATGTTCCTAGACTTAGGGTGTGTATTATGCATATTAGAATAATTGCATTAATGAACATTATACTAATAATATGCATGTGATGGGTAAGTGGCCTATGGCACTGTACAACATTCCATTGCTACTTATCTAGAATGAAACCTCTTTGATGACATGTTGGGAGTTGTGCACACTCTTAACAATGTTCCGGTAGAGATTGGAAGGCATCTAGAAAGTTACGGGATATGGATAAATGTTGTATTGAAGCATTGGCTAATATAATTGCATGACTGTATGACATATTTATTTATGTGTAAGAATTTGTTATGAAAACTATGAGATGTTTCTAATCATGCAATTTAACTTGTTTTGTTGGAAAGATCATATACCATCACCTACAAAAGAAGGACTACAACATTTGTTTAGCAACAAAGTTATCTATTGAAGATATTGAAGTTCCCAGGATTTGGGAAGAATGCCATGATCAAGGAGTACCAGTCGATCATTAAGAATGATGTTTGGGATGTAGTCCCAAGACCTGAAGGGAAGTCTGTTGCGACTTCCAAGTGGATCGATAAGATCAAGCATGCTGCAGATGGTAGCATAGAAAAATACAAAGTGAGGTTTGCAGATCATGGCTTATCTCAGAAAGAGGGGATAGACTACGAAGAGACTTTTGCTCCTATAGCTAGATACACTTCCATTAGATCAGTACTTGCTCTGGCTGCAGTGATGAAATGGAAGATACACCAGATGGATGTCAAGACAAATTTCTTGAATGGTGTAGTTGAGGAGGAAGTGTATGTGGAGCAACCACTTGGTTTTGAGACACATGAAAGGGATTCATATGTGTGTAGATTAAAGAAAGCCTTGTATGGCTTGAAGCAAGTTCCTAGGACTTGGTATGGTAGGATAGACAACTTTCTATACAGTTTGGGATTTACTAAGAGTAAAGTAGATTCCAACCTTAACTACAAGGTTGAGGAAGGAAATCCTGTGATACTACTTCTGTATGTGGATGACCTGGTTGTTACAGGTGAGGATGGATTGATTTCCGATACCAAGAGAAAGCTTGATACTGAGTTCAAGATGAAGAACTTGGGGATGATGCATTGCTTTCTAGGCATGGAGGTGTGGCAGAGTGCAGATGGGATCTTCATTGGATAAGGGAAGTATGCATTAGAGATCCTAAATAGGTTCGGGATGATGGACTGCAAGGTCATGGCCACACCTATGGAATCAAACCTGAAGCTTCTATTTGATGCTTCATCTGAGCCAATTGATGTCACTGTGTATCATCAGATGATTGGGTCCTTGATGTACCTGATGAATACGAGACCAGATATTTGCTTTGCAGTGAACACATTGAGCCATTTCCTAACAGATCTGAGAGGTGTTCACTTGGTTGCTGTAATGCATATTCTGAGGTACTTGAAGGGTATAGTTGATTATGGGCTCAAGTATGATGTGAATCAAAAGATTAACCTAGAGGGTTATGTTGATTCAGACTGGGCAAACAGTGTTGCAGATAGGAAGAGCACTTATGGGTGTTGTTTCAGTATGTGATCGGGTTTGATCACTTGGTTTAGTAGGAAGCAATACTGCATAGAACTGAGTATAGCCGAAGCAGAGTATGTTGCAGCTTGTTTGGCTAGTTGTGAGGCAATATGGCTCCGAAAGCTACTGTCTGAGTTATTTGATCTCCCGCTAGAGGCTACTGGTATCCTTTGTGACAACCAGAGTTGTGTGAAGCTATCTGAGAACCCGGTGTTCCATGACAGGTCAAAGCACATTGAGATCAAATATCACTATATCAGGGATATGGTGCAGAGAGGAGCAGTGAAGCTTCTGTATGTTGTGACGGATGAGCAGGTTGTAGATGTGTTGACGAAACCACTAGCCAAAGTGAAGTTTGAGTAAAGAGAGGCTTGGTGTTCTTCATATTGACAACACTTCGAGGAAGAAGTGATGGACACATTTGTAGGAGCCATTCCAAGCATGCTTAGAGGAGGATCCTTCCCATGGCTATGGATGTAAGCACTGAATGATGAGCATTAGGATGATGCTCCAGTTACTGCTTTATATATGCATCATGTTGGATGCTTTGATTAGTTTGATCATGTATTTGTATATGTATCAGGTGGATACATTGTATGATCAATTGGATCATGTATTTGTATATGTATCAGATGGATACATTGTATGGTCACGTGGATCATGTATGACGATATGTATCAGGTAGATACATGATATGCATCAAGTGGATGCATTGATGATCAGGATGATCATAATATGATGACATGCATCAGGAGGATGCTTTGACATGATCAGGTGGATCATGAGTGATGAGTCCAAAGACACAGATGCACAAAGCCTTTCTGACATGGTGGTAGATTTTTTCTCCCATGTGCGTTGATGTAAGTGTAGAGCCTTACCGACATGGTGGTAGATGTGTTCTCCCATGTGCGTTGATGTAAGTGCAAAGCCTTTCCGACATGGTGGTATATGTGTTCTCCCATGTGTGTTGATGTGAGTGTTGAGTCCTTAACGGATGGTTGAAGTGTGTCTTCCCATGCCAGTGAGTGTAAGTGTTGTATTGTGTGCATCTGGACTATGCTTCATAGATGATTACATGATCAGTATGATCATGAGTATCGCGATGATACTCCGTGGCTGTGGACAGGTTGTGCAAGGGTAGCATGTAATAAATCCTAGAGATCTAGACAGGTTGTGCTAGTCACGCAAAAGGCCTCAGATGCTCTTTAGAGATCTTGTTTGGCAAGACACTCTTTTCAGGTTTTGCTAGACCACATGTAATATGTCCTGGAGATCTGGATAGGTTGTGCTAGTCACGTAAAAGGCCTCAGATGCTCTTTAGATATATTTCTTGGAAAGACACTCTTTTAAGGTTTTGTGGGGAGCACATGTAATAAGTCCTGGAGATCTGGACAAGTTGTGCTAGTCACGTAAAAGGCCTCAGATGCTCTTTAAAGATCTTGCTTGGAAAGACACTCTTTTAAGGTTTTATGGTAGGGGTCACATGTAATAATTCCTCGAGATCCGGACAGGTTGTGCTAGACACGTAAAAGGACTCGGATGCTCTTTATAGATCTTGTTGGGCAAGACACTCTTTTAAGGTTTTGTGACAGTCACATGTAAAATATCTTGGGAGATTTAATAGGTTGAGCTATGTGAACATAAAAGGACTAGGATGCTCTTTCAAGGTTTTGTTGACGCACGTAATTAGTATTGGGATCCACAGTATAACCACTGATGATGAAGACCTACAGGTGGTAGGCCTACATCTAACATGAAAAAGGGTTGGCTCTGTAGAACTTCCTATGAAAAGTAGTTCAGAGATTGATTGAGATAGCATCAGCCATGACGATGATGGTGATTTGATGATGATGATCCAGTGACGAAGATCCAGAGAAGAAGACTTGTGCTAGTAGATCTGTGTCGAGAAATACATTCCTAGTTAAGAGGGAGTGTTGATGTAAATGTAACTTCAGAATGTATTTCACATATATGTATATTGTATTCCTATAGAGATGTTATTATTCTGTGATGCACCTGCAACAATTAATTAATACGAATATGCGAAATAGCAGAAATGACAGAACTCAGAATCACTTTTATATTGATCACATGCCACTTCGAGGGGGCAACCTCCTATGAGCAAGCTCAATACAAATAACTTCACGGTGCCTTCATAGGTCTCAACACACACTTATATACTAATTCTAGGCACCAATATTATGGGTCAAAACCATGGGCTACTACAAACTATGTTTCAACAATACTACGGGCAACTTACAAAGCATATGCGCCAACAACAATAACACAAACAGTTGATCAACAAATACTACGGGACGACTTACAAAGCATATGCGTCCAACAAAAACATACTAACAAAGTAAAGACATGGGTTCCTAACATATTCCTATATACGTAAGTGTCATCATTTATATTGTAAGTGTCATAACTTATTCTTGATGGGTTATTAGACCACCTTGATGGGGTCGGTCCTGTCAGCATTATGTTAAGTGGTTAAGTTGAGGCCGACCTCGAAAAAGGTTAATAAGCAAGTCAAGTCAAGTATAAATAGAGTGCGGGAGGCACTCTATTTGATCATTCACTTCTCACACATACACTCATTGGAGAGTGGCGCACCAGTGGAGGAGGAGAAGCTGTTGCTAGGAGGAATATCTCTTGTACTTGGGTTGTATCGTTGCTCTATCTATCTCTGAGGAAGTTGCGGGGTTTTTCACCTTCTTGGTTTTCCCCGGTGAAACTTTGTGTCTCTTATGTGCTTGCATTATTGTGTCCATGATTGATATGTTGTAGATATGATATACATGTTATTCTCTCAGTTAAGATCCTAGATTAGATTGAAATTATGAAAAACTAACACCCTCCATCCACCATCACATTCAATCATACAATGAACCTGACCCTTTTTATGGCCTTCTTCATGCCCTCAACAACTTCGATGTCACGTAGGATAAAGAGAAACCAAAACACCCTATCTTTCTGGCATTTTTTTAATCAAATTTGATTAAAATCTCCCCTGAAAATTGCAATTTTTGCAATTATGTAATTTTTGCAATTATGTAATTTTGGCAATCAATATGGTTTCTCCTAGAGTAAATGATAGATTTTAAAACTACCCAAATCCTCGAAATCATGATTTTAACAATGCAAACTGCAATTTCAGCACTTCCTTCTTTGTCGAATTCTGGCGGTCGGGGGCGATTTAGTTGTCGCATATTCTACTCCCTTGGATGTGATTTTTTAATGCACACTTCCCACTATAGTGTATATAGCCGTAGAATCCTTTAAGTCATTTTCATATCCTGAATATTTTCTTTTCTAATCCACGCTCCCCAATACTTTATAGCCATTTATAGTACAACCTTCGTATTAATAAAAAACTAAGTTGGCCATAGAGTATCTGAAGGAAAATTAGGCCTTATAAAAATCTCATCATAAACGTTTAAAACACGATTTGAATTAACCTTTTTAAATGTGAAAGAAGCCCCAACAATTCGATAAAAATCGCCTCTCCATTTTAAATTTGAAGTCTTAAAAGATAATTTCATTTATCTATGTTTCTTTTTGTGTTGTTGAAGTGTTAGAAGCTTTTATCAAGATTAAAATCATTTGTATGAGAGTGCGAGTCTAAGGGAGAAGCATAAATAAAGCTATATTTATGGATATGGTTCATTTAATTGGGATGATTGGAAAAGTATTTATTTCACTCAAAGTAATTTAATTGATATACTTTTATGTAGAATTTATATGATTAAAAAAGAATAAACATTATTGATAGAAATTTAATTCACATAATTGTATATAGAATTATATCTAACATAAATTTATTAATGAATCAAACTTAATATAAAAAATTGCAACTTAAAATAACAACTTCCAAAAAAAATTGGACAATCTATGAAACCACATAAACACGTTGTGGATACTAGAAAAGAAAAATAAGATTTCCATAACCAAAATATATTTACAAATTGCATATAATCAAACCCAGTTGTACAACTCCCATGGTCACTTTCATTAATTGGAGAGAAGTTAATTGTGCCAAATAGATCTTTTTTCAACATTGGAATTTCATTGCAAGTTAGTGGTCAAGCTAACATTGTCATTGCATCGTCTCATTAGTATCTCTTCAATCCAATGCACATCATCAATTTTGGGGGTTGTCATGTGTAGAAAACTCTGAAATCATCCCCACTATCCACACCTATATTACTAGAAACATAATGACGGTTCATGTTTTTTTGGGGGAAATAGTGTAGATACAGGAATGAGATGAAGACTAAAATTTTCTTAGGTCATTCCCATTTCTAGAATCAATAACCATTTCTCATTAAATGAATCATTTCTTAGAACGATTATTTGAAAATTATTTTCAATTTCTCTAAGAAATAATTTCATTTATTATTGTTTTGAGATCCATTTTTGTTTTGGGTCATTCATTCTAGGAATATTTATGAATGTGGGTGGCCATATTTTACAGCAGATAAATAGTACACTGGTATATATGGAGAATTTAATGTCATTGAATGTTGTAGAAATAATTCTAGAGTATAGCACATGTTTCTTTCATTGAATTTCAAAGAACTACTTTAGTTGTGAAGAGAATAATTGTTAACTTGAGCGATAATCCTAGAGTCCTAAAATATTACCAATCTACCAATAAGTTATGTTAAATTTTAATGTGGTATATTATTTTTTTCATATTATATTTCCTCCATCATCCATAAGTTATAGCACATTGTAAAATTGTGTTACTTAACACATATAATAATTCACAACTCTCCATTATATAAAGGGTCAACAAAACATGCACATATTTTCATAATGCAAAAGGGGGATTAACTAGTTTTATGGTTTAGGTGTGAAGGTTCCTAAATATATGGACTATGCACTAGCTATTTTTCTAAAAGTTTCTTAAGAATGTTGGGCCATACTCTTTAGTAGACAAGTAAACTAGAGAAATATTTGAGGCATGTTGGGGCTCACAATATTCAAACCATGATTTGATATTATTTTCTTATTTCATGTTTCAAACTTGCTTTGCTAGACGTAACTAGTGAGAAATGGGGGAGCTTATTATTGATTTTAATAGTAGATCTATGGGAAGGTAGTTTTGAGTCATTTCACTCTCTACTTCCATACTATCCCGAAAGTGTTGGAGATAAAGCTTCATTTTCCACACTCATTTACGTGTTTAATTTTCTTTCCTTCATTGATGGTTGCAATAACAATTGTTGTACTTCATTACGGGTAGAATAGATGGCAAAAAAACTAAAAGAAGGGCCACTGTAGAAGCAATGCATTATTTTTTATTCGGTATTATAATGACTCCATTGAAACACATACACTATTATTCATGAAATTAAAGGCATACTTGAAGCTTAGTTCTATGATTGGGAGGATCATAGAACTATTGTTGAATTAGAAATGGTTCATTCTTTACTATTTGGTCTTAGAATGAATCCACTTAAATGCATAAAAGATAATTCATGAAAATGAAGGAATAACTAAATATTACTTCTATCCATGACATAATGAATCAAATATCCCAACAAGCATCTCTTATTTTAGAGTTCCAGTGGGTTTTTTTTTCTCCTATATATGTCATTATATTGCATGGATATCGTAGATTTTATCTTTTTGTTTTGTAAAACTCATTTTTTTTATAGCAAACTTTGCAATTAAAATCATAAATGCTCACTTTGAATATCCCCATTATAAACTATTTCAAAGATTCCTTTTCCAGATTTGAAATTCTCTATCCACATTTTGATTTTATCATCTTCTCCATTTGTTTTTTATTCTAGATTCTTGTATAACATTTATTAATTGACTAGCTCAAAATGATTAGGCTGGCCCTTACGATTGACAATTCAGAGGAGATTACCTATGTCATTAGGTTTTCTAACTAGTCGTGCACTTTTCAATATTATATATATTGGGCTAATTAATATTGAATTATGAGCTAATGAGTACAAGCAATAATTTTATTAATTAAAAGATTAGAGGAGCATGGTTCAATATGTTAACTTTACAAAAGTTGTGGGAGATATTGGATGTGTGTTTTAATATCAAAGAGGTCATTGGGATTTAAGGGTTAAATCTTTTAGTGTTGAATAGGGTGTAGTAAGGTAGGTAAGTAAGTATCTAGACTATAATAGGTACAATTCTAATGGAATACATGAGAATCTATATGACTTTTTTTGGGGGTATTGGTTTTCTTTTCGATTGGGTACATGAGGCATGATATTTTCTCTATTTATAGATATCATACATATTATTCCTACATTGAATACTACTATAATCAATATTCAAAACTTGGATTAAATTGCAGCAACTAGACAACCACATGGCTCAATCAAAAAAGGAGGTCATGTTCTATACGACTACACTTATTTCTCTACCCACGTTTATCTTATTTCTCAAATTCTTTTTGTTTCTAAATAATTGAATAATATTGATTTGAATTTCGATCCAAATAATACTAGCTTCAATTTAGACTTGGTTAAAAATTGGAAAAATATCAGGTTCGTTGTTAAGGACTAGACAAAAGACATAGTGGTGGTGTGATATTATAACCCTGAATCCACATCCCTATCAACCCTAACCCCTATCATAAATAACCCCTAACTATTTTAAACCTTTTTATTTTAATCCCTGACAACTACCCCCAACCCTAACCCATACCACCTCTAATCCTATCAACCCTACAAATTACATAACACTATAATACAAAACCTTTACGATTATTAATCCTAAATGTTAACCGCTTGAAACCTTAAATATTGAAACTTCTAATCTATAATACATTTAACCATAATCCTATGTAACTCTAAACATATGACCTTTATACCACTAGTCTCTATCAACCCTTATCCATATAAGTTATAAACATTAAACCCTAACCTAAAAATGATAACCATTAAATCCATAAATAGTATAACTTTTTATAACTAAGTCGTCTAACAAATATAACCCATAACTAGTAACACATCCCTTAACCCATTTGAATTTGAATCCCTATCACCCTTATTTCATAACCCCTAACCATGACACTCATAAAACTTAACTACAACCTTGACCCTTCACCCCAACTACTATAACCATTAACCCATATAACCCATATATCATAAAATGATTACACTTGACCCTATCCTACAAAACCTCTAATCATAACATTCAATCACTAACATCTTTAAATACTAATCTAGATAACCCCATCACTTATAACCATTAACAACCATTTTAGATCATAAACCATAACCTAGTAACCATATCCCTAGTGACCCATTAATCCATATAACCTTTAAACCCACTAATCACTATAATATCTAACCAATTTATAAATTGTAGCCAATAATAATTGTAACATTAACTAGCAATCCCATATAATTCATAATCTGTAGTTATAACTCTAAAACCTTAAAACCTAATATATAAACCTTATAGCCCTTACACCCTATTATGAGTATCCTATATAATTCCTAAAACATATAATATCTAACTCGTATAAACCTTAATCATAAACTCCCAATCCCTAACCATTATGACCCTTAATGCCAAATACTAGAACCCTTAGGCCACTATAACCCCTAATGCATATCATCCTCGAGCCATATGACTACTAACCATTGTAACACATATCCATTATAAACCTACACCACTAACAATTATAACTGTTGTCCCTTATAAACCATAACCACCAACACCTCATGACTATATCACATAATACTTAACACCTTTAAATCCCAACCTTTTTAAAACTTAAAAAAATATAAACCCCAAACCCTAATAATTAACCAGTGTACAAACTAATTCTTATAATGTTTATCCCATAACCCCTCATCGTTATAAATTATATAAATTCTAAACCATATCACCTCCAATCCTTAACCATTTTTCTATATATATATTAATCAAGAGAGTTCAAAACAATTATGATAAGATGGACATGGAAGCATTAAACTCATTTAACTTTTGGTGTTGTATTAAGTTCCACTGCACATCTTGTTAGATTTTGAGCATTAATTCAACATACTCTAGGATATTTACTCAGAGAATAAAATGTACAACATATCAATCATATCAAGCAATCACATAAGACAATGGACACACATAATTTCATTGGGGAAAACCATAAAGGTGAAAAATCCCACCACTTCATCATAGATAGAAAGAGCAATGATACAACCAGATACAAGAGATAGTATCCTACTAGCATCTACTCCTCCTCCTCAACTAGTGCACCACTTTTCGAGTGATGTAAGAGTGAGTAATGAGATGATCAAATAGAGATCTACCGATCTCGATTTATACTTGTCCTATCATGTCCATTAAACTAACAGGGCTGACTTGTCTAACTCAGTCTAATAACCCATGGTTACAATAATTTGGGCCCACCCCACACTCGATGGTCTAATAACCCATCACAGCAAGTTACTACACTTACGACACTTGTCAATACAAATGACGACACTTCCGTATAGAGGAATAATACCATCTTTATAGGAGTACAATATACATAGGTGAAATACATTCCGAAGTTACATATACATCAACACTCCCTCTTAACTAGGAAGGTATTTCTCGACACAGATCTACTAGAACAAGTCTTCTTCTTTGGATCATCGTCACTGGATCATCATCATTGAATCATCGTTATCGTCACTGCTGCCGCTATCTCAATCAATCTCCAATCTACTCATCATAGGAAGTTCTACAGAACCAGTCCTTTTTCATACTGGATGTAGGCCCGCCACCTATAGGTCTTCATCATCTACAGAGCCAGCCCTTTTTCATGCTAGATGTACATCATCATCATCTCTACGAGCAATCCATCAAGTAGGTACACCTCAAGACTGATTACACTGCCTTTGCAAAACCTGCAAGATCCTCCAGGACTAATTACACTGCCTCTGCAAAACCTGCAAGAGCATCTTAGGACTGATTATATGCCTCTGCAAAAACCTATGTACCATATTGTCACGTCATCATCTTCAGATCACCTCATCGTCGACGAAGCACAACCCATATGCACATCACATAGCACTTACACTCACTGGCATGGGCAGACACACTTCAACCATCCGTGAAAGGCTCAACCCTTATATCTACGCCATGGGTTTAAAATTAGTCACAACAGATCTAATGAACAAGTAAATCAATCACAACAGATGAACACAAAAAATATGGTGTAAAACTGTGCAAAACATGCAGCAGTGCTCAATATCCCAATAAGGGTGAATAATCACAATACAATATAGTAACAATGACTGAGCAATTCGGATTTCCTAAGGAGGTCATTTGAATCACTGAATGGAGTAGCTTGACTCCAACTAGGAGTCCTCATCATCAATCAGTGGTGGTCATCAATGCACAAGAACCAGTCATCCAGGTGTCAATCTAAGTCTAACTGAGTGTAACATGTGTAACTGAAGTGTGTAGCACTGATATAGGGAAGTGGGCTCAGTGGAGGGCGCATGGGAGGCTAACTGAAGTCGGAACAAGTCATCTAGTCAATATGGAGGTCCAACGGAAGTGAAACAGTCAGTCGGGAGTGAAACTAGCCTCAAATCAGGGAGAATCAGAGCTAACTGAGTGGAACTACAGTGGTAGGTGATGAAGTGCGCCCTTCTCTGGCAGTAGGTGAGAAGTGGGCACCTTCCTGTCTAGGAGGGCTAAAAATATGAAGTAAGTGGCTCCTGGGTGCTAGAATAAGGTGGCTAAGGTGCTAGAGGCATCAACTTGGTGACTGGGATGCATGCAAACCCTAATTGCATGCAAGATCCTGAAAAAGATGATGTGAATATCTGAACACCCCCCCTCAAGCTATACTATGATGTGCAAAAAATAATGTGGGGCCCTGGTAACTAAGACCAAATTTCACCCCAATACAATAGTCCAAAAAATGCTGAAAATAAACTAAGTGAGGAAAGAGGGAAAACCCAGTGGGAAGAAAGCCCCCCCCTCAAGCTAAAGCATAATAATGGATCAATCTGTCTCCACCATGATGGAACTCACCCCCAACAGTGAATGGAGGTAAGAGAACTTCTTCTCAGTGAAGCTCTTGGTGAAGATGTCTGCAATTTGCTCATCAGTAGGGCAATATTGCAGAATGATGGTGCGATCATGCACCAACTATCGAATGTAATGCATATGAATCTCAATGTGTTTGGTGCTCTGCCGCTGAACTGGATCTATGGAGATCTTGATAGCACTTTGATTGTCACAAAATAGGACAGTTAAAGTAGTGCCACCAAAATCAAACTCGAAAAGAATACCCTGCAACCAAACTGCATGAATGCAGGCATTGACTGCCCCTCGATACTCTGCCTTTGTTGAAGAAAGTGCAATGGCTGCTTGCTTTTTGCTGGACCAGCAAATAGCACCATGACCAATCATGAAAACATAACCGGAAGTGGACTTCCGATCAATGCTATCACCTGCCCAATCTGAATCAGTGAAACCAATGAAATCAAGCTCAGAATCTGCAACATAATGTATGCCAAAATGTTTCGTACCTTGCACATACTGCAAGATCTGCTTGGCTTCCTGCCAATGAAGCTCATGGGGCTGCTGCATATACCTTGACACAGAACTCATGGAATATGAAATATCGGTCTTGAGTGTGTCAAATAAAGTAGTGAACCAATCAACTGTTGATACATACTGCAATCTGCAAGCGGTGTAGAATCTCCCTCCTCAAGACTGATTCCTGAGAGGAATGGGAATGGGGCTTTAACTCGCTGAAGATACACATTTGGATCAGATTTGCATCTTTGCAAATTCTGAGAAAGAAGGAAGGAGTCCATCTTTGCGTACCAAGCTCTTGGGACCTGTTTTAACCCATACAAAGATTTCTTCAATCTGCAAACTAATGATGGATCTGATGTGTAGCCCTATGGATGTTGCATATATACCTCTTCAGCAAGGTCTCCATGTACAAATGCACTCTTCACATCCATGTGGTGCACTTCTCAGTGCTTGGATGCGGAAATAGCGAAAACAAGGCGGATGGAATCCATCTTTGCAACCGGTGCAAAGGTCTCAATGTAGTCCACTCCTTGTACTTGGGAGAAACCTTTTGCCACCAACCTTGATTTGTATTTGCTGATAGAGCCATCAGCAACAACTTTTGTGTAGTAGACCCATTTACACTTTACTAATTTTCTTCCAGGTGGAAGAGAAACTAGCTCTCATGTGTTGTTCTTTTGAAGAGAACTATACTCTTCATCCATGGCACTTTGCCATATCAGATCTCGGTGGGAAGAATAGTATGATGTGGGATATGAACCAGCCATCAAATAAAAAATCACATGAAGTAATGGATCAACAATAGAAAGAGCCATACCTGCTCGTTGAAAGTCTGCTCTTGTTCGTCTCGGATCAGCAAGATTGCCAAGGTTCGAACCAGTAGATTGAAGAGTGTTTTGGGCCCACTTTGGTAACTGAGGAGGATCATAATGGTCAGATTCTGAACCTGATATGTCATGATCATCATGTGCTGCTAAAATATCATAAATATAAGAACTCATACCTTCATTATCGCTGCACGGATCTTCTTCTGGTGAAGGCGGTGAATTGGCAGTCTCTTCCTCAACTAGTTGCAATTCTTGAAGCGGTTCTTCAAATTGCACACTGCGCTCTATGAATATCTTTTTAGATATGATATCCATGAGTTTATATGCTTTCAATTCTTCCCCATATCCTATCAGTATGCACTCAATACTTTGTGGATCCAAAGCTCGTCTCTTCTTGGAAGGAATTCTAGCCCATGTAGTAGAGCCAAAAACTCTCAAATTTGACACATCTGGTTTGTGACCAAAGAATGCTTCGAAAGGAGTCATACCTTTCACGGATGAATGTGGAACACGGTTTTGTATGTATGCAGCAACATTGATTGCTTCAGCCCAAATATTTGCAGCCAAACCTTTTGATTCAATCATGCATGTAGCCATCTCTTTCAGTGACCGATTTTTCCTTTGCGCTACACCGTTCTGCTGGGGTGTGTAGGGAACTGTATGTTGGATATGAATTCCACTTTGGGCACAAAGTTGCAGCAAATAGGCCTTGATATATTCTCCACCATTATCAGATCTAAGAGCTTTGATCTTGCTCTCAGTGGCGGTCGGTCTCAACAGAAGCCTTAAAATTCTTGAATTTTCCAAGCACTTCTGACTTGTTTTTTAGAAAGAATACCCATGTAAAGCAGGAAAAATCATCAATAAATGTCAAAACATACCTTGAACCATTTAATGATGTATGGGGCAGCGGACCATTGATATGAGAATGTATCAACCCCAAAACTGTAGAATCTCTGCTAGCTTTGCCACGGTCGAATCTGTGCTCGGGGTGCTTCCCAATGATGCAACCAATGCATATTCCCTTTGAGGAACAGAGTTGTGGAAGACCATCTACCATGGAATTGTTTGATAGCAGCAGAAAATACTTATAATTAAGATGTCCAAATATTTCATTCCAAATCCTACTAACCTCATTACCATGTGTGCGAAGAGCAGTGGGCTTTGCAAGCGGAATAAAGTGTGAAAACTCATAGCATTTTGCAGTGTGGTTTGCCTTTCCGACTGCAACAAGTCTTCCACTTTTGATATCATAAATTTAAACTGTATTAGGTATGAATGTAACTTGCTTCGGTTCACCAATGTGTGTCATATGATACACAGAAAGAAGATTTGAAGCCAAGGAAGGCACATAGAGAACATTCTAAAAGCTTCCATGATCTACATGAATCGTACCTTTGCCATTTGGAGACATTTTTGAGTCATCTCCCAAATGGATGGGGATGGAGCTGTTTGGATCGAATGAAGAAAAAGAATCAATATTTGCAGCCATATCATTCGATGCACTAGAATCTATTAAGAGAGTAGTGGGCTTCGAAATAGTTGCCATGAGTGCTTGTCCTCTTTCATGATCATCATTCCTATCCTTCTTCCTTGCACCGTCAGGAAGAGTTATGTTGTTCTTTTCCAAAAGGAGGGCCATTTCATCTATAGTCTTATTCATACATGAACTTTTGGGATGAAATCCACGGTTGCAATAAGTACATTTAGATTTTTGGTTACCCTCTTTTCCCTTTTGCTTGAACTTTGAACTGGATGGTACATCCGTCTATTTGCCTTTCTCTCTTTGCTTGTGAGGTTCGAATTTGGGCTTCTCCTTCTTTTGCTTTCCTTTACCATTCAAGATGTTGGGTCCTTGAACATATAGTGATGAATCTTTGGAGCTTATGGAACCCATTTGAATCAACTTGTCATGCTCTTTTGTGACAGACTCAATGAAGGCATTCAAGGCAGGCATCTTCCAATTCGGGGTAGTTAGCCGACCAGAATTGAAAGTAGAGACAAATACTGAATAATATTTACCAAGCTTGCTGAGAATGGAGAGGATTAATTGTTTATCCTCTTTGATAACTCTATTGTTCTTCAACTGCAAGTTCAAATTCTTGAATTTTGTGAAGAATTCATTAATGGTCTCGAAATTCTCAGGACTAAGGGAAATCAATTCATTCTCTAATTGAAAATCCCTAAGCTCACCCTGCTTTCCAAATAGTGTTTCAAGTTGCTCCCATATAGCTTTTGGAGTCTTCAATCTGCTGAGATGGAAGTGAATATATTTGGAGATGGAGAAACAAAGAAAACCATAAGCTTCATCAAGCTTGTTGTAGTGTTTGGTTCTATCTGACAAGTTGTTTGGATCCAATTCAAGACCAAGAGTGACTCGGTAGTAACCTTTTGAACGTAATATGATCTCCATATCATCTTTCCAATCAAAATAATTGAATGGGGTGAGGATAGGCTTTGAAGAAGAGTATTCCATTGCTAGGAGTGAGTGCACACTGATGTAGAGAAGCTTGCAAGGGTAGAGTAGCGAATGCAAATGATGGAGACAATAACCTGCAAATCACAATAAACCAAGAACAATGAGGTCGAACAATCCACCCTTTTAGAGTTGCATCACACCTGGGATTGGAGATAAAATAATGTTGAATGGGTCAAATGTATCATATCCAGGATTTATGTGGAAACTCAAGATTCTGGAGTGGTATTGGATGTATTTGCAAGCTTTGCATGCACAGGAGCAAATGCCCTTGAGATCTTTCATGCCAAAACATTTTGCAATTTTTGAGCAATTCACTCAAATCTTCTTGTAGAAAAACCTGTAGAAAAGAGATCTTGTACCTGCAATGGCTCTGATACCATGTAAAATTAGTCACAGCAGATCTAATGAATAATTAAATCAATCACAACAGATGAACATAGGAAATTTGGTGTAAAACTGTGCAAAACATGCAGCAGTGCTCAATATCCCACTGAGGGTGAATAATCACAATACAATATAGTAACAATGACTGAGCAATTCAAATTGCCTAAGGAGGTCATTTGAATCACTGAATGGAGTAGCTTGACTCCAACTAGGAGTCCTCATCATCAATCAGTGGTGGTCATCAATGCACAAGAACTAGTCATCCAGGTGTCAATCTGAGTCTAACTGAGTGTAACATGTGTAACTGAAGTGTGTAGCACTAATATAGGGAAGTGGGATCAGTGGAGGGCGCATGTGAGGCTAACTGAAGTCAAAACAAGTTATCTAGTCAATCTGGAGATCCAACGGAAGTGAAACAGTTAGTCGGGAGTGAAACTAGCCTCAAATCAGGGAGAATCGGAGCTAACTGAGTGGAATTGCAGTGGTAGGTGAAGAAGTGCGTCGTTCTCTGGCAGTAGGTGAGAAGTGGGCGCCTTCCTATCTAGGAGGGCTAAAAATATGATGTAAGTGGCTCCCGGGTGCTAGAATAAGGTGGCTAAGGTGTTGGAGGCATGAACCTAGTGACTGGGATGCATGCAAAGTGCATGCAAACCCTAGAATTTGCATGCAAACCCTAATTTCATGCAAGATCCTGAAAAAGATGATGTGGATATCCGAACAATGGGAAGACGCACCTCAACCATACGAGAATGGCACTGTACTTATATCTATAGCCATGGGAAGACACACCTCAACCATGCTAGGAATGGCATGGCACTTATATCCATAGCCATGGGAAGACACACCTCAACCATGCTAGGAATGGCACATCACTTATATCGCAGCCATGGGAAGACACACCTCAACCATGCTAGGAATGGCCTAGCACTTATATCATAGCCATGGGAAAACACACCTCAACCATGCTTGAATGGCCTAGCCATTACATCAATGACCATGGCAAGACAAACTTCAACCATGTCAGAATGGCTCATGTGCATCTGTTTCTCCGGACTCATCACTTCCCTTTGGAAGACATCTCGATCTGAAGTACACCAAGTATCCCTCTGAAGTTTTCAAACTTCACTCTGGCCAGTGGCTTGGTCAACACATCAGCTATCTCCTCATCCATTGCAACATATAGGAGCTTCACTGCTCCTCTATGCACCATATCCCTGATATAGTGATATTTGATCTCAATGTGATTCAACTTGTCATGGAACACTGGGTTCTCCGACAACTTCACACAACTCTGTTTGTCACAATATATACAAGTAGCACATAACTGGATATCAAACAGATCATATAGTAGCTTCCTGAGCCATACTGCCTCAAAACTAGCTAAACAAGCCGTGACATACTCTACTTCAGCTGTACTCAGTGCCACACAGAACTGCTTCCTACTAAACCAAGAGATCATATCGGATCCCATACTGAAGCAGCACCTCAAAGTTCTCTTCCGATCAATGGCATTGCCTGCCCAATCCGAATCAACATAACCCTCCAAGTTAAACTTTTGATTCACCTCATACTTGAGCCCATATTCAATTGTACCCTTCAGGTACCTCAGAATATGCTTTGCAGCTATCAGGTGATCATGTCTCGGATCTGTCAAGTACTGGCTCAAGGTGTTCACTACAAAGAAGATGTATGGTCTTGTATTCGTCAGGTACATCAAGGACCCAATCATCTAACGATACATCATAGCATAAACCGGCTAAGATGAAGCATCACACAGAAGCTTCAGGTTCGTTGCCATAGGTGTGGCCATGGCCTTGTAATCCATCATCCCAAACCTCTTCAGGATCTCTACTGCATACTTCCCTTGTCCAAGGAAGATTCCATCTACACTCTGCCACACCTCCATACCAAGAAAGTAGTGCATCATACCCAACTCCTTCATTTCAAACTCAGCAACAAGCTTCCTCTTCGTGTCAGCAATCAATCTATCCTCACTTGTTACAAACAGGACATCCACATACAATAGTAGTATCATTGGAATTCCTTCCTCAACCTTGTAGTAAAGGTTGGAATCTCCTTTACTCTTGGTAAATCCCAAACCAGATAGGAAGCCATCTATCCTGCCATACCAAGTTCTGGGTGCCTGTTTCAAACCATAAAGGGCTTTCTTCAGTTTGCACACATGTGACTCCTGGTCATGTGTCTCGAACTTGAGTGGCTGCTCCACATACACTTCCTCCTCAACTACACCATTCAAGAAAGCTGTCTTGACATCCATCTGGTGTACCTTCAATTTCATCACTGCATCCAAAGCAAGTAATGATCTAATGGAAGTGTATCTGGCTACAGGTGCAAAAGTCACTTCATAATCAATCCCTTCTTTCTGGGAGAATCCACAAGCTACAAACCTAGGTCTGTATTTCTCTATGCTACCATCTGCAGCATGGTTGATCTTATAGATCCATTTGGAAGTCACTATAGACTTCCCATCTGGTCTTGGGACCACATCCCAAACATCATTCTTCATGATCGACTGGTATTTCTCGACCATGGCATCCTTCCATTCTTTCTTTTCTGTTGCTTCTTCATAACTGGAAGGTTCTTTGTTCATTATGTCACAGAATAAAGCAACATAGCTTGTATGTGATCTTGTCCTTTTCCTTTCTCTGTGTTCCTCTTCTGGAATGCCAAACCTTTCTACATCTTGAATGAGCTCTCTAGCCCATGTTGGTTTCCTTTTCTGAGAGTTCTTCTCATGGGGTGAATCTAAAGGTTGTTGTGGATCTTCTATTTCATGATCTTCTTCAGGAACTGCTTCATTCATGGTGGTGTCTTGAGTTCTGGATATTTTGGGTTCTTCATTATCTTCAACTGGTGTTTTCCTTGATTTCATGTATGCTGAGATTTCATCAAATGTTACATCCCTACTACTATCAATCTTCTTGAATCCTGGGAAGTAGATTATGTAAGCCTTCGAGCATTCATTGTAACCCACGAATATGCCCTTCTTTCCTGAAGGATCTAACTTTGTCCTCTTTTTTGGGGGGATGTGAGTGTATACTGGACAACCAAATATTATGAGATGGATAACTTCTGGTTTCTTACCAGTGAACGCTTCTTCTAGAGTTTTTTTGTCAAGTATCTTATGAGGTGTTCTGTTCTACACATATACAGTTGTCCTAGCTGCTTCATCCCATAAGTGCATATGTAGATCTTTGTCATGAATGTTAAAATTTGAGCATTAATTCACAATACTCTAGGATCTTTACTAAGAGAATAACATGTACAATATATCAATGCATAACAATCACAATAAGCATGACAAGCATCACAAGAATCAAAAGCATGAGAGACAAGAGACACAGAGTTTCCGTGGGGAAAACCCTAAGGTGAAAAACCCCACAACTTCCTCAGAGATAGAGAGAGCAATGGCTCAACCAAAGTACAACCAAAATACACTGAGATAGTCTCCTAGTAGCAGATGATCCTCCTCCTCACTAGTGCGCCACTTTCTAAGTGAGAGAAGTATGAGTTTTCAAGTGATCCAAATAGAGATCTCCCGATCTCTATTTATACTAGTCTGTTTGCCCAGTTACACTATGGGGCCGACTTGTTTAGCTAGGTACATCCACAATATAATATATGTGTCAGGGCTGACCCCACACATGGTGGTCTAATAACCTATCGCCAAGTACACACACTTGCAACACTTGTCAATACACATGACAACACTTCCTTATAGAGGAATAACACATATCTTATAAGGGTACAATAAATATATATGAAATACATACATGAAATACATTCCGAAGTTACATATACATCAACACTCCCTCTTAACTAGGAAGGTATTTCTCGACACAGTTCTGCTAGACAAGTCTTCTTCTCAGGATCATCGTCATCATCATCGTCACTGCTGCTGCTATCTCAACCAATATCTGACTCTACTCGTCATAGGAAGTTCTACAGAGCCAGTCCTTTTTCATACTGGATGTAGGCCCACCACCTGCAGGTCTTTGTCATCACTAGCCATACTATGGAATCCTGAGGACTTATTACGTGCGTCACAAAACCTTGCAAGAGCATCCTAGGACTTATTACGGGCACACAAACCAATCTATCGAATCTCCCAAGGAGCTATTACATGTGACCCTACCACAAAACCTCGAAAGAGAATCCCAGGACTGATTACGAGCACACAGCTCAACCTATCGGATCTCCGAGGGCGCTATTATATGTGGTCACCATAAAAACTTGCAAGAGCATCCCAGGACTTATTACGGGAACACATCCCAACCTATCGGATCTCCCAGGGTGATATTACATGTGGTCATGGAAAAACCTTGCAAGAGCATCCCAGGACTTATTACAAGCACACAGCTCAACCTATCGGATCTCCCAGGGCACTATTATATGCCATAGGACAAAACCTCAAAAGAGCATCTGCCAGATATCCCAGGGAGTTATTATATGCTAGCGGAAAAACCTTGCAAGACTATCTGCAGATCTCTCAGGGCGCTATTATATGTCCTCCTAGAGCAAAACCTTGAAAGAGCATTTGCCAGATATCCTAGGGAGAAATTATATGCCATAGGAAAAACCTTGCAAGACTATCTACAAATCTCCCAGGGTGCTATTATATGCTCATTTGCACAACCTGATCCACGGCCAGAGAGTATCAACCTGATACTCACCATACATCATCCTGGTGTACACATGATCATCCTGATCATCATCACTACAACATCCTGCTGCATGTCATCTGGAGTAACATCCTGAAGCTCGTCATCCATGATCATCCTGATCATATAATGCATCTACCTGATGCATACCAAGTATCTACCTGATACATATCATCATACATGATCCACCTGATCATACCTGATACATATCAACATACATGATCTACCTGATCATACATAGTATCCACCTGATATATATACAGATACATGGTCCAAGCATCCAACATGATGCATATACAAAACATATACAAATAATCCTACTGATCATATCCAGCATCCAACATGATGCGTACATACATATACATATAAATGATCGAACTGATCATATCCAACATCCAACATGATGCATACATACATATACATATAAATGATCCAACTAATCATATCCAACATCCTCTTGATGCATATACCGAGCAATAACTGGAGAATCATCCTGATGCTCATCATCCAGCGCTTACATCCATAGCTATGTGAAGGATCCTCCTTCCAACATGCTTGGAATGGCTTCTGTAAATGTGTCCATCACTTCTTCCTCGAAGTGTCATCAATCTGAATAACAACAAGCCTCTCCCTGAAGTACTCGAACTTCACCCTGGCTAGTGGCTTCATCAGCACATCTGCAATCTGCTCGTCCGTCGCAATGTATAGGAGCTTCACAACTCCTCTCTGCACCATATCCCTGATATAGTGATATTTGATCTCTATGTGTTTCGACCTGTCATGAAACACTGGGTTCTCGGACAGCTTCACACAACTTTGGTTATCACAGAAGATACCAGTAGCATCCAACGGGAGATCAAATAACTTAGACAGTAGCTTCTGAAGCCATACTGCCTCACAACTAGCTAAACAGGCTGCAACATACTCTACCTCAGCTGTACTCAGTGCTACATAGGATTGCTTCCTACTGAACCAAGAGATCACACCTAATCCCATACTAAAGCAGCACCCAGATGTGCTCTTCCTATTTGCAGCACTACCAGCCTAATCTGAATCAACATAAACCTGTAGGTTAAACATTTGATTTGCTTCATACTTGAGCCCATAATCCATTGTACCCTTCAGGTACCTCAGAACATGCTTTACAGCAACTAGGTGAACACTCCTCGGATCCGTCAGGAACTGGCTCAATGTGTTCACCGCAAAGCAAATATCTAGTCTCGTGTTCGTCAGGTACATCAAGGACCCAGTCATCTAACGATACACAGAGTCATCAACCGGCTTAGATGAAGCATCACATAGAAGCTTCAGATTCGATTCCATAGGTGTGGCCATGGCCTTGCAATCCATCATCCCAAATCTCTTCAGGATATCTACTGTGTACTTCCCTTGACCAAGGAAGATTCCATCTACACTCTACCACACCTCCATTCCTAGAAAATAATGCATCATTCCCAAATCTTTCATATCGAACTCGGCAGCAAGCTTCATCTTAGTATCTGCAATCAATCTGTCATCTCCTGTTACAAATAAGTCATCCACATACAGGAGCAAAATCACAGGATTCCCTTCCTCAACCTTGTAGTAAAGGTTGGAATCCGCTTTACTCTTGGTAAAGCCCAAACTAGATAGGAAACTGTCCATCCTACCATACCAAGTTCTGGGAGCTTTCTTCAGGACATACAAGGCTTTCTTCAATCTACACACATATGACTCCCTGTCATGTATTTCGAAACGGAGTGGTTGCTCCACATACACTTCCTCTTCAACTACACCATTCAAGAAAGCAGTCTTGACATCCATCTGGTGTATTTTCCATTTCATTGCTGCAACCAAGGCAAGTACTGTTCTGATGGAAGTATACCTGGCTACAGGTGCAAAAGTTTCTTCATAATCTATTCCCTCCTTTTGAGAGAAGCCACGAGCTACGAATCTTGCCTTGTATTTCTCTACACTACCATCTACAACATGCTTGATTTTGTAGATCCATTTGGAAGTCACAACAGACTTCTTTTTAGGTCTTGGGACAACATCCCAAACATCATTCTTCATTATTGATTGGTATTCCTCAACCATGGCATCCTTGCATTCTTTCTTTTCCACTGCTTCTTCATAACTGGAAGGTTCTTTGTTCATAATGTCACAGAGTAAAGCAACATAGCTGGTATGTGATCTGGTTCTCTTCTTTGCTCTGTGTTCTTGTTCTGGAATGCCAAATCTTTCTGCATCTTGAATGAGCTCTCTAGCCCATGCAGGTTTCCTCTTGTGAGAGTTATCCTCACGGGGTGGATCTACAGGTTCTTGCGGATCTTCAAACTCACGAACAACTTCTGGAATTGCTTTAGTCATGGTAGTGTCTTGAAATCTAGTTTCCTTAGGTTCTTCATAAACTTCAATAGGTGCCTTCCTTGATTTGATGAATGATGAGTTTTCATCAAATGTTACATCCATACTTACATCAATCTTCTTGAACCCTGGAAAGTATATTTTGTAAGCCTTCGAGCTTTCACTGTAACCCACAAAGATACCCTTCTTTCCTAAAGGATCTAGTTTGGTCCTCTTTTCCTTTCGGACATGAGTGTATATTGGACAACAAAATATTCTAAGATGGCTGACTTCAGGTTTCTTACCAAAAAAGACCTCTTCTGGTGTCTTGTTGTCCACTATCTTGTGGGGTGTTCTGTTCTACACATATACAACTGTTCTAGCTGCTTTTGCCCATAGATGCATAGGTAGATCCTAGTCATGCAGCATTGCCCTTGCTGCTTCCATGATTGTTTTGTTCTTCCTTTTTGCAGCTCCATTCTGTTGAGGATTATAAGGAGCAGTCAACTCCCTCTTAATCCTTGAATCATTGCAAAGCTTCTTGAAGTCACCTGAGGTGAATTCTCCACCATTGTCAGATCTAAATGTTTTGATCTTCTTGTCAGTTTGATTCTCCATCAAGGTTTTGAATTCCTTGAACTTATCAACCACCTCATCTTTGTTCTTCAAGAAGTATACCCAAGTCTTCCTGGAGAAGTCATCAATAAATGAGACATAGTAAACATACCCACTCAGAGAACTGGATGACATAGGACCACATACATCTGAGTGGATGATTTCCAGGATACCTTTTTCCTTGCTTTCACTGCTTGGGAAATCCTTCTTAATGTTCTTATCTTTTGCACATCCTTTGCAAACACCTTCATGTTTGGTCTTGATTTCAGGAAGACCCTCTACAGCCTTGCTTGCAATTGGAAGTGCCCTATAGTGCATATGAGAAAGTCTTCTATGCCAAAGTTCACTTGGCTCCATGGATTCATGCACCATGGCATGTTCAGGTTGTCCTTTCAATTTATACAAATCTCCCTCTTGCTCTCCAATCACTACTACATCAACTATGGTATTTCCCTTTGGCCACATTAGGACTTGGCCATCCACAAATGCAACCCTCATACCTTTTGCATCCAATGCAGAGATGGAGAGTAAGTTCTTCTTGAGCCCAGGTACATAAAGGACTTCTTTCATCTTCAAATATTTTCCAGAATCTAGGTTGTAGGAGGCTTCACCACTTCCTTTGATTGGGTATTGATAATCATCCCCAAGTTTCACCTTATGGGGTGATTCACATTCAGATAGTTTTACAAAAGATTCCTTAAACCCAGTCATGTGTTTGGAAGCCCCACTGTCAATTAACCAATCATTACAACCATAGGAGATAGTACCTGTGAGAGCAGAGATTAGAACATACTCTTCTTCACTTGATGGGTCATCATCACTATCATCACTTTCTGTCGTAGCCTTCTTCGTTGGAGGTTCATCATCTTTAGTAGCATGAGCATGGAAATTTCTTTTGTTGCCCTTCTTCTTCTTGCTAGAGTTGATGTTATCCCTTTTGTACTTGGTACATTCTGAAGCAAAGTGACCCTTCTCATTGCATGTGAAACATCTCATATCCTTCTTATTCTTTTGTTGGTTGTGATAGGATCTCCTGTGGTGAGAGTGCTCCGTCTTGGGCTTGCTTCTTTTGGTGTGAGCTGCGAGAGCTTGATTTTCACCTCCCATATTTTCTTCACGAGCTACAAGCCTAGCTTCTTCTTGAGAGCATTCCTCCCACAGTTTACTGAAAGAGATCAATTTCTTTCTTGCACAGATTCCTTGAATAAAGGAGTCCCATGACCTAGGTAGGCCATTCAAAGTGGTCATAACAATTTCACCATTCTCCACCATTTCATCTACAGCTTCAAGTTGTTCCTTGATCTGAGAGACCTTGGAGAAGTAAGATTGAATGGTTTCTCCATTCAACATATTGACCATTTTCAATTGATTCCGTAGGGTCATCTTCCAATTTATGTTCTTCCCTTCAAATAGCTTGGTCAAAGAGTCAAACATAGCCTTGGGTGTCTTTAGATAAGACACATGGGTTATGAGATGGTCTTTGATGGAATTAGCAATGATTCTCTTTGCCTTGACCAAGTTCTTCTTATGCAATACCTTAGCCTCTTCATCCTTTGGGATAGGGATGTCTTCTTATATGTATGAGTCCAACTCATTCTCTTCAAGGATTAACCCAATCCTATACTTCCAAGCTCGGAAGTTATCATCCCCTTCAAGCTTATCCTCAATCTTGGTGTGGTGAGACATCTTAAAGAGTACTTCAAATGGAAATAGAAAATATTTAGGTCTTACCACTTGAAACGCTGAAAACTAGATCTGGTCCCGGATTAGGGTTTGTCGAAAAAACCCTTAAAATTCAAAATGTGAATTTCAACTTTCTGAAAGGATAGAAAGATGCACCTTGATGAGCTGATCAGCTTGGTGTATTCATAATTTGAGATCAGCAAAGCTTTACCCTTCAGATTTTCCTTTTTGTCCTCCCGAGTTCACTTGGGAGAGCCTTGAATTAGGGTTTGAGTTTCTCGGAGATCTACCCAGCCAAAAATCTCGATCCAAATCTCTAAACTTCAATTTTTGCAAGGCGCTTCCAGCTATGTCTTCATATTTCAGAAATTCCTATTTTTGTGGAAACCCTAAGTTTTAGGGCCAAATCTGAAAATGCTCAAAATTGAATTCTGATTGGACAGATAGATGCTCCTTGATGAGTAGATTCAATCTACTATACTTCTTTTCCAAAATCTGTGGAGAGAAACCCAATAAATAAGAAACTCAAGTTTTCATCACTGCAAAATGTCTTCTTCTTAGGTTAGCTCTGATACCATGTTAAATTTTGAGCATTAATTCACAATACTCTAGGATCTTTACTAAGAGAATAACATGTACAGTATATCAATGCATAACGATCACAATAATCATGACAACCATCACAAGAATCAAAAGCATGAGAGACAAGAGACAAAGAATTTCCGTGGAGAAAACCCTACGGTGAAAAACCCCACAACTTCCTCATAGATAGAGAGAGAAATTGCTCAACCAAAGTACAACCAAAATACACTGAGATAGTCTCCTAGTAGCATATGATCCTCCTCCTCACTAGTGCGCCACTTTCTGAGTGAGAGAAGTATGATTTTTCGAGTGATCCAAATAGAGATCTCCCGATCTCTATTTATACTAGTCTATTTGCCTAGTTACACTATGGGACCAACTTGTCTAGCTAGGTACATCCACAATATAATATATATTTCAGGGTCAACCCCACACATGGTGGTCTAATAACCCATCGCCAAGTACACACACTTGCGACACTTGTCAATACACATGACGACACTTCCTTATAGAGGAATAACACATCTCTTATAAGGGTACAATAAATATATATGAAATACATAGATGAAATACATTCTGAAGTTACATATACATCAATAATGAAGCATTGCCCTAGCTGCTTCCATGATTGTTCTATTCTTTCTTTCGGCAAACCCCATTCTGTTGTGTATTGTAAGGAGTGGTCAACTCCCTCCTAATCCTTGAATCACTGCACAGCTTCTTGAAGTCACTTGAAGTGAATTCTTCGCCATTGTCGGATCTGAAGATCCTGATCTTCATGTCAGTTTGGTTTTCTATCAAGGCTTTGAGTTCCTTGAACTTATCAAATATTTCATCTTTGTTCTTCAATAAGTAAACCCAAGTCTTCCTAGATAAATCATCAATGAAGGAAACATAGTATACATACCCACTCAGAGAACTGGATGACATCGAACCTCATACATTAGAGTGGATGATTTCCAAGATTCTTTTTTCCTTGCTTTCACTGCTTGGAAATGTCTTCTTTGTGTTCTTTCCCTTTTCATAACCTTTGTAAATGCCTTCATGCTTTGTCTGGATTTCAGGAAGACCTTCTATAGCTTTGTGTGCAATTGGTAATTCCCTATAGTGCATGTGTGCAAGCCTTTTATGCCAAAGTTCACTTGGCTCTACTAAATCATGGACCATGGCTTGTTCTAGTTGGTCCTTCAATTTGTATAATCCTCCCTCTTGCTCTCCAATTACCACTGCATCATCAATAGTCTTACCCTTTGGCAACATTAGGACTTGGCCATCTACAAATGCAACCCTCATGCCTTTTGCATCCAATGCATATATGGAGAGTAGATTCTTCTTCAGACCTGGAACATATAGTACATATTTCATCTTCATAGACTTTCCAGAGCCTAGTTTATAGGAGGCTTCACCACTCCCTTTTATTGGATACTGGTAGTCATACCCAAGTTTCACCTTGTGGGGTGATTCATGTTCAGACAGGTTCATAAAGGATTCCCTGAATCCTGTCATGTGTTTAGAAGCCCCACTATCTATAAGCCAATCATTACTTCCATGAGTAATGGTTCCAGTGAGAGCAGAAATCAAAACATATTCTTCATCACTTGAAGAGCCTTCACTATCTTCTCTAGACCTCTTCCTGGGAGGTTCATCATGCTCTGCAGCATGAGCATGATGTCTTTTTTTTTTTCCTGGGACTATTTCTGGAAATGTGTCCCCTTTCATCACAAGTATAGCACCAAATATGAGAGAGATCTTTCATAGATATTCTAGAGATTTCCTTCTGTCTTTGGTGATAGTGTTTACCTTTCATGTGATGAGAGTGCTCCCTTTTGATATTATCTTTCCTGGTGTTTGCTGTGAGAGCTTGATCTTCATTCCCCATTTTCTCTTCTCGAGCTATAATCCGAGCTTCTTCATGTGAGCATTCTTCCCACAACCTACTGAAAGTGATAAGTTTCCTTCTAGCACAAATTCCTTGGATGAAGGAATCCCATGACCTAGGAAGGCCATTAAGAGTGGCCATTACCACTTCTCCATTTTCTATATCTTCTCCCACAACTTCAAGTTGTTCTTTTATCTGGGAGACCCTGGAGAAATAAGACTGCATGGTTTCTGCATTCTGGATCTTGATATTCTTTAGTTGATTCCTCAAGGTCATTTTCCCATTTATGTTCTTCCCTTTGAATAGCTTGGTGAGGGAATCAAACATATCCTTTGGTGTCTTTAGAGATGACACATGTGGTATGAGATGGTCTTTGATAGAATCAGAAATGATCCTTTTAGCCTTGACCAAATTTCTTTTGTGTAAGGCCTTAGCCTCTTCTTCCTCTGGGATAGGGACCTCTTCACTTATGTAAGTGCCCAACTCATTTTCTTCCACGATTAACCCAATCATATACTTCCATGCTCGGAAGTTATCAGCCCCTTCAAGATTACCCTCAATCTTGGTGTGGTGAGACATCTTTAAAGAGTACTTGAAAAGGAAATATAAAAGATTTAGGTCTTACCACTTGATTTGCTGAAAACTAGATCTAGTCTCGGATTGAGGTTTGTCAGAGAAACCCTAAAAATTCAAATTTTGAATTTCAAACTTATGAAAGGATAGAAATATGCACCTTGATGAGCTAATTAGCCTGGTATATTCAGAATTTGAGATCTACAAGGTTTCACCGTTCAGAAATGCCTTTTAGTCTTTCCGGATTCACTAGGGAGGACCCTGAATTAGGGTTTGAGTTTCTCGGAGCTTCACCCAACGAAAAATATCAATCCAAAGCTCTAAACTTCGATTTTTCCAAGGCACTTCCAGCTATGTCTTTAGATTTTAGAAATTCCTGTTTTTGTGGAAACCCTAATTTTTAGGGCCAAAACTGAAAGTGCTCAGAATTGAAGTCTGATTTGACAGAAAGATTCTCCTTAATGATTAGAGTCAATATACCTTACTTCTTTTCCAAAATTTATGGAGAGAAACCCAATAAACAAGAAACCATAGTTTCCGCCACTGCACAATGTCTTCTTCTCAGGGAAGCTCTGATACCATGTTAGATTTTGAGCATTAATTCAACATACTCAGGATATTTACTGGGAGAATAACATGTACATCATATCAATGATATCAAGCATGTATCAAGCATATCAAGCAATCACATAAGACAATGGACACACAGAGTTTCACTGGGGAAAACCATAAAGGTGAAAAACCCCACAACTTCCTCAGAGATAGAAAGAGCAATGATACAACCAAATACAAGAGATAGTCTTCTACTAGAAGCTACTCCTCCTCCTCAACTAGTGCGCCACTTTTCGAGTGATGTAAGAGTGAGTAATGAGATGATCAAATAGAGATCTCCTTATATCTATTTATACTTGTCCTCTCCTGCCCAATAAACTAACAGGGCCGACTTGTCTAACTCGGTCTAATAACCCATAGTTACATTAATCCGGGCCGACCCCACACTCGGTGGCCTAATAACCCATCATAACAAGTTACTACACTTGCGACATTTGTCAATACAAATGACGACACTTCCGTATAGAGGAATAATACCATCTTTATAGGAGTACAATATACATAGGTGAAATACATTCCGAAGTTACATATACATCAACACATCTAAGTTGAAAAATGATTGAGTGATATGTGGGACAAGTTGAAGTCCTCGTACAAAACCTCCATATGGTGGCTACTATACTCTATTTGAGAGATCAAGTGTACAACATGAGAATGGGTGAAGAATATAATAGAATATATTTTCATTAAACATTATGGAGACTAATAGGTCTATGTGGTGAAACACTTACATCTTGTGACCACCCAAAGTTGTGTTCATGAAGAAGTTGCCACAAATACTTCAAATCCAAGTGAATAGATTAGAGAATGTGCCTCTATCATTGACATGACCCTCTTGATTCATAATTGGTTCTTTCCAACTCTAGTGGGGTCTCTTAGAGATATGTTCTCAAATAAACTTGAATCCACAATTACATATTTCTAACTAGTGAATAAAATTTTCAGATCTACAATGAAACTTTGCAAATTTGCAAATTAATGCTCGTAAACAATGAATTGAACTAACAATGAACTAAACTCTTTAAATATGTGATATGTAGGTTGTGAACTCTTATGTGACTACTGACTTAATCCATTGGACATGATAGAGCAAAAATGATATAGGAATAATATTATTAGGGAAATGGAAACATTCGATTCTGCTAATAAAGAATTTCAAATTTGAATGAACAATATGTTTTGAAATCATTCTTACAACAATAAAAGTTTTACAATAGATAATGAAACAACGGCCACAATAATTGCTATGTCCTTACCGCAAATCTATATAAAAAGTAATTTAATAAATATATATGTTTTCAAAAAATAATAAAAAATAGAAAAAAATTAAAGGAGCATTTGGGTTTGTACAATGAAAAGTGGAAAACAAATTCAATGACATTGTTAATTAAAAATGGAGAATATGTTTTAAATCAACCCTTAGTCTAAATATACACAATAATATGATGTGAAAATGGATATATACTACATGTCATTACATAGATAAGTCTTTATATTTTAGAATTTGGGGTGGATGAGAAAATATGTTTTTCCTATATTGCAGGATGATGAGACAAGTGTACTCTCAAGATTGATTTTATGGTCGTCATTTCAAATTCAAATTAAACATTTATAAAAAATAAAATAGAAGAACAAAAATAACTAGTAGTTGATGCATAGATAACTATTAGCTGATGCATGGATAAATCGTATTTGATACATGGATAAAGAGAAGTTCATGGAAGACAACCCGTTTAACTAGAAGGAGGGTGATAGTAGGTAGCTAACACATAGACAATGTGTGATTACAAGTACACATGGAGAGCAAGTAACATATAACTTGTTTATTTCACTTAACGTGTGGCCTATCGGTGTTCATCGACCACAAATTAAGTCGTTGTGCTTGTATGTATATATATATATATATATATATATATATATATGTATATATATATATTTTCCATATTTATTTCTATATTTACACCTAGCAGTGTTTATATTTTAAAATTTGTGGTGAACGAGGAAGGATCCTCTTCCTATATTACACGAAGATGAGACAAGTGTACTATCAAGATTTATTTTATAACAGTGGGTGCAAATTCGAAATGAAAAACTGTAATATATATATATATATATATATATATATATATATATATATCAAAAATATTTTAGTTTACATGTGATAATTGGTAGCTAATGCATAGATAATGGGATCTTTGTGGCACTTAACTTGTGGCTTATCAGTGTTCACATGCCACAAGTTAAGTGGTTGTGCTAATTAACTATTATTGAGATAAAAATGATGAAAGGTTTATTACATTCATTTTTGAATTGGTGAATGGTAATTGTAATGCATGGTAAATGAAACCCCTTTTCAAACACAAGTCTTATATCAATGACCAATTAACTAATTTCCATATTTCCTTAGCTTAGTGAAAACATGATAATTATACCAAATTGACTATATAGCTTTTATCATTTTGTGGTTCTATGAATTTCCTCTATAGCTTTTATGAATGTGTGGTTCTATGAATTGCCTCTATAGCCATTAATTAATCCCATACTGAGAATATTATTTTATGAACATAATTCTATACTAGAAATATTTTTTTATGAACATAGGTAACTCTCAATGCTCTCACTAGTATCTGACATATATAATTTTAGTTGTGTTACATGTCTTGACTTAGTTCTTTACCATTAATACTTTCTATCAGAAGCATGCAATGTCATCTAGATTACACTCATAAATCCAAACACATTGGTTCCTAGGATATCTGATGCAAGAGCATTGACTCAAAGTTCTACATTTTTTTATTAAGTAGACATTTCTATTTTTCTGCTCTTTGTAATAGATTCTAGAAGTCTAGAGTTAGTTGTTGAATTAATTGTAATTAGGTTTTGAGATAGAATTAGTTTGATTGTAATAATGGAAAATTGCCACTAATTTCCTTGGATCTTGCAAGAGGTTGCTCGAGGATAGGGTCTGTTATGTAATTGCTTTCTTTAGGATTCCAGATCATGCTAAATCAGATCTAATAGGTTTATGGAGTGTTATTTAATTATTGAATGTAATTGTACAAAGGGTTGTTGATGAAATGAAGAAAAAATCACCGAGACTCTGCATTTGGTTGCATATTCATTTTTCTTCTTTCAATAACCAGAAAAATGTATAAATTCCATGTTTATGAGTGAATAGAGCGCCATTAATAGAGATATATGGAAGCAGAAGGTTGTGGCATATCCATTCGAATGCAAGGGGTGTGAAAATGATCATTTCATTGATCAATTTAATGAGTTGCAGCTTCAATTAACAATATAGAACGATGCAGATAGAAGAGCTCCCATTTGATAGAGAAGGAAAATCTTGGTTGAACAAGATCAGAGGAGATAAATCGACGATCCAAGATAGTTTCTATAAGGCCAAGGTACAAGTTTGTTAAGCTATGGATAGTCGAGATCATGCGGTGGAGATAAAGGTCGAAGAGATCTACGACCCACGTGGTATTTTGCTAAGGTGAAGTGCGTAGAAGTTAGACCTCTGAAATCCAAACTAAGAGTTCCACAAGCGCTCGTAGATCAACGGACTGGAGAAGCCATGAAGAGATCAACGGCTTGAAGATCATTTCGCTTGTGTATGTGAGTGAGGGTTAACGGCCATACCGGATGCAAAATATTCATTAAATTCACCCTAAGTCTAATTAACCCCACCATTGATCCAACTTGTTTCCAACCCAATGGTCCTAAACAATTGCGGAGGCACACTTGCGGATCCGACGGTCCAAAGAGACTGCGGAAGGATCTTTGCAGAAGGAGTTTGTGGAAGGAGTTGTGAAAATACACCCGTAATTGTGGAAGGGAGACACACCTGCAACTACGAGAGGAAGGCGAGTGTGGAAGGTTGATTGCAGAAAGGATATTGTGGGAAGACAATTGCAGAAGGAAATTGTGGAACAATTTTTGTTCAACGCTCCACAACCAGGTGAGACCCGCAATTCTGCAATTTCTATAAAATCCAATTTACCTCTTGTTTGGAATCCTCCCTTGGAAGACCGTTGCAGAATAAATACTTGGTTGTTTCAGCTAAGTTTGTAGCTTCTGCTATACTCGGAACCTAACTATTCCTGGGATAGTCGATTGGATTGGGTTTTCTGATCCTATCCTGCATCAATTGGTATCAGAGCATAGTTCATAGCAAGGAGAAATATGCCACCAAGATGAGGTCGAGCACGTGGAGTTCCAGTTGGAGGTGGTTGAGGAATGCAAGCTGCAGATGTAGATGCAAATATGCAAAGAGAATTGAGATGACTCCAAGACAGGATAGAAGCTATGGAGAGGATAAATTTAAGGACTGTAGATGTCAATGATGAAGAAGAATCCTCTGATGAGGAACCAAAGGAGGTTGCTGATGAAGTGAAGGTATTGAGGATTTTGGTAAAGGCTATTAGCAGGCCTAAAGTGGAAGTCCCCATGTATGAAGGTAATATGAATGTTGAAGAGTTCATGGACTAGATCAATGATTTAGAAAAGTATTTTCAATTTGAATAAATTGAAGAAAAAAAGAAGGTGAAATATGCAGCAACCAAACTGAAAGGATATGCATCCATTTGGTGGGATGAACTACAGATCCACATAGAAAGAAAAGGTAATTCCAAAATAAAAAATTGGGATAAAATGTTGGGTAAAAAATTAAAAGTCAATTTATGCCTAAGGATTACCAATTAACTCTCATTAGGAAACTGCAAAATCTTAGACAAAGAGGTATGATTGTTAAAGAATGCGTAGAAGAGTTCTTTAGGCTAAGTATTAGAGCTGTACAGACACAAGGAGACATAGAAAGAGTGGCCAGGTATCTAAATGGACTAATATATTAAATACAAGATGAGATCAGCTTATTGAATTTCATGACTGTTGAATATGCTTATCAGGAATCCTTTAGGGTAGAAGAGAAGCTACTAAGAAAGAAGAACCAGAACAATAGAGGAAGAAGTACAACAAGAGGAAAAGGATCTTCAAATAGAGGAGAAAATTTTCAGAATTCTAGGAATAAAGCAGAAGGTTCTAGTAGCCAAACCCCCCAAAGAGGAGGATTCAGGGGAGGTAGATTTGGTGTTAGAGGAAGAGGAAGAGGAAAAGAAATAAAGTGCTATACATGTGGTGAGATTGGACACATGTCATGGGAGTTACCAAGGAACAAACCAGTAGCTCAGAGGAATGCAAACATTGTTGAGGATCGAGAGGATTCCAATGAAAGAGTAGAGATGGAAAATCCTCCTGAGGAAGGTGAGTCTCTTACGATGAAGAGAGTTTTGGTAAAAACAGAAAAATAAGTACATGAACTAGCACAAAGAAAGAGTCTATTAAGGACTAAGTGAAAGTCACGAGGGAAGTGTTGCAAGGTGATAATTGATAGTGGTAGTACAGATAATTTGGTCTCCAATGAGATGGTAGAGAGGTTGTGATTGAAGAGTATGAAAAATCCCACTCCTTATAAAGTGTCCTTGTTGCATAAAGGACATCATCTCTTGGTGAATGAGTAGTGCAAGGTGGAGTTACAAATTGGTACTTACAAGGATATAGTATTATGTGATATAATTCCTATGGATGTGTGCCATATACTCTTAGGAATGCCATGGAAATATCACAGAAAGGTTTTTCATGATGGAAGGAGAAATACTTTTTCTCTGGAAAAGGATGGAAAGGAACATGTACTGCTACCTTTGCAGGATGAAGCAGCTCAAGAAAACACAAGACCTAGTATTTTGTTGATGACTAGGAAAGAGATACTACAAGAAGTCAAGAAGTATGAGGAGCTACATTTTTCCATTATTGGAAAACCAAAGGTATCTTTAACTGCCACAAATTTAAATGATTTTCCTACTCATATTAGGATCTTGCTTGATGATTTTGCTGATATTATTGTGGATAAGTTACCGAATGCTTTACCTCCTGTGAGAAGTATTAATCATCATATTGACTTAATACTTGGTGCAAGCTTACCCAATAAGGAATCCTATAGACTGACTCCTCAAGAGAATGAAGAGATTAAATAGCATGTACAAGAGTTACTGGATAACAGTTTGGTGAAAGAAAGTTTGAGTCCTTATGTAGTGCCTATAGTGCTTAGCCAAAAGAAAGATGGTGCATGGCATATGTGTACTGATTCTCTAGCAATCAATAAGATTACTATCAGGTACAGATTTCTCTTACCCCGCATTGATGATTTAATGGATTGTTTGAGTGGGTCCAAGTATTTTTCAAAGATAGACTTGAAGAGTGGTTATCATGAAATTAGAATCAGAGAAGGAGATGAATGGAAAACTACATTCAAGATAAATAATGGATTGTATGAATGGCTAGTAATGCCCTTTGGGCTTACTAATGCACCTAGTACTTTTATGAGATTAATGAATGAGGTTTTGAAGGAATATAATGGAAACTTTGTGATACTGTACCTAGATGATATTCCGATCTTCAGTCAGAGTAAGGAAGAACATCTGAGACATCTCAAATTGGTGTTGGATACCCTACAGAAGGAGAAGCTACTAATAAATTTGAAAAGTGTACTTTCATGAAGAATGAGTTGATTTATTTGGGTTTTTTAGTCTCGGAAGAGGGGTTAAAGATGGATCCAAAAAATATACAAGAAATTCTTAGTTGGCCAAACCTTAAGAGTAATTTTGAGGCCATAATTTTTCATCATCTTGCAAGTCTTTATAGAAAATTCATCAGAAATTTTAGTCAAATTTGTGCGCACATAATAGACACCTTTAGGGAAATTAGACAACATTTCAAGTGGATAGAAGCAGTTGATCAGGTTTTCAATCTATTGAAAAATAATATCACTGAGAATCCTATTATGGCTTTACCAATATTTGACAAAGTTTTTCAAGTGGAGACAGATGCTAGTGGGACAACAATAGGAGCTGTTCTGAGTCGAGAACAGAGACCAGTAGCATATTTCAGTGAGAAGTTAAATGAAGCAAAACAAAAGTATTCCTCATATGAAAAAGAATTGTATGTTGTTGTGCAAGCTCTTAAGAAGTGAAGGAATTACTTGATTCCCAAAGAGTTTATTTTATATTCAGATAATCATGCTTTACAATTCATAAATAGTCAACCTAAATTGAATCATAAACATGCTAAGTGGGTGGAATTTTTGCAGAACTTTAATTTTGTGATCAAGCATACAAGTGGAAAATCTAATAAGGTGGTTGATTCTTTAAGTAGAGTAAATTTGATCTTACAGGAAATTAAGGTCAGCACTTTGGGATTTGAAAATTTAATTAACATGTATAAGGAGGATGTGGAAATCAAGGATATATATGCAACCTGTGAGAATCCAGTTTCCCATAATAGAAGTCAATGGCTGGACTACATGTTACAAGAAGGATTGTTGTTCAAAAACAATAAATTGTGCATTCCTAAATGTTCTATGAGAGAAAACTTGATAAAGGAGAAGCATAGTGGATGTTTGTCGGGCCACTTTGGAAAGGACAAAACATTTCCTCAGGTGAGTACTTTTTTTGTTGGCCAAGAATGCAATAGGATGTAAAGAAGTTTGTTGAGACATGCATTATATTTTAACATGCCAAAGGGAGGAGACAAAACATTGGACTATATCAACCCCTACCTATTCCAACTAGGCCTTGGGATTCCATCAGTATGGATTTTGTTCTGGGATTTCATAGAACTCAGAGAGGGAATGATTCTATTTATGTAGTAGTGGATAGATTTTCAAAACTGGCTCATTTCATTGCTTGTAAAAATACCAATGATGCAACAAATATTGCTAATTTGTTCTTCTCAGAAGTTGTTAAGTTACATGGTCTGCATTTGAGCATTGTATCAGATAGAGACACTAAATTTGTCGGTCATTTTTGGAGAAATTTATGGAACAAATTGGGAACCAATCTTAGTTTTAGCTATGCTTATCACCCTCAGACTGATGGTCGTACTAAAGTGGTAAATAGAACTTGGGGGATATATTGAGAATTCTTGTTTATGAGAATCCAAACAGTGGGATTTAGCTCTTTCTCAAGCTGATCTTGCTTATAATGATTCACCTAACAAGAGTACAGGTATGAGCCCATTTCAGATTGTGTATGGGATGCATCCAAGTGGGGTGTATGAACTCAAGAATTTGTGAGAGTTAGGAATGAGGAGTGCATATGGTGAAGAATTTGCATATAGTATTTAGGAGCTACAGGAAAATGTCAAAAAGAAATTGCAAGAGAGTGTTAGAAAGTACAAACAGAGAGCATATGTGAAGAGAAGGGAAATTAATATTCAGGTTGGAGATTTAGTGATGGCATATATTAGGAAGGAAAGATTTCCTAAGGGAACCTACACTAAATTGAAAATCAAGAAAATTGGGCCTTGTAAAATTTTGAGGAAGTTTTCTGCAAATGCATATGAGATAGAACTTCCTTCTAAACTTGGAATTTCTCTAATTTTTAATGTTTCGGATCTATATCCTTTTAAAGATTCAAGTGTTCAGATAGAAGAAATGATTGCAAGTAAGGATGGTCAAGTGGTAGATTGGAAAGAAAAGTTACCTCAAAAGGAGCAGCCACAGATTGAAGCTATACTTGACAAGAGGATTTCAAAGAAAACTAGGAAAAAGGATTATTTTCAGAATTTAGTCAAGTGGAAAGATCATCCATCTGAAGATGCAGTGTGGATGACAGTAATTGAGATTTTCAAGTTTAATGTGGACCCTGAAGACCTATTGAAAGTTGTTTTTCTCCCCTGGAGTATGATGCAGGAGCATCGACTCAAAGCTCTACATTTTCTGATTAAGCGGACATTGCTATTTTTCTGCTCTTTGTAATAGATTCTAGAAGTCTAGGGTTAGTTGTTGAATTAATTGTAATTAGGTTCTGAGATAGAATTAGTTTGATTGTAATAATGGCAAATTTCCACTCTTGGATCTTGCAATAGGTTGCTCAAGGATAGGGTATGCTATGTAATTTCTTTATTTAGGATTCCAGATCCTACTAAATCGGATCTAACAGGTTTATGGAGTGTTATTTAATCATTGAATGTAATTGTGCAAAGGGTTGTTGATGAAATAAAGAACAGAGAACCCAGACTCTGCGTTTGATTGCATATTCATTTGTCTTCTTTCAATAACCATAAAACTGTAGAAATTCCCTATGTATGAGTGAACAGAGCACCATTAACAGAGATCTCCAGAAGCAGAAGGTTGTGGCGTATCCATTCAAATGAAAGGGGCATGAAATTGATGGTTGCAGTCATCAATTTAACGAGTTGCAGCTTCAATTAACCAGAGAGAATGACATAGACAGAAGAGCTCCCATTCGAAAGAGAAGGAAAATCTTGGATGATCAAGATCAGAGGAGATAAATCGACGATCCAAGATAGTTTCTGCAAGTCCAAGGTATAAGTTTGTTAAGATGCGGACAACCGAGATCATGTGTTGGAGATCAAGGAAAGAGAGATCAACAAACCACATGGTATTTCGTTGAGGTGAAGTGCACAGAATATAGACCTCTGAAATCCAAACTAAACGTTCCACAAGCGATCGTAGATCAACGGACCAGAGAAGCCATGAAGAGATCGACAACTTGAAGATCACTTCACTCGTGTATGTGAGCGAGGGTTAATGGCCAAACTGGATGCATATTAAATTCTCCCTAAGTCTAATTAACCCCACCATTGATCCAACATGTTTCCGACCCAACGGTCCTAAACAATTGCAGAGACACACTTGCGGATATGATGGTTCAAAGAGACTATGGAAGTATCTTTGCGGATGTTGTTTGCGGAAGGAGTTGTGAAAATACACCTGCAATTGCGGAAGGGAGGCACACTAGAAACTGCAGGAGGAAGGCGATTGTGGAAGGTCGATTCCAAAAGGAGATTGCGGAAAGATAATTGCAAAAGGAAATTGTCGAAGGATTTTTGTTCTATGTCCTGCAACCAGGTGAGACCCGCAATTCCGCAATTTCTATAAAATCCAGTTTATCGCCTATTTGGAATCTGCCCTTCGAAGACCTCTGCGTAAGAAAGAATTTGTTTTTTTAGCTATGTTTGGAGGTTCTTCTATACTTGGAAACTAACTATTCCGGGGATAGCGGATTTGATTGGGTTTTCTGATCCTATCCTGCATCAATATCACTCATAATTGTTGATCATGGTTACAAGACTACCTACTACTTGGACATATTTTCATTGAAATATTTAAACATGGATCATTTGCATAAGATTATGCTACCAATAGATTTCCCATGAGCTCATAGGGATATGAATGAATAACTAACTCCCAGATCCCTAATGTGTAGATGGATGGGTGAGCTTTTGTCGGTGCTGGTAACATGGACAATGATGGAGGAATATGGATAAAATGGCATAGAACACATGGGTATAGGGAGGATGTTTGAAATATTGAACACTAGCAACCTCCATAAAGCATGGCTTTTACTACTATAAAGTGTAGCTTTTAATACCATAAATCATACCAATAGTGAGCTCCATAAAGTGTGGCTTTTACTACCATAAAGGATGGATTTTACTATTGATGAGTCTCTAAGATATCTCTAGATCACTTCTATGGTGAATTCGCTTAGCCATGTAGAGTATATCATGAGTAATTTCACTAATTCCAGTAATATACAATTCATTCTCTCTCTTAATCTTGTCTCGCTTCTCTTATCTCTCTCACAAGCTTTATGTGATCTTTCTACGAGATAGGTTAACTGTAAAAACTTCACATAGTATCAGAGCTTTGTTGCTAGGATAATGCACATAGGAAATTTATTTGCAGGTTCAGGAGGAAGATGTAGTCAGAAAGAAAGGAGGATTTGTCAGTAATTCTTCTCATGCCACATAATTATTTTGAGTGGGAGATAAAAAAAATTGCATCAACTCATATGAAAAGGATTGTATGAAATAAAAATGGCTACAAAAGTTGAGACAACATTAGCTATCGAGAAAATAGGTATCTCAACTGCAGGGATGAGTCCTACGGCCTTATTTGCATCTTAATGTCCACGGAGTTGTTGTTTCACATTTAAACTGGTACCACTCCAGATGAGATTTGGAAAAAGTTGGAATATCTCTTTGGAAATAAGAATGAAATGAGCAGCCACATGCTTGAGGTAGAGTTGGTTTCCATGGATCTAAGAAACTTTGAAAACATCTAGGAATTATTTGTGAAGTTCAAGTCCCTTCTTATTCATCTAAAAGGATGTGGTATTAAAAAATTAGCTCAACACAATCAATTGATCCTTTCTATTTTGGAAAAAATTGGACTACAGTATGTTGTATTTGTCTCAACATTCCATACAATGAGATTCACTTCAGGAACAACATGGAAAACACCAACATTGGATCAATTTATTCCCTAACACATGAGAAAATAAGCTCATCAAAATGGGGACAATCAAGGGTTCCAATGCCCAGTCAACAGAGATGACTGGGATCTGCACATTCCATCTATATTATGGGCATACAGAACCACTTGCAAGAAGTTGACAGGCCATACACCTTTCATACTGGCCTATGGACAGGAAGTTGTGATGCCTATGGAATATATTGTACCCTGCTTAAGGATAGCTGCATTTACAGGCATGGAGGATGAACAGACAATAGAAGAAAGGATTCTACACTTGGTTGGATTGGAGGAGGATGACTTCATCGCAGGATTTCACTAGTAAGTGGAGAAAGACATAGAAAAATCATGGCATGATCACCATATCAAGAACAAGTCCTTTCATGTAGGTGATCTAGTCCTCCTATATGATAGCAAGTTTATGAAATTTCTTGGCAAATTTAAGATGCATTGGCTTGACCCATATACTATTATGGATACTAATGGTGGCGTAGTTCAATTAGGCATGTTAGTTGGATATAAATTACCAAGTTTGGTGAATGGAAGTAGACTAAAACCCTACAGGGTAAGTGCTACTTCGCATAACCCTAAGTGATCAAAAGAAAGGGAAATTTCTAAGTGTCAAGTATAGTTGAAATTGGGCAGAGACTATACACAATTTTGGGTCGATACGCAAAGGTGGATGAAAAGGATATATGTACCACGTAGCACTAGTCAAATACATAAGTTGCACAGATAATAAAAAAAAAGAGAAAAGGAAAGAAGAACCGCACAACACAAAGATCACAATGTATTTGCGTAGATCCAATGAAGAAGAGAAGATGCAAAGTTCAGACCCAAGAATCATGGAATCACAAAGTAACCACACCAGAATAGTGAAGACCTGCCGCGTTGTTCGACGCAATGCTCTAAGAAACTAGCCATTGAAATGTCGGTCAGAAAACTAGCCGTTATCAGTGATTTTGTCGACGACCGCTTGAGCATTTAACACAAAAATAGTCATTCTGAAGTAGTTAATGAAGGAAAGGACCTGAATCCTCAGCGGATTTGGCCAACGAATATGCCATTTAATGATTTTCTAGTCGTTGATGGGCACGGCTAATTCTGAACTATGCCTATAAATACCACTATATTTGGACTCGCGGGCGTTACCAAAACTCTAAAATTTTCCTGCGAGCCATAGCTTGAATTTGTTTACAGTGAAGTGCTAAGTGATCCCATCAATCTGTTAAGAGATTATCCAGTGAATGTCTGAGCATTCCTCTATTGAGCAAGAATTCACAGTCAAAGAGACTATGAGGTTGTTTAAGTATGGAAGGATTGAAGGGTTGATGAGAACCCCCACTAAGAAGGTTGTCACCGAGAAAGGACATGGTTCATGCTGATCACCATGACATTCCACAGCTATGAAAGCCAAGGGAAAGGAACCGGGAGTGGTGACGACAAAGCCAAAGATGATGAGCTCCATGCTTCTAGAAGTACCACTCAGCAATAAAGAAATTCCACCTACTCTGACACCTCAGTATATCTCCCTGCGTGCACAAGATGCACTGACTGTTAAGCTGTTTAGGAACTTGAAGTATGAGATACCGCTTCTACCAATATTGAAGAATGTGAAACCAGAGAAAAATATGTTGGGAAAAATCGCAGAATGTAAGTTCGAGGACCACGACCTACTCCAAATGCAAAAGGACCCGGTCGAGCCGAGGTACCAGCAATTTCAGCCTGATCAGTATATGTGGTGGAAGAAGGATGTGAAGGGAAATTCTGTGCTGGTCATGCAGAATTGGTTATCTAAAGTAGTGGAGTCAAGATTGATGAACCTATTGAGGCTCCCGCACTTTGATCGAAGCCCAGAACTGAATATAATGGTGCGCACACTCATCTCGCGCACTCACCAAGGTTATCTTTGGTTGGATAGGAATGTCGACTTGAATATCGACTTGATCCATTGCATCACATGGTTAAGCAAGAGCGGTGAGGACCCTAAGCAATTCTTTCAAGGAAAGAGCAGGGACAAGGAGGTTTCCTCGAAGATGAATTCAACACACAATGTCTTGAAAGGAAAAAGAGGATTTGTCATGGACGATATCGCCAAGGATGCTACGTGGTTTGTAAAAAAATTGCGGTGCTCCTTGGGGCGAAGGCCAGGATGGGCGGAAGATTCAACTGGCACCAATACCTGCTGAATGAATTTCCAGAAGATGTGTGCAATACGTTGATACACAGCAGCAACTTCCACTTTAGCTGGTTGATGTTCTTGATCGTGTTTGTGGGATGGAAGGACCCAAAATACTATGTTGTCCTCAGCACCGCTAGCAAGGACTGTAGAGGAGCCAGATATGCGAATCTCTAGGAGAATTTGATACCAGAGAGACAACACGCATCAAATGAAGTATTCCACAAATACTGTGAGCAGCTGCGTGTCATCATTATTCGCACACCGCGCATATCCAAGAAGGTAACATCTAAATACATTTGCACACCATGCATATCCAAGAAGGTAACATCTAAATACATTCGCACAATAAATTTTTATGCTAACATAAATTCCATCTATATTTCAGCGAAGGCACAGAAAAAGAACCCAGAATGGTTCCAAGGGAACTATCACATGGATGAAGTAGATATAGAGATCATCATGAAGGAATGGATTGATGAGTAGAAGGTCGAAGGACCTATGATGATCGATAGTGACTCCAAAGAAAGTAATCCCATTCCAACACCAATTGATGAAGAGTCACCGTCAAGCAAAAGGAAGGAGCCAGGAAGCTCAGCCCTAGAAAAAGTCCAGAAAAAGAAGCAGAAGGCTGTAAAGGGCCAGTCAGAAGTGCAGCTCCACAATGATGATTATGATATGATCGCATCCATGGTCACCACGCATCTAGAAGATGTGCTGAAGCTTAAATATAGTAAGGATGAGGCGATCCATGCGAGCTTAGAGAAGAATCTCACCACACTACAAGGTACAACAGAGAAGTTTGAGCAAGTCCAGCACAACTTGCACTTGCCGCGAGATTCAGAATCGGAAGGAAGGTCAGGGGATAGTTTGTAGCCAAAGAAAACACCTCTGGCCCTGACCTTACCACTGAAATTGTGCATAGTCCAACTTGACCCATTAAGTGTAAGGTTACCATGCGAACAGTTAGCTTTGGGTGCGAAGGACATAGAGCATGTGGACATCGACATCACAATGTTGCCACTAGAGGGCCTACACAATCGGCACTTGCAGGTTGTCGAAGAGATCCATGATAGAAGTGTGGTCGCTCTAACCCAACACCATCAACTGTAAGAAAATTATAAGTAGCTGCAAGAAGCAGCTACAGGAAGTGAGCTTAAAGAAAACCATGGCACTTGAAGATGCGCAGGACCAATAAAGAAAAATAGAGCATACTGTCGCTTCAGTCTGCGCAGAGATACCAGAATGCGAAGAGCATCCAGAGCTCATGGACACTATTCTTAAGATTAGCTCGGTGGTTAGTGATATTAGGGCTAGAATGAAAGACATGGAGACTGATTACCAGGTGAATATTGTTTCCTTGGAATCACAAAATCAACTAAAGATGCCACCAGACTAGGAAGAGCTCAGAGTAGCAAAAGTAAAAGCAGTCATGGAAACAATATCCGGCAAAGTAGAAAAATGTCAAACCTTGTTGGACAAAGCTATGAGAGTATTCACCATGATGCAAGAGGACCCTGAGCTACTGCAGGTCCAAACAATTTTGAAGGAAAAGGAAGCAATGTTAGACACACTAAACATGGATATAAAGACCTTTCCACCAAGAGACAGACTTCACAGATTTCCAAAAGTTAGAGAATTATAGAGGCATCTTGCATTTTTAAGAGAACAGGAGGCTGAAGTCATAGACAAATCACAACACTTGCAGGAGGAATGCCATGCACTAACGCAAAATATAGAAGGGAAACTACAGGAACTCCGCGACATGCAGGTGTGAGTAGAAGAGCAAACTTAGGATGAATTGATAGAGGATGTGTTGGAAACCATCATAGCCATTGAGCACGATTGCAAGGATACAGTTGCTAATCTGAGCGCAACATATCAAGAGTTCACTACTAAATTAGCTCTGTAAGAGGAAGAGCAGCTCATGGAACCAGAAGTAGAAAGTGGCTCGGGGAAGAGCCACATGTAAGTGTTAGGGGCCTCTTAGGCCTGGGCCAAGTAAGCCATTTTTTGTGCAAGGCAATTTTGATGCAAGACAGTTTTGGAATTGCTAAGTTATAATGCAGCTCAGAATAAGGCACTTCTGAAGAAAGACATTTTTTGAGGAGCTGTGAAGTTGAGCATAGCGGAGTATCGATAGGATGGGAACTGCGCAGCTGAGATCCAGTTTTGCGAAGTGGTAGCATCGCGAGATTCCAACAGCGCACCTATTTAATGAAAGGAAGGTCGAGTTGAGAAAGTGACCTGTTTTGGTTGAAGTACTACATGATTCCCAGCAGGCGGGTAAGGAGTGGTGCAGAAGGAAAGCGACCGGTCACACGAGCAGAGGAAGCATGATGTGAACCAGCCACACAAGGTCATTAGAGAAGGAACGGTGGGATAAAAGCGACTATCAGCATGCGGTCGACAGGGCAAGTTGAAAGCAATGTAACCACACATAGAGGATGGCCACGACAGAGAAGTCACTATCTGAGCCAATAGTCCTGGTTAGCAGAATAACCATGATGGTTTTCGGTAACCTTAGGGTTTTTGAGCCTATGCATTATAAAGATGTGACCTAAGGGCATGATCTATAAAAGGGCACATTTTGTAAGGGGAAGGGTTAATCGTCATTGAATATCTGTAATGTTGAATTGTGAATTGTTAAATATTGAGTAATACTTGTTGTGCATTGTTGAATGCTATTGTAAAGGCTCTGCAGCTGCATGCGTAGAGACCTATTAAGAGAGAAGAGAGTCTGCAACTGAGTGCGTAGACTGGAACTGTTCTACCCTTTCCAAAGATAATACAATAATAGTTCCTGTGGATGTAGCTCCCATCCTGTGGGTGAACCACGTTAAATTCTGTGTTATGTGATTGCTAGGTGTTTGCATTTGTATATTTACTTATGATGAATGGTTAAGTGTTGTTTATGAGTTTCTGTGCTTTGCTTTTATATGTATTTTCCACAAGGAGAATATGGGAATAATATGTTAAGTAATCACATGTAGGAATGAATGTTGGATGCCTCACCCTCCCTCCCGCCCTCTCCCCATACCCCCCCTCACCTTCTACTCTCCTCCACCCTCTCTCCCTCTCCCTCCCTCTCCTCGCCCTCTCTTCCCTCCCTCTCCCTCCCTCTCCTCCCCACCCCTTCTCCCTCTCCCCCTTCACCCTCATCCCCTCCCTCTCCTTCCCCCTCCCTCTCTCCCCCCCTCACCCTCTCTCTCCCTTTCCCTTCCCTCTCTGCCCCCCCCACCCTCCATCTCCTCCCTCCCTCCTCTCGCTTTTCCCCCTCACCCATTATACCTCTCCTCCTCCCTCCCGCCCCACCCTCTTCCCCTCCACCGCCTCACTCTCTTGACCTCCCTCTCCTCCCCTAATCCTCACCCCCCACCTCTCTCCCTCTCTCTCCCTCTCCTCCCCCTCTCGCCCTCTCTGCCCCCCCCTCACCCTCACTCTCATCCCCCCTTCCTCGTACTCTCCCCCCCCTCCCCTTCTCTCTTCCCCTCTCTCACTCTCTCTTCCCCCTTCCCTCTTTGTCCCCTTCCCTCTTCCCCTTACCCTCCCCCTCCCTCATCCCCCTCCCCCTCCTCAACCTCTCCCCTTTGACCCCCATCTTCCTATCCCTCCCCCTCCTCCTCTCGCTCTCCCCCCCACTCCCCTCTCCTTGTCCTCTCCCACTCTCCCTCACCCCCTTCCTTCCCCCCTACCCTGCTCCCCCTCCCTCCCCCCCTAACCCTCTCACCACCCACCCTCATCTCCCAATCCCTCTCCCCCACCCCTCCCCCACCCTCTCCCCACCTCTCCCCCTCCCTCCCACCTACCCTCTCCCCACCTCCCTCCCTTGCTCCCACCCACCCTCTCCCCACCTCCCTCCCTCCCGCCCACCCTCTCCCCACCTCTCTCCCTCCCTCGCACCCACCCTCTCCCCCTCCACCTCCTCACTCTCTCATCCTCCCTCTCCTCCCTCCCCTTCTCTCCCTCTATGTCCCCTTTCCTCTCCCCCTCACCCTCCCCCTCCCTCCTCCCCACTCCCCCTCCTCCTCTCCCTCTCCCCCCCTCATCATCCTCTCTCACCCTCTCTCCTTCTACCATTTCCTCCCTCCCTACCCCTCCCCATATCCCACTACCTCCCTCCCTCCTCACCCGTCTCCCCCTCCCTCCATCCCCGCCCTCTCCCCATCCCTCCATCCCTGCCCTCTCTCCATCCACCTCCTCAATCTCTTTCCCTCCCTCTCCTCCCCCCTCACCCTCTCCCCCACCTCACCCTCTCTCCCACCTCACCCTCTCTCCCTCTCCCTCCCTCTTTTCCCCCCTCCCTCGCCCTCCCTATCCACCCCCCCTCCTCTGCCTATCCTCTCCTTGTTAAGATTAAACCTAGACTAGCAAGATCACTGAAAGAAGCATAATCACAAGATAGACACAAATTTACCCTGGGAAACCCTCATGGGGTAGAAAACCCAGCAAAGCTTTCCTCAATAAGATGATCAACCAAAATACAAGATGTGCTCCCTCCTTCTTCACCTCCTTAGCAAATATCCCAGACAAGTGCGCTACTTTTCTCAAGTGAGCAAGTGTGTCTAATGAGGAGTTCACCTCCTCTATTTATACTAACTCCCGACCACCAAAAATACCTAATGGGGCCGACCTTTCCTGGAGAAGTCTAATAACCCCTAAAATATAACCTCAGGGCCGACCCCCACATGGTGGGTCTAATAACCCTAGTTACCACAACTTCTCGGAGGAATAAACATCTCTGGATACATAGTAGAATCACCTCGGAGGGATGGAACATATCCGGAATAAATAATATACAAATATAATATTCTTAGAAGTTACAATATTCAACACTCCCCCTTAACGAGAAGGATATTATAACAACATCTGTAGGAGCAAGGATTCAATGGCTACATCATACATGATACATCTATAAATCATCGGAAGCTTTCTTCAATTCATCATCATCAGTAACTTGACTAGTTACTGAAGCATCAACATCATCATCAGAATCGTCATCACACGATCAACAACATCGTCATCATACAATCATCAACATCATCATCATATGATCATCAACATCGTCGTCACATGATCAACATCATCGTCATCAGCATCGTCATCACATGATCAACAGCATCGTCATCATACGATCATCAGCATCATCATCATACGATCATCAGCATCATCATCAGCATCGTTGTCACACGATCAACAACATCATCATCAGTGTCGTCATCACACGATCAACAGCATCGTCACCATACGATCAATCCTATTCTCTTTAGGACCTATGTCCATGGATGATGCAATCCTGTCATGTACCTTTTGACCCGAAGTCCAGGGACGATCAAGTCCTATCATGTACCTTTTGAACCGAAGTCCAGGGATGATCCAGTCTTATCATGTACCTTTTGAACCGAAGTCCAGGGACGATCCAGTCCTATCATGTACCTTTTGAATCAAAGTTCAGGGACGATCCAGTCCTATCATGTACCTTTTGAACCGAAGTCCAGGGACGATCCAGTCCTATCATGTACCTTTTGAACCGAAGTCCAGGGATGATCCAGTCCTATCATTTCTCGGAGACCTCATGTCTACGGCTCAATTCAAAAGACCAAAGTCCGAGGATGATCCAATCCTCAACCGTACATTTAGGACCACATCCAAGGATGACTTAATCCTCAATCGTACATTTAGGACCACGTCCAAGGATGACTTAATCCTCAACCGTACATTTAGGACCACGTCCAAGGATGACTTAATCCTCAACCGTACATTTAGGACCACGTCCAAGGATGACTTAATCCTCAACCGTACATTTAGGACCACGTCCAAGGATGACTTAATCCTCAACCGTACATTTAGGACCACGTCCAAGGATGACTTAATCCTCAACCGTACATTTAGGACCACGTCCAAGGATGACTTAATCCTCAACCGTACATTTAAGACCATGTCCAAGGATGACTTAATCCTCAACCGTACATTTAGGACCACGTCCAAGGATGACTTAATCCTCAACCATCCACCAAGGACTTCATTCTCGAAGACATATGTCTACGGCTCTCTTTAGGACTGAAGTCCAGGGATGATCCAATCCCCTCACATGTCTATCATGGGTACAAGTATCTTCATTCATACAAGTACAAATATACTCAAAACATCAGGGCATCATATATCCTCATCATCAAAACATGTATCCTCACCATCAAAACATGTATATAAAAACATGTATCCTCATCATCAAAACATGTATATAAAAACATGTATCCTCACCATCAAAACATGTACATCAAAACATGTATCCTCATCATCAAAACATGTATATCAAAACATGTATCCTCATCATCAAAGCATGTATATCAAAACATGTATCCTCATTAATAACATCTATCATCAAAAGCAGGTATACATCTATCATCAAAAGCATGTATACATCTATCATCAAAAGCATGTATTCTCACTAATACATCTATCATCAAAACATGTATACATCTAACATCAAAAGCATGTATTCTCACTAATACATCTATCATCAAAAGCATGTATACATCTGTCATCAAAAGCATGTATTCTCACTAATACATCTATCATCAAAAGCATGTATTCTCACTAATACATCTATCATCAAAAACATGTATACATCTATCATCAAAAGTAAAAATATAAGAGTCCTAAATCTAAAAATAATTCTAACTAAGTGCAGTAAATAGGTAACCTCATCATTGATGAGACCGACTTGTTATCAGATACTATGCTACTCCCCCTTTCGAGGAGAGTCCTTTTGAACTACACCAAGCGTGTCTCGGAAGTATTCAAACTTCACTCGAGACAAAGGTTTAGTCAAGATATCAGCAATCTGATCCTCAGTGCTTATATACTCGATCTTGATAGCTCCTCTCTGCACCATGTCTCGTATATAGAAGTATCGGATCTCAATGTGTTTTGACTTATCGTGGAACACAAGATTTTCAGTCATCTTAATGCAACTTTGATTATCACACATAATCACAGTGGGATCCATTTCTAAGTCAAACACTCCAGATAATAGTTTTTGAAGCCATACTGCTTCACAGCTGGTAGAGCAGGAAGCTATATATTTTGCTTCAGCAGTACTGAGGGCCACACTAGATTGTTTCTTGCTGAACCATGAAACCATGGCAGATCCAAGACCATAACATCCACCTGAAGTACTTTTTATGTCTGAGACACTACCTGCCCAGTCAGAATCTCAGTAACCATGTAACCTGAGTTCATGACCTCCGAGATAATATAGACCAAAATCTAATGTACCTTTTAGGTACCTCATTACATGCTTTGTAGCTATTAGGTGAACCTTTCTAGGTTCTACTAAATACTGACTTAGGGTATTTACAGCAAAGCATATATCAGGCCTAGTATTTGTTAAATACATCAATGATCCAATTATTTGTCTATATAGAGTTATGTCCACTAATTCTGATGAATCATTGACCAATAACTTCAAGTTGGAGTCCATGGGAGTGGCCATGGATTTACATTCCAACATATCAAATCTTTTGAGAATCTCTACAGTATACTTACCTTGATTTAGAAAGATCCCTTTTGATTCTTTCCATACTTCTAAGCCTAAGAAGTAGTGCATTAATCCGAGATCTTTCATCTCGAATTTTGAAGAAAGCTTCTTCTTACTTTCAATAATTTGTTTCTCATTTCCAATTAGAAATAGATCATCTACATATAACAACAATATAATTGGTTCATCATCCATCACTTTGAGATAAATATTGGGGTCATCTTTACTTTTGGTAAAGCCCATGCTTGTTAAGAAATTGTCAATCCTTTCGTACCAAGCCCTGGGAGCTTGCTTTAATCCATATAATGCCTTTTTTCAGTTTGCATACATGGGTTCTTCCGTCCTTGACCTCAAATCCTTGTGGTTGTTCTATGTATACTTCTTCTTCAATTACACCATTCAGGAAAGCTGTCTTAGCATCCAGTTGGTGCAATTTCCACTTCATCATGGATGCAAGTGCCATGATAGTTCTAATTGAAGTATACCTAGCAACTGGTGCAAATGTTTCTTCATAGTCAATTCCCTCTTTCTGAGAGAATCCTCTGGCAACAAATCTTGCCTTGTATTTTTCAATGCTACCATCTGCAGCATGTTTTATCTTGAAACTTCATTTGGAAGAAACTACGCTTTTGTCTTTTGGTTTGGGGACTATATCCCAAACATCATTCTTCATTATTGACTGATACTCTTCTGTCATTGCTTCTACCCATTCTTTCTTCTGAGCTGCCTCTTCATAGCTGGTAGGTAGTTGATCCACAAGATCACACATCAAGGCCATATAGTTGGATACTAGCTTTGGTTTCTTTCTTTCTCTAGTGGAGTCTTCAGGAGCTCCATATCTTTCAGCCCCTTGAATAATATCTCTAGCCCATGCTGGCCTTCTTTTCTTAGATAAGTCTGAAATAGGAGGCTCTTGTGGTTCCAAAGAGTCATGATCCTCTGGTGAATCATCTTCAGGAATGGGCACAGCCTCTGTGATTCTATGAGATGTATCTTCTTCATAGATTTCTTCAAGTTGGCACTTTTTGGATTTCTTAAGAGCTGCTTCTTCATCAAATGTTACATCTCTACTTATTTTATGTGATGAAAACCTGGAATATAAATTCTGAAGGCTTTGGATGATTCACAATACCCAACAAATATTCCCTTCTTACCAAAAGGGTGTAACTTGGTTCTCTTTTCTTTTGGAATGTGGATGTACACAGGACACCCAAATATTTTAAGATGACTTACCTCAGGCTTCTTTCCTGTAAACACTTCTTCTGGAGTTCTGAAATCAAGAGCACTATGAGATAATCTATTTTGCACATATACTGTTGTCTTGGCTGCTTCAGCCCATAGATACATGGGAAGATCTTGGTCATGTATCATAGTCTTCACAGCTTCCATGATTGTTCTATTTTTCCTTTCAGCCACCCCATTTTGTTGGGGATTATAGGGAGTAGTTAGTTCCCTTTTGATTCCAGCTTCTTTACAAAAGTCTTCAAAGTCTTTTGAGGTAAATTCCCCACCATTATCTGTTCTGAGAATCTTGATTTTCTTTTCTGAGAGATTTTCTATTAGAGCCTTGAACTCTTTGAATTTTCCAAAAACTTCATTCTTACCTTTTAGGAAGTATATCCAAGTTTTCCTTGAATAGTCATCAATGAATGAAAGATAGTATTCAAACCCACTTAGAGAAGTAGTGGGCATTGGTCCACATACATCTGAGTGTATTAGCTCCAAAATGTTCTTAGTCTTTGTTTCACTCTTTGGAAAGGGGTTCTTGACATTTTTCCCTTTCTTACATCCTTTGCATGAGCCATCATGATCAACTTTCAAATCTGGTAATCCTATAACTACCTTGCTTACATAGGGTAAGGCTTTATAGTTGATGTGAGCTAATCTTCTATGCCATAGCTCAGTGGGGCTAGAGATCTCATGAGCAAGGGTAGCTTCTGGATGACCCTTGAGCTTATAGAGACCTCCTTCTTCTTCACCAATGACAACTGCATCTTTAATTATCTTTCCTTTGGACCACATGAGTACTTGTACATCTATGAAAGCCACTCTAAAACCTTTCTTATCTAGTGCTGAGATAGAGAGTAGGTTCTTCTTTAAACCTGGTACATATAAGATGTCTTTCATCTTCAAGGGTGTTCCAGAATCTAGCTTGTAGCTAGCTTCACCAATTCCTTTGATGGGATATTGGTAATCATCTCCTAGAGATACCTTTTGTGAAGAAGACTTTTCTTCAAGGTTTGAGAAAGTCTTTCTTTGACCTGTCATGTGCTTCGAAGCACCACTGTCAATAAGCCATGTATCTTCTACAGGAGATATAGATCCAGAGAGTGCAGAGAATAGAACATATTCTTCTAGATCTTCTTTCTTCACTTTATATCTTTTCTTCCTAGGTCTTACCTCTACCTCTTCTTCTTCTTCTTCTTCTTATTCCTCTTCACTGTCATTTTCTGCCATATGTGCATGGTGTCTTTTGTGGACAAACTTCTTCTTTTGTGAAGGACAAAATCTGAAGATGTGTCCTAGTTTATGACAAACTTCTTCTTACTGGATTGGGCCCTTTCCTCCTTTTAGGTCTAGAGAAGTGTTGAGATCCTTTGTGGTCAACTTTCTTGATATGACTCATTCTTCTTCTTTTGGTATGGGTGGCCAAAGATTGGTCATCCTCTTTGAGAAGAGCTTCTCTATTGGCTACTCTAGCTTCTTCTTGAACACAATCCTCCCATACTATATCAAACTTCATGCTCTCTTTTCTGGCACACATGGTTTGTATGAATGATTCCCAAGGTCTAGTGAGACCATTGAGAGCAGTCATCACAAGTTCATCCTCATCAAGATAACCTATTGCATCTAGTTTCTCCTTGATTTGTGAGACCCTTGAGAAGTAGTCTTGAATGGATTCTCCTTTGTGCATCTTGGTACTCTTCAATTGAGTCCTTAGATTCATCTTCCTATTGATGTTCTTTCCTTCATACATTCTTCCTAGGGCATCATACATCTCCTTTGGAGTCTTCTTGGAGGCCACTTGGGGAATCAAGTGGTCTTTAATAGAATCAGCTATGATTCTCTTTGCCCTAATCAAATCCTTCCTATGCTTTTCTTTGGCTTCATCTCCTTCTGGTTCTGCAACTTCATCCTTGATATAATGAGCAAGATCATTCTCTTCAAGAATGAGACCAATTATGTATTTCCATGCCCGAAATTTTTTTAAACCTTCTAGATTGTCTTCAAGCTTAGTGTTTGGAGCCATCTTCTCTTGGGGGAGTCCAAGAGACAGAATAGTAGTTACCTGAACAGTTACCTTTTACTTTTCTGGATCCTGAAACAGAATTTTATCGCACTTTTGGTAGAATTAGGGTTTGACTTTCCTGGAGTTCTACCCAACCAAAAAGTTCGATCTAGGGCTCAAAAGATTTGTCTTGAGAAGGGCTATCCAGCCATGTAATCAGATTTCAACAATACCAACTTTCTGCTGAAACCAATTTCTCATTTATCGCACTTTTGGTAGAATTAGGGTTTGACTTTCCCGGAGTTCTACCAAACCAAAAAGTTTGATCTAGGGCTCAAAAGATTTGTCTTGAGAAGGGCTGAAATCCTAAACTTCACCGGAGAGAGAGAGAGAGATTCTTACCTTGTGAAAGATGTCCTATTCAGTCTAGCTCTGATACCATGTTAAGATTAAACCAAATAGACTAGCAAGATCACTGAAAGAGGCATAATCACAAGATAGACACAAATTTACCCTGGGAAACCCTCATGGGGTAGAAAACCCAGCAAAGCTTTCCTCAATAAGATGATCAACCAAAATACAAGATGTGCTCCCTCCTTCTTCACCTCCTTAGCAGATCTCCCAGACAAGTGCGCTACTTTTCTCAAGTGAGCAAGTGTGTCTAATGAGGAGTTCACCTCCTCTATTTATACTAAATCCCGACCACCAAAAATACCTAATGGGGCCGACCTCTCCTAGAGAAGTCTAATAACCCCTAAAATATAACCTCAGGGTCGACCCCCACATGGTGGGTCTAATAACCCTAGTTACCACAACTTCTCGGAGGAATAAACATCTCCGGATACATAGTAGAATCACCTCAGAGGGATCGAACATCTCCGGAATAAATAATATAGAAATATAATATTCTTAGAAGTTACAATATTCAACACTCCTTACCCTCTCTCCCTCTCTCTCCCCCTCCCTCCCACCCCACCCTCTCCCCCTCCCCCTCCTCACTCTCTCGACCTCCCTCTCCTCCCCCCCTTTCTTGCCCCCTCCCCATCTATCCCTCTCTCTCCCTCTCCTTACCCGCTCTACCGCCCCCACCGTCCATCTCATCCCCCCCCCTCCTCCTCCTCTCCCCACCTCCCCCTCTCTCCCTCTCATCCTCTACTCACCCTCAAACTCCCCTTCCCCTTCTCCCACTTCCTCCCTCCCTCTCCCCCTCCTCACCCTCTCCCCCTCTCTCACCTTCCCTCTCACCCGTACCTCTCTCCCTCTCACTCTCACTCCCCCTCTCTCACTCTCTCACCCACTCACTCCCACTCCCCCTCTCCCTCTCCCCCCTCCTCACCCTCTCCCCATCTCCCTTTATCTCCTTATCCATCCCCCTCCCTCCTCCCCACTCCCCCTTGTCACCCTCTCCCCCTCGTCACCCTCTCCCCCCTGACCCTCATCTCCCTATCCCTCCCCCTCCTCCTCCCCCTCTCCCTCTCCACCTCCTCACTCTCTCTCCCTCATTCTCCTCATCCCTCCCCTCCCTCTTCCACCCTCTCCCTCTATCCCTCTACCCTGCACCCTCACCTTCTCTCTCCCCCTCACCCTCCACCTCCCTCCTCCCCCCTCCCCCTCCTAACCCTCTCCCCCTAGAACCTCATCTCCCTATCCCTCCCACTCCTTCTCTCCCTCTTCCTCTCCCCCCCTCCCCCCTACTTGTCCTCTCCCCCCCTCTTCCCCTCTCCATCTCCCCCTCCCTCCCCCCTCCCCCTCTCCCTCTCCCCCCCACACTACCCTCGCTATCCCTCACCCTCTTGCCCTCCCCACTCCCTCCCACTACCTCCTACCTCTCCCTCTCCACCTCCTCACTCTCTCTCCTTCCCTCTTCTCCCCCCTCATCTCCCTCTCCCACTCTGACCCTCTCTCCCTCCCCCTCCCTCTCCTCCCCCTCTTTCCCTCCCCCTTCCCCTCCTCCTCTCCCACTTCCTACTGCCCCACCCTCTCCACCTCCTCACTCTCTCTCCCTCCTTCTCCTACCCCCCTCCTCTCCCTCTCCCACTCTCCCCCTCTCTCCCCCCCTTCCCTCTCCTACCCCTCTCCCCTTACCACCCCTTTCCCTCTCTACCCTACCAGCTCCCCCCCCTCGCACCCTACCCCAACCTCTCCTCCTCCTCACTCTCTCCCCCTCCCTCTCCTCTGCCCTCCTCCCCCTCCCTCTCCTCCGCCCTCCTCCCCCACTCTCCCTCGCCCTCCCCCCCTCCTCCCCCCTCACCCTCCCCTCCTCTCCCTCCCCCTCCCCCTCCTCACCCTCTCACCCCAACCCTCATCTCCCTATCCCTCCCCCCCTCTCGCCCTCTCCATCTCCCCCTCCCTCCCCCCCCTACCCCTCTCCCTCTCCCCCCCCCCTCATTTCACTATCCAACCCTTCTCCCCCTCCCTCCCCCCCCTACCCCTCTCCCTCTCCCCCCCCGTCATTTCACTATCCAGCCCTTCTCACCCTCCCCCCCTCCCACTGCCTCCTACCCCACCCTCTCCACCTCCTCACTCTCTCTCCCTCCCTCTCCTCCCCCCTCCTCTCCCTCTCCCACTCCCCCTCTCTCCTCCCCCCTCCTCTCCCTCTCTCCCTCCCCCCTCCCCCTCCTCACCCTCTCCCCCTCCTCACCCTCTCCCCCTCTCTCCCTCCCCCCCTCCCCCTCCTCACCCTCTCCCCCCCGACCCCCATCTTCCTATCCCTCCCCCCCTCCTCGATCTCTCCCCCCCTCTTCCCCTCAACATCTCCCTCTCCCACTCTGACCCTCTCTCCCTCCCCCTCTTTCCCTCCCCCTCTCCCACTGCCTACTGCCCCACCCTCTCCACCTCTTCACTCTCTTTCCCTCCTTCTCCTACCCCCTCCTCTCCCTCTCCCACTCTCCCCCTCTCTCCCCCCCTCCCTCTCCTACACCTCTCCCCTTACCACCCCTTGCCCTCTCTGCCCTACCAGCTCCCCTCCCTCGCACCCTACCCCAACCTCTCCACCTCCTCACTCTCTCCCCCTCCCTCTCCTCTGCCCTCCTCCCCCACTCTCCCTCGCCCTCCCCCCCTCTCCCTCCCCCTCCCCCCTCTCTCCCTCCACCCTCCCCCTCCTCACCCTCTCACCCCAACCCTCATCTCCCTATCCCTCCCCCCCTCTCGCCCTCTCCATCTCCCCCTCCCTCCCCCCCTACCCCTCTCCCTCTCCCCCCCCACCCTCATTTCACTATCCCTCCCCTTCTCACCCTCCCCCCCTCCCACTTCCTCCTACCCCACCCTCTCCACCTCCTCACTCTCTATCCCTCTCTCTCCTCCCCCCTCCTCCCCCCTCCTCTCCCTCTCCCCCCCCCTCCTCACCCTCTCCCCCCCGACCCTCATATTCCTATCCCTCCCCCCCTCCTCGATCTCTCCCCCCCTCTTCCCCTCTCCATCTCGCCCTCCCTACCCCCTCCTCCCCCTCTCCCTCTCCCCCCCCACCCTCATCTCAATATCCCTCCCCCTCTCTCCCTCCCCCCCTCTCCCACTGCTCCCTACCCCACCCTCTCATCCCCCTCTCTCCCTCCCCCTCCCCTCTCTCCCTCCCCCTCCCTCTCTTCCCACTCTCGCCCTCCCCCCCTCCCCCTCTCCCTCTGCCTCCTACCCCACCCTCTCCACCTCCTCACTCTCTCTCACTCCCTCTCCTCCCCCCTCCTCTCCCTCTCCCACTCTCCCCCTCCCCCTCCCTCTCCCTCTCCTCCCCCTCTCGCCATATGCCCCCTCCCTCTCACCCTCTATGCCCCGCCCGCTCCCCCCCGTCTCTCTCTCTCTCTCATTAGTCTTCTAAACACTATACTCAATAAGATTGAAAAAACAAAATAAATGAACATAAAGAACCCTACTCTAAGATTTGAGAATGGACAAAATTTGTATTAGAATTTAATCTTCTTAATGTTATACTCAATAAGATTGAAAAAACAAAATAAATGGAAAAGAGAGTGAACATAAAGAACCCTACTCTAGGATTTGAGAAGGGACAAAAATTGTATCAGAATTTAATCTTCTTAGCACTATACTCAAATAAAATTGAAAAAACAAAAGTAACACTATACTCAATAAGAATGAAAAAAAAAAAATCAACACTAAGTCAATAAGATTGAAGAAACAAAATAAATAAAAAAGAGAGCAAACATAAAGAAACCTACTCTACTCTAGGATTTGAGAAGGAACAAAAAATTGTATTATAATTTAATCTTCTTAACATTATACTCAAGATTGAAAAAACAAAATAAATGAAAAAGAGAATAAACATAAAGAACTCTACTCTAGGATTTGAGAAGACAAAATTTGTATTAAAATTTAATCTTCTTAACACTATAAGATTGAAAAAACAAAATAAATGAAAAAGAAAGCAAACATAAAGAACACTAAGATTGGAGAAGAGACAAAAATTGTACTTTATTATTAATCATTTTAAAAGTGTTATAGTTTTTAATGTATTTCACTTAATAAAAAATACTTAATTATAAAAATGGATTAAAATCTAAACACATGATTCATAATAAAATATAAATCAATAAAATTGAATCTAAACCCATGATTCATAATAAAATATAAATCAATAAAATTGAATTCCCATTATAAATCAATAAAATTGAATCTAAACTCATGATTCATAAAAAAAAAAAAATCGATAAAATTGAATTCACAAATTGAATCTAAACCCATGATTAATAATAAAATATAAATCAATAAAATTGAATTCACATAACATGCACAACTTTAACTTTCATTTTAAGTAATCTAAAACTTTCCGGACATAGTATAGACAACTTTCATTTTATTTTAATATTTTTATAAAAACTTGCTCTTATAGATGTAAAGAAACAAATATCAACCTAATTTTTTTACAAACTAAAAAACAAAAACTTTATATCTAAATATATTTAAATTAAGTAGAAGCTTAACTTATACAAGCGTGCCATCGAGTTCGTTTATTGCACCAAGTGAAACGAAGTGCTTTATAGCTGAGTATGGGGGAGATGTTGTAAAGTTACACCTTTGTCCTTATTATACACCTTTGTCCTTATTATACGTTATTGCACCAAGTGAAAAGAGGTGCTCTACATCCCCAGTATGGATTAAAATAATATATTATGAAAAGTAATTAAAAAATAGATGTTGGTTTATAAAATAAAAAATTAAACCCTAAACCTGGATCTATCAATTAATAGAGATTAAATTTAAAAAAATAAATACACCTCAAGAAATTGAATCCCTCTTGATAGATACCGGTTTAAGATGGATCTATGTTAGTTCCTTGCCCACTCCTATACTCTATGCACATGGCACGAAGGTGACTCCATTAAACTCACTCCCTCGTAACATATCCAAAAATTGTTAAACAAGATTATGGTTACGGTTAAGATTACTCGAAGGCCGGAAACTACCATACACGATTACGGTTTTAAACTTCGGTTCCACGCCACAACCAAACCTAAACCTAATCTGATAAGACGACCATACACCAATAATTTACGTGGAAGAAGTACGATTGCAGGCTTAAAGGAAGCAATGGGCGCATGTTCGTGTCTTCTTTTTACGTCACTGAGGTAAATACGCTTATTCTCGCTGCCACCAATCTCAGAAGTTAATATAAAATTATTCATAACCAGGTACTCAAGTACGAGCCCACGAGCCATCTGAAAAATGAAATATTGCAGGATATTGTGTTCGCAAGATATTATGAGGTGAAATGCTATGGGATTCACGAAGCTACTATTGTAGTGAACATATTTAAGGTTCACTGATTTCGAAAATCCGAAGGTTAGGGTTTCTATTGATTTGTTTACTGTTATGGGCCAATACCCAAAAGTTGCAAACGTGCATCAATATATCACCGCAATATCCTTCCCTGCTACTTATTTTATATATACAGTTCTAAAGATTTTGAGGATCAACTTTCAAGTTAATGTAATCATATCAAATTATCTTCTCGCTGGCGACGGCGTCGTGCAGTGCACTACCTGTTACGGAAGTATTATATCTGAATACAATTTAAACGGGCATCTTGAGCCGGTATCCAATCCGAACCCTCTCTCTCATTGCAGATAATTCAATCAATTTAAGAACTTCAGGGTATTGCTGTTCAATTCAATAATTAAGGGTTTCGCTATAAGACCATTAAATCTAGACCTGCATACTATTAAATCTAAACCTAAACCTAAACCTAAATGGTTATATAATTCATTCACCTCATACCATTTAATCTAAATATGCATACCATTAAATCTAAATCTAAATTTAAATTGGTATATAATTCATTCACCTGTACGTTATATATGATTTTTTACAACGGATTGATCAAATTTTTGACAATTTGTATTGAAGATTTAGCATATTTAAAACAAAACAAAAAAAAACAATTCAGAAAGCAAAACTTTGGTAAGAGAACCCAAAATCAGTCAGGCATCATTAAGTTTCAACCCAGGAGAACCCAACAAACTCCGCGTAAGAGAAGTTAATAGGAGGAGATACTACCTGAAGCCATCGCTGAAATTTGGTACTTTGACACTGCCGCCGCAGGATTCGAATGCCTGATTTGTTTCCGAGGAACTGATCTGAAAAAACAAAGTTCAAATTTAGAGAGCCAAACGAAGGATGCTTTTCTCATGCACGCTACCCAATCCGTTGGCATAGCGTATGTGATGGCAAAGTGGGCCGTATAATACTCTCATCTTAATCATCTTAAACGTTTAAAACACGATTTGAAAACACCTTCTAAATGTGAAAGAAGCCCAACAATTCAATAAAAAGTGTTTTTCCATTTAAATTTCATATTTCTTAAAAGATAATTTAGGTTCTATCTATGTCTCCTTCTATAAGGTTGAATCTTTACTACGATTAAAATCATTTTAGTTATGAGAGTGTCACGGTAAGAGAGAAGCATACACAAAACCATGATTATGGATATGGTTCATTTGATGGGTGAACGGCAACGTAATATATGTATGTAAAATTTATGCGATTAAAACAATAAATATTATAAATAGGATTTCAATTCACATAATTGTATGGAATTATAAATACATATATTAATGGATCAAATTTAATATAAAGAAATTGTAATTTAAAACAACTTCTAAAAAGTATTGGATAATCTATGAAACCATATAAATACATTATGAATATTTAAAAAGGAAAAATAAGATTTTTATAACCAAAATATATTTACAAATTGCATGTATTGAGTGATCTTTTTCCAACATTCGAATCTCCTTGCAATTCAATGATCAAGCTACTGTTACCATTGCCATTAGTGTGTATTAGAAAAGAAAAAATGAGATTTCCTTAACCAAAATATATTTACAAATTGCATGCATTGAAACCCAATCCAGTTGTACCCCTATGATCACTTCATTAATCATAGAGTAGCTAATTGCACCAACTAGATCTTTCCGACATTGGAGTCTCCCTTCAAGTCAGTGATCGAGTTGTACCATTATCATCATCATTACCATTGCATTGTCTTATCAATAGCTCTCCAATCCAATGCACATCATCAATTTCAAGTGTTATCATATGTGGAAAATCAGAAATCATCCCCACCATCCACACCTATATTACTAGAAACAAAAAGATGGTTTACATTCTAGGGACAAAATAGTGTAGATATGGGTATGATATGAAGATTAACATTTTCTAAGGTCGTTCCTATTTCTAGAATCAATAACCATTTATCATGAAACAAATCAATTCTTTGAATGATTATTTGAAAAATATTTTCAATTTCTTTGAGAAATAGTTTCATTTCTTATTGTTTTGAGATTTTTTTTTTATGCATCCTTTTTCTAGGAATATTTATGAATGTGGGTGGCCATATTTTACAACACATAATTGATACACTAGTAGATGGAAAATTTAATGTGGTTGAATGTTGTAGAAAGAATCCTAGACCATATTACCTATTGCTTTCATTGAATTTCAAAGAACTACTTTAGCTCAAGTTCATGTCTAAGTGAAGAGAATAATTGCTAACTAGAGCGAGAAGCTTGGAGTCTTCAAATATTACCAATTTTCCAATAAGTAATGTTAAATTTTAATGTGGTATATTAATTTTTTTCAAATTATATTTCCTCCATCATCCATAAGTTGTAGAACATTATAAAATTTGTTACCTATAAAATATAAGAAATTCATAACTCTTAATTATATAAAGGATCGACAAAACATGTAGAGATTTCCATAATGCAAAAGGGGGATTGACTAGTTTTATGGTTTAAGTGTGAAGGTTCCTAATGACATGGACTGTGCACTAGCTATTTTTCCGAAAGTTTCTTAAGAATGTTGGGGCTTGCTCTTTAGTAATATAAAAAAATTTAATTAAATTTTTTTAATTAATGCTATAATATAATTTTTTTAATTAATGTTATAATATAAAGTTTTTTAAATTAAATTAATATTGTTTTGTCAATATTATTATTTGTATTTCAACTTTTAAAATGCCTAAAATATTGTATTGTAATATTTAAAGTTTCTTTTCTTTGACACGGGCATTATGTCGACTATTCATGTAGAAACGAATGGTTAAAATGTTGAAAATGTAAGAGTACAACAACGACAACAAGTTAGAAGACAAGTATTAAATCAAATGCAACAACTCATTGAAGAAGAAAGGGAAGAGAAGAGGAGACAAAAAATGAGCGCCAAAGATTATGACGACAAGAACTTACTGAGGATCAAAGGGAAGAACAACAAATAAAATATCGTGAAAGAAAAAGTGTACAACAACAAAGAATCAATGATCACCGGAGGGAAGAGCAACAAACAAAGGATTCTGAAAGAAAAATAATGCAATTGCAAGGAATGAATGAAGAACATATGACTTCTCATAGAAGTCAAAAGTGATATCATGTAAGAGCACATTGACAAAGACAATTGGAAGGTCTAAGGGAGGCAATGACACAAACAGTTCCTATTTCTATTAATAATACCAATCACCCAAATCATCAATGAGCAGTGACTGATGATGGTGAATTGCATACATCAAAATCAAATATATTTGCGGTTACCTCTGAAGATGAAGTTGTCGTACACAAAATATTTTGCAAAATAATTAATAAATTAGGTCATCTTCAACTGTTTCATGTCTATGAGGAGTCTTATCGTCGGATTCAAGTAGTTACTACTATGAAAGGGGCGATGTGTATGAGATGTAAAAGTGAGCATACCCATCATAGGTTTTCATCTCAAAACCATATGAATCTGGGTTTGAAACATTTGGTCGTTGCAAGTCTTACTCAAATCGAAGAGATGTTGATTGCACGAGCCAACACAATTTTGCAATTTATGCATTCAATAGGTAGGCAATAGAAATATAGAGGACACGCCATCAGTTTTCCTCAAGAGGTTAAACATGTTGCCAAAAAAATACCTCGATATATTAAAGATTTGGATTTAATGATTGCCCTGCAAAAAAAAGTTCAGCAAAGCTCCAACTATGATTTTGTTGTTAGAAAAAAAAAAGTAATGGATGAATTACTGTGAAAGATTCAAAATTATCCATATTATCGTGATGTTGAAGTTGATTTCTGATCCATAGAGGAGTTGTCGAAAAATGTGACAAATATTTCACAAATGATAAATTCTATTATATTACCAGATATGGAAGATGACATGGACTTTGCAATGTTGGAAGGGGTCCCAGGTCCTGATGATATCTTAGAAGGTGTTGACACAACATCATTTGCTTCAAGGCCTCCAATTCACATAGGGAAATTGCACTTATTTGAGCTTGGGTGAATAATCCTAATGGAGAGGTAGACCACATAGACGATGAATCTATGGATGAACTCGTGACAGTAGATATTGTAAGGGAGGAAGGATCTTCCTCAGTCTCTATATATCCATTCAACTCTGATAAGAGAGGTAATCATCGTTCATTCACGCGTAGGGCACACGAGCATTCACTTCCATCAATTTTGATAATGTAGACACAATGTGTTCTTTGTTCGACACATTGCTCGAAACAATGGTAGGCTGATGGGATAATTGGTCTGGTCGATGGCTTGAATTTTGGCAACTTTATATTGGTCATTGTAGCCATTATAATAATTGATTGATAATCCAAACGTCGATTTAGACAAATAAAATCTGACATTATTGATTCTTCGACCAATATGTTAATATCAATATTGACAGAAGTGATGAGTCGATATCGATGGACACTGAGTCTGAATTGATAATATTCAATCGGAAACAAAAATGTAAGATAGTTATCTTTGTAAATTTTGTAAGCAACTCATCATGTCAATGGCTAACAATATTCTGGAACGTGGGGATGATCAAAGTGACCTCTTGAGAACAATGCGTCTGACATGTATGAGTTGGAAGTCGACAGGTTTCTTTGATCATGACAGTCAACCATCAGCGGAGAAATTTTTTTGCATCCTCCATGATAGCTTCCTTGATTCTTTGCAGCGTATATGAACAGATAAATTACTTCAATCAACAGAGCTTCCATTTTTGCAGTTTTCTTTCACCTCAGGATTGCTTCAAGGTTCGAGCAATTAAAAATAATATAGGTACCAACCAATTTTTAATATTGCAAGTGCTCTGCATTAATATTCAGGGATACTATCAGTCAAAGTGCCTTCATAGCTAAAATATGCATTCAATACACATTGTTTGACACAAGGGTAGAGAAACAACTATACCTGGGACCCTTTTCATGGATTTTGCATAATTGGTGACCTTCTATCTTGAACCAACACCTTCAAAAACGTTTTCCCATACTTTCATACGCAATATTTCTCAATCTTTGATGGAGTATCCACATGCAAGCAGTTACACACGAGCAATCTTTTCTCTATTTGCAGGTTCTCTTTACAAGCATCTCAATTTCTTAGGTTTGAGCCATCAAATACCGAGCATGCTAATGATCGTTAATATTTTTCTTGCAGGTTCCTTTCTACCTCTCAAGTTCGTACCGTTCCTCCTTTGCTGCTGCTCTCACCCAACCAAAAGAGAACGGAAACGGTGCCAGATGTTGACTTCAAGCAGATAGAAGTATTATACACACATTAACCATAAGAAAGAACACATATTGGGCCAAGCGCTTAACCGTTGTATTCATTCAATAGATGGTATACTTATACATGAAGAGAGAGGTTGGAGCGGTTGCACCCACTCCAACCGTTGATTTGTTAAGGTTATCTAATTATATCCTTTAATACATTATAATATATTTTGACTTTAGGAAATGCCTATTAGCCCCCTCAATAGGAGCCACCCTCACTTTAGATACTTTTTACTTAATACCATTATGATACATCGTGCTCAAGCTTCCTTACCAATTTTTGTAAAGAAAAATATTGTTGATCTACCTACAACAGTTGATGAGTTAAAAGAACACTTACAAAATATTCCAAATTCTTGACTTGCTGATATATTAATCAGGTTTGGGAATGTTCTAAGAGGTATGCGTTCATATTGGACCAAGTGTCATGCATAGCTATCTGAATTGATTCAAGAAATAGGATCTCCAACAATATTATTCTCATTGAGTGCAACAGATATGAAATGGCCAGATTTGCATAAATTAATGCTCGGTACATTCCCTATAGATCCAACGCAAACAATTAAATGGAGACATCAAAATGTAATTGGAAATCCTCATATTGTAGAAAGATTTATGCATTTGAGACAAATAATGTTACGAGAAGAGATTTTCTCAAAATTTCATAAGGCTAATGATTATTGGTGTCGCTATGAATGGAAACATCGTGGATCTCCACATTGCATGGATTTCTTTGGCTAAAATATGCTCCCAATATGGACACATTGAACTAGGATGACCCTCTTCAAGTTAGATTTGCAAAGGAATTTTTTGGTAGGTCTATGCATGCTTTCAATCCACGTAATCAACATTAGATAAATATCTCAATTTGACAAGACAATGACAATCATCCTTGCTTAAAGGACACACAAGAAATATTTGCATCTAATCCAATGAAGGTGTAAGAACTGTAAACTCATAAAAATAACAAGACAAACAAATGACGAGCATGCAATAAAAGATCTGATAAATACAATGGATTTGATATCCTGAAGATTTATAAATCTAGTATACAACAAGAAGCAACATGCAATGAAAGGTATGATAAATACAATGGATATGATATCCTGGAGATTTATAAATCTAGTATACAACAAGAAGCAGCATGCAATGAAAGATCTGATAAATACAATGGATATGATATCCTGAAGATTTAAAAATCTAGTATGCAACAAGAAGTAGCATGCAATGAAATATCTGTAACAAAAGAGTACATACCTGGTTAGAAGACCTCGTGATTACCTTGATGGCTCTAAAATGTGCAACTGAAGGTTGTGGGATGACTCTCCACCCAACCAACACTCAACCAAAAAGGATGAGGCCCCGGAGCCCCCAATGATTAACCCTATGCTAGTGTTATCTTACTTTCCTCTCCTCCAGAGTTCCTCTTCCAAGATTCCCAAAGACAAAAAGACCCTTCTCTTCACTTCTTCTCCTCCTTTTCTCCCGTCCTTCTCCCCATTTCTTAATTTCTTATTTAATTTCTATCTTTATGCAAAATTTGTTTTCCATTGCTTCTTTTTCATGTTTCTTCTAATTATTTACCTAATACTATATTACATTATATCATATTATATCAAATATTCCCTATATTCGTATATGAGGGTTTTTATATACTTCCCCCTTCAAGAAACTTCGTCCCGAAGTTATAATCTTCAAGCAATAAATACAATACTTATTCAATCAATCAATCAATCAAGTAAGTACTATAGTATATAGGTAGCTAGTACTATTGTGAATTTTAGAGATTTATATGTGTGGCCACCACATAGAAGTCTCCAAACTGCACTAATACAATCAAACGCCCTAGGTTACAACATGCTCTTAAGTAATTCCCTATGAGTCTAGTATGCAATCATATCAACAATCATGCATCATACATACATAAGCATTAGATAATTAATTAATAATTAATGACTGTGTGTTTGTTTACTTCCTCTTTCCTTACACACCCTCTCCCTGAGAATCATACCATCTAATCAACCTCCCTACACCTCCCCTCCAACTCCGGATGGTCTTGCTCACCATGGCACAGGCCCTCTACTGTAACTTGTCCACTGATCATACAGTAGGCATTAGAAGTTCCCTGGGAAGTTACCATGACATTGCCACCTTCCCAACTTCTAGTAATAATACGGCATCATCGGATTCTAATCAGAATTTGGGCCTCATCGGTACTAGCCAGCATATGGTTCCCGGTACCCCAATCCTGATACTCCCGATACCCCCGATCCTGATATTAGGATCATTATACCCCAGGCATCTCAGAAGGCTATCCTAAGAATCCTCCATAGCACCCTCAAGTCACTAGCCCTGGGCATCAGAATTCCTTCTCCATAAACCTCCCTCCCGGTGAGTATGTCTCCAACTGTGGACTTTGGTCACATCAAAAGTTCTCCGGGAAGTATATGTGGCATTGCCACCTTCCTAACTTCTGGTACAAAATTCAAGCGTTGCTGGCATAGAGATAATTGTTGGTCTTGTCCCCCATCCCATAATATATTTATAGTAGCCATTCTCATTCATGGTTATGGGATCCCATGAAATCATAGAATACTTAGCCTCATCAAGCTATTTGAGCGGATCACTTGGAACAACTGGCACTTTCCATAATGAATAATCATTAGTAACCATTTCTCAATATAATAATATCATGGATCAACCTTGAATCATGTGCTAACAAGAATGTCTAGCCACCAATTCATATTGCATTACATTGCATCATAAGCCATTGTCACAATAAGTCATGCCAAGTTTAACATCTAATGCATTTAGGTGCTTTGTGCTACCATTATAACATAACTGGTCATTAAGCATCTCATTAATATGCCATGATAAGCTACCATAATTCAACATTAGTAATATCAACATAACCTATCATCATATCAAAATATGCATTCTACAGTTAGCAATAAGGATTAGCATGAAATGGTAGCATGTCATATCGAGTATATGATATATTCTCTTATTCCCCACTAATACATGACAGAGCTGTAAAACACCATGTTAAACCACAACATGATTTTATACCATTTATGTGCCAAGTGTCATTTATCTCTAGATGTCATAATTAAGACCATAAATTACCAATTGAGTATCAACAATCAACACATCATGTGCCTTATGTCCTATGCATCTAGAACCCATAATAAACTGACTATCAACATGAAATATGCATCATGGAAACTCAGTAGCAGCATGGAAAAATAAACTGAGTATCATCATGAAATATGCAACATGTGTCTAACTTCAGAAGCCATGCAAGATGATTTCAACAATTACTATAGGACCCTAGTTCACTCGATAATTTTGTGTGGAAGAATTTATGATTTACTATGGTATTGAGATCACCTGATTTTATGTAAGAATTATCAAATCAAACAAAAGGTTCTTTTGGAATTGCACACTTCTCCAATAGGTGGAAATTTAGGGTTCTTAAAACTTGCCATATGATCAAGAAATATTTTTCTAGGAAGGTATTAAAACTAGTTTCCATAAATTTCTGATAGAATGTTTGGTTTTCTAATAGAACAAGGGAAAGACAATCAGGACACCAAGTCTACTACAAGCATTATCTTTACCAAGTCAACATTGGGAAGAGGTCTCAATAGATTTTACCATAGGTATACCAAATTCGGAAGGAAAGAGTGTCATCATGGTAGTAGTGGATTTACTCCCAAAATACGCCCATTTATTATCTCATCAAGAATAGTAGTTTGCAACATTAAATTGTTGTGTATTTTGAAATGATAAAGAGCCAGGGTGAAATTTGATTTTTTTTGTTATGATTGTGAATGTAATGATAAATGAACTTGTCTATTAAATAAAACATGGATGAGTCTAGTTTACCCATTATTACTCATGGAAACCGATCAATGTACCTATTGGTCTTACCATCTCTGAATTGTTGCAATCTTAGTTTTAACAAAGAGGAGTTTTGATAAAATGTTAACAAGTATATCAAGTAGGTAGGATAGTGAAATAGCCTACCCACCTTCAATTATCCAATTCATCAATGAAAGGGGGGAACTCTAGAGAAGACATGTGACTCATAGCCTACCAATGACTAGTGGAGTATGAGGAGGATTATCTAGAGGAAGTCTTGATGAAATTTGGCATGGTGGATAGACATATCAATGAAAAAGAAGACATAAAATTTGGGGTTGTAGATAAAATCACATAGTGAAAACCAATGCTTGATTTTAGAAAAAGGTTGATGGCTTTAAAAGGTGGTGGGATGCAATTTTGATTAACAAGAGGTGATTCAATCTTCTTTATCTTCACCAATATTATTTCACTTAAGTTTTCATGTAAAATGAGAGGGAAGAGGAACTCCTCCACTATTTAATGGATATAACATGACATCATGCAAGCCTTTACTCTACATCATGTTCCATAGATGGTAATCATGTCCATACATGGTTACCTTTTAATTTCATGGTACGGAACATGGAAAGCTCTTACTAGGGGATATATAATCCTTAGTGTATAAATTTCTATGGATTGATGTTTTGCATGCACTTGGGAAATTCCACCTCTATCTTAGAGGTTTTCCATATCTTTACTTCTTTGTCTAAAAACATTGAATAAGCTTCGAGCAAGGACGCACATCTATTCTGATCAAAAACACCATATCAACAAAACAAAAAAATTATACTTGCTTGGTTTCCAATTCCTGGACACACTTGGCGAGAATCTTCACTCCATGGTGAATCATAGGCTACTTTGTTTATGGTGCTACAAGGTAGGGTATTTTTTAAGGATTCTAATATTATACTTAAGTATAGTATCCTAGGTGATTATTTTGGATTGAAAAAATATGTATATAGATAGGTAGGCAAATATTAAATATGAAACATACAATTTACTAATGAAATGTGTAAATTTTGGTGAATATTATGATAAAAAAAAACATATTTTATGTAAATATAGGTGATATTAGAGACTAAAAATGACCAAATAGTGAATTTATTTTTTGAAAAAAAGCCCGAAAAATAGCCAATTGGTGAAATTTCACCCTTAAAAATTACCCTACTTCAACGTGACCCAATAACTTTAATGATTACCTTTGTCGATCAAAATTCAAGCTGTTGATGTCATACCCACATCAATTTCTAGATTCATTAGATATATTATGGTTGTCGATGGTAGTATGGCTCCTTTTCAAATGAGATATCAATAATTGGAATTGTTGGTCCATCTAGTCTAAATATTGATTCTTGCTTTGAGTCTGTCCTGTAAATTAAATATGATGCTCTTCTAAAATGCCATGTGGAGAGATTTGTATTTAGTTCAAGCATTTAAAAATTTCAAGTAGAATCAATATGAAATGGATCATTTACGGGTTTGATGGTGAGAGTTAATTAACTCTAAATTCAAAGAGCAGGTGGCAAAGGAAAAGTATGTTTCTCGTAGATGTTTTTGGTCAATTCCAGAATCCAAGGAAAAAGTTCAACAACTAATCAAAGCAAATCGAGATTCAAAGGTAATAGCTCCAACCATTTCATATTAAGAGGAGGCATCAATTCAACATTTGAAGCAAGCCTAAGGGAGCAATATGAAATGGGGGAGGTTAATAGGGTTGAGAGAGAGGACTATGGGAGCAATTTTATGGTGCATTCATTGTAAGCTCGATGGGCGTTTTTCCTGTAGCATGTAATAATCAAAGATTCTTGATAATTAGATGGCATATTGTGAGCTTCTTAGTTTTCCATTATTTTGTCTTCTTATTTGAATATATTATAGTCATTGAGAGTCAACATCTATCCATGAAGGAACTTATTTGATTCCATGGATGAAACGTGAAACCCTAAAATTTCCTTAGAGGTTAGAAAACATAGTGTAGCCCCCACTTTAGTTCATATTTAATATAGCATTTACATTAATATTAAGGGAAACTTCATGCACATAACCGTTACGAGTAATATAGGGGTATACGAGAGCTACAGGCGGGACGAGTTACAATCTTTATGAATAATTTACTGGAGAGCTGTAACTTGGATTTGAAAAATTCAAACTAAACTTTTTCAAAATTCTGCCTTCCAATCCAAATCATTGAATTTTTATACTATACTCTTCCTACCTATTATTGTGTTCCCTTCTTGTTAAATCTTCTTCATCATACCCATGAGACTTCGTATTGATTATCTTATAGGCAATCCACCACGTTTTCCCTATATGCACAGTCATATAATAGTTGTCTCCACTAGCACCGACATGTGCAGCCTATGATTTATGATACAAACTAAGTTAAACCCTAAATGTAAGTAGCATTAAACAATTATTTTCACATTGAATGAATATTATTGTGCTAATTCGCATATACCATTGAAGTTATTGCTTCGGTTTGATTTCACATCTTTGGATCATGATTCCATTGTAATATTGATCACATGTAATACAAAGTTTGAATTGGCCTCTTTGCATTGTGTGAAGGTCGTATCGGCCACATATTTGTGCATGCATTGACGTGGAAAGTCCACGATGAATCAACACTTGATGTGAAATATGCACTAACTGAACGTAAGTTACTCGGGGAAGCAGAACGTTAACCAAGCCATAATAATAATGTTATGGCCCGGGGAAGTATGCAACGTTAAAGAGGGCAATTTTCGGGGTTGAATCATTTAAAAATAAAAAATAAAAACCACATGGCAACAATATGAAGTGGCAGGAAATCAGTAAGCATCCGAGCGCAGTTAATAAAGAACGCATCATGCGAAGGGAAATGAATTCCATAGAGAGAACATAAAGAAAGACAACTCCACATGGCACCACTGGAGACCATAGCACAACTATACCCACACAAGGTAATTATGAATTGAAATGCAATGCATTGGGGCACAAAATCAATGCATAAACGAAGTGTTGGGCACCTAGGTAGTGGTGTTTTACAGGTTGAAAATCTTTGCAATTTTCAGACAAAGATTTTGATTCTAAAAACCCTAATTGTTTTAGTCGTTATTTATCCTACGCCCCACTTGCATGAATTAATGCATATTCCATGTGATGCATTAAACTTTAAAGGCGTTATTGAAGAGTTGTCTAGCGAGGAAATAATGCATAGAAACCAGCGAGGGAATATGCATAGTAGCGGCATGCAAGTGAAGGCCACATTTCATTATACAACATAATAAATAACGCCAAGCAAGAGGGCGTTGAAGATTTTCATGGGGTAGTGTAAATGACGAAACGACCATTTTGCAAGCTCGAACATGTACGTTTGGAGCTGAGGTAGTTGAGGAGAATGTCTTGTAGAGAAATGGCAGTCCTAGCATGTTCATGATGCATCAAAGAAATGCAAAGTTTGCACAGTGATGCAGTGGACCATTGTTATGATGGCATTGTGTTATGACAAGCGAAGGTTTGTGCACCAGCATAGATGAGAGTACCCGCATGCGAGGAAAACCCCTCGAAGTCTTGATACTACCGATGGTCATTTAGCAGAGCCAAAAGAATTATGCCAATGATTACTTGTTAAGGGGCTACTATTTATACGTTTGAAGCAAGGATACATGTTGGCATATCATTTTGAAAATTATTATTTTCTCGGCACTCATGTGAGTGCCTTGGAAAAGAAACATTGCCTTGTGGTCATTGAATTCGAAGAAAATATTTCAAATGCACACAGAAATTTTTCTATGGCCACACGTTATGACAGATTTTTGAAGATGTCTGCAGCATTGGAATGTGTACATCATGAACATCATTATGGAAGATGTAGAAATGTGGGGCAAACTTTGTATATTTGTTGTAGAGATTAAGCTTGCGATGAAAACGATCAATGAAACTAGGCTATCAAAAAAAGAACACCTACCTACTAGAGATTAAGCTAGATATGAGTTGTTATATGTAACAGAAGTAAATGAAAAATCCTCAAAATGAAACAGTTCGAGGTGGTGCTACATATGTGAACAACAATTATAACTATAATTATGTTATTATTATTTTATTTTTTTATTTTATTTTTTTGTATAACCTCACAAGGCATCGGAGTAGTCTAAATTCTCAAGCATTGTATGGTTTTATTTTGCATCATTGGCATAACATCTTACTTTGATCAGTATGCGTTCAACACGTTCCAAAATCAACAAACTGATTTGCAGCATCGCCAAGGGATTTATTCTGGTTTGGGGAAGAAAAGGCCATGCCCAGACAGAAGCCACCCTTCCTCCTATTACTGAAGCCCTTCATAACTCCTGATGTTCATGTTAATAACTCGCACAAGCTGATGTTTATGTTAATAAAGAAGTTATAGAGCGAGATCCAGTTTGTGATCGGAATGAAGATCGAGAACCTAAGCCAACCTAATCCAGATTCATTCCTTCATGCATTCAACTACTAGTGTAAATCTAAGAAATTGTTTTTCAAGAATGTATTATAAAGAGACATACCCTTCAACATTAATCTGTTTGGGTTCGCTTATGAAGGAAATACTTTTAACCGCTCTAATGGCCAGATTCAACCATAAATTGATTACTTTCAAGGATTACATTCAGGAAATCCTCCTATCGTCACTAAACTATACCATGTTTGATTTCAAGAAATATATCTAATTGATCGAGTTTCATTACAGAATGCTATACATAAAATATCTACAAAAATGCATTATATATCGGAATAGCAGATCTATGTCGTTATATATTTAAATGACATATTTACATATCACAGTAAATCCATAACTGAACCGCATTCAAAACAAATAATGTTAGACATATCTAAATACCGAATTAACCTTATATCCTTCCAAAAACAATTTTGTGGTAGATCGATTACCAATTAAACTCACAATTTCTTTTTTTGAATCAAAGACATATCTATAGCAGAAAATTAAACTCACCAATTTATTTATTATTATTTTTTGAATCAAAGACATATCTAGAGCAAAAATGAGAAAATAAAATAGGGAGCCCTCATGGTCCTAGCATTTGAACTTGGCTCTGATACCAAATGTAAGAACTGTAAAGTCATAAAAATAACAAGACAAACAAATGACGAGCATGCAATAAAAGATCTGATAAATACAATGGATCTAATATCCTGAAGATTTATAAATATAGTATACAACAAGAAGCATCATGCAATGAAAGATCTAATAAATAAAATGGATCTAATATCCTGAAGATTTATAAATCTAGTATACAACAAGAAGCAGCATGCAATGAAAGATCTGATAAATACAATGGATCTGATATCCTGAAGATTTATAAATCTAGTATACAACAAGAAGCAACATTCAATGAAAGATCTGTAACAAAAGAGTACATACCTGGTTAGAAGACCTGGTGATTACCTTGATGGCTTTAAAATGTGCAATTGAAAGTGGGGGGGACAACTCTCCACCCAACCAACCCTCAACCAAAAAGGCTGAGGCCCCCGATCCCCCAACAATTAACCCTATGTTAGTGCTATATTGCTTTCCTCTCCTCCATAGCTCCTCTTCCAAGATGCCCAAAGACAAAAAGACCCTTCTCTTCACTTCTTCTCCTCCTTTTATCCCCTCCTTCTCCCCATTTCTTATTTTCTTATTTAATTTCTATCTTTATGCAAAATTTGTTTTCCATTGCTTCTTTTTCATGTTTCATTTAATTATTTACCTAAAACTATATTACATTATATCATATTATATCAAATATTCCCTATATTCGTATATGAGGGTTGTTACAGAAGGATTATGAAGAGCTTCTAAATTTTGTTGAACGACGCATAACATGTAATGAGAAATCATGCCTTCGAAGAAAGAGTGGAAAGTTACTGTGTCGGTATAAGGCACCTTGGGAGCTATGTTAGACATCAAAACTTTATATTGATGAGAATGGATAAAAAAAGGTACGAACCTCAAAGAAATAACATCATTTTAACATCGCATTTTTTTGTCAAACTAATTTTGAAAGGAGGAGACATTTTTTGCAAAAGGAGGTTTTTACAAGGTATGTTTCTTCTTATTTTTTACAAAAGGCACATTGAAAGAGTTTTTTTTTTCTAAGGCATATTTGCAAGGAGTTTTTTCAAAATATTTTTTTTCTTATTGCATATTTGCAAAGAAGACATTTTTTGCAAAATGAGGTTTTTACAAAGTATGCTTCTTCTTCTTTTTTCCAAAAGGCACATTGAAGGTGATTTTTTTCTAAGACATATTTGCAAGGAGTTTTTTCAAAATATTTCTTTTCTTATTGCATATTTGCAAAGACGACATTTTTTGCAAAATGAGGTTTTTACAAAGTATGTTTCTTCTTTTTTTTCCAAAAGACACATTGAAAGTGTTTTTTTTCTAAGGCATATTTGCAAGGAGTTTTTTCAAAATATTTCTTTTCTTAGACATGTTTGCAAGGAGGTTCTTTGCAAGGATTGTATTTAAAAAGTGTGTATTCCAAAGTATTTTTGCAAAAAAAAATGTATTTTTCCTTCCTATTTCTTTGAAAGGGATTTTTTCAAAGAGTTTTTTTGGTAAGATAATTTACAAATGGTTTTTTTCCAAAGTAGTTTTGTACTTCTTATTTATTTGAAAGAGGTTTTTTCAAATAGTTGTTTTGCTAAGGTATTTTGCAAAGGTTTTTTTTCCAAAGTAGTTTTGCACTTCTTATTTATTTGAAAGGAGTTTTTTCAAATAGTTATGTTGCTAAGGTATTTTGCAAAGGGTTTTTTGCAAGGTAGTTTTGTACTTCTTATTTCTTTGAAATGGGTTTTTTCAAAGAGTTATTTCTTTACAATGGTTTTTTCCAAGATATGTTTACAAATAAGTTTTTATTCAAAGTACTTTTTCCTAATGGCTTTTTTCGTAGATATTTTTTCAAAGAGATTTTTTTCCAATGATTTTTACAACAAAGATTTATTTACAAGGTGTTTTTATTATTTTCCAATGGGTAGGTAATTTATTGTCAAGGAGTTTCTTATTTCTTTCCAAGAAGGTTTTTTTCAAAGAAAATTTTTGTTCAAAGAGTTTTTTCAAAGGAAAGTTAATTCCAAAGAGATCTTCTTCAAAAGACTCTTACAAAATTTTTATAAGGTGAAGTAAATTTCAGTTCATGTTTTTATAAATTCTGTAAATGTTTTTAAATCTTAATTTATTTATTTTTACTATAAAGTAACATGATTCTTTAATTTATCATATATAGATTAGACAACCATGGGCAATAAGAGAAAATGTCAAAGAAAAGGTGATCGTAAACGTAATGATAATGGTAATAGAGAGAAACAAAAACTCAGATATATTGTCAAAAAACAAAGGGTTGCTGAAACGGAAGAGAGAACTATTGAAGATATAAATACAGATTTACATGATAATGTTGAAGAGATAGAAATTGAAAATAGAGTACAAGAAGAACAAATTGAAGTTGAAAAGAACATTGTAGAAGATGTAAATAGTGATTTACATGCTAATGTCAATGAAGTCAATATTGAAGATCAAGTTCAGGATCCAGAAATTGGACCTGGTATGTATATATCATATATTTTCCAAATTCATTTTTTTATAATGAATTTTATTTTTGGATATATGTTAAATTAAATTTAACTTGATGTATAGGTACTTTTACTATTGATGATGAAATGTTAGAAGACATTGATTGCGACAAATATGGAGAAAAACTACCAATACATGTTGCATGATATCGTGCTACAAAATTTTATGATGAAGTTCTCAAGGATTACTCAATAGCAGGACAAGCACAAATTTTGAGATGTTTATTAGTGTCCAAGAAGTTAGAAGGTGCTACATCATTATTGGGTATTCACAAAGCGACAAAAGAGTCGAAATTGAAACAAAATGTGATGGAAAATATAGGTGATGCAATAAAAAAATTTGGAAAATCCAGGAAGAAAGATATCAGTGCTGCACGTAAAGAAATTCATACAACAATTCTTTCAGCTAGTACTAAACAAAAGAGTTTGACAACATAACTAGCAAAAGCAGTTGGAACATCAAGAAAGACATTATACAAACATAGCAAATTCAAAATGCAAATAGATGAAAATAATGAACTTGCTTGCTGGGCAATTATTTGTAGACAACCTTACAAAGATAGATTAGGAGCAGGTGTTAAAGATATTGTACGAGAATATTGGTTGGAACATGCTCGAGTTTCACCAAATTCAAGAGATGTGATACGCAAAAGAATATCACGAAATGTATATGAAAGCCAACCAAAACATATAATGGACATGACACAAGTACAATTGTTCAATAAATTCAAGGAAGATCATCGTGGAATTAATATATCAATCACTACATTTCTGCAACAAAAACCATGGTATGTTAGACCTATTACTATACGTGATACATGTTGTTGCCATTATCATATGCAATTTCAGTTATATTATGACACGTTTCTTGAATTTGGTAAAATGTTTTGGACAAATTCACCACCTCCGCCGACGATACGTGAATTCATATCTCAAATTTTATGTGAGAGAAAATCACGATGAAGTATTTTATTCAAAGAAATGTGTCAATGGAAAACATTGTCATCATTGTGGAAATATGGTGCTATTCCACAATAAATATTCTATCGATAATGATCAATCGTTGTCAAATGTAAATGTTGATTGGAGGAGATACGAATACATCAACTATAGTACAAGTTCTAGTGATTCACATTCCAAAAGAATTGATTTGCTAGAAGACAAGATATGCGTCACAGATTTTCTCAAAAAATTTGAAAGCGAAATTTATAAATACACCCAGCATTCACATAGAGCACGATGGCAAGATCTTCAATTCAAACAGTCTCGTGAAATTTTTCCACCCGGAACAATTTTGTCCGTAGTTGATTTTGCTGAAAACTATACATTTGCTGCACAAAAAGAGATACAGAGTGAATACTATCACTCTGACCAAGTTTCGATATTTGTCCATGTTGTATATAGACATTTTCAACAGGATGTTGATGGCATTGAAAGCACATGTGACAATCAAGATGTGATTAAAGAATATCACTTCTATATCAGCGATGATCGTACACACGATACACATTTTGTTCAACATTGTATAGAAAATATTTTCTATGACTCACTGAAAAAACGCGAAGTCAAATTCAATGAGCATTGGATATGGTCTGATGGATGTGCGGGTCAATTTAAATCTTCACGATCATTTTTTTGGTTATGTCGACTTCATAAAGCGCTGAACATTAGACATCGCTGGAATTTCTTTGAAACTGGGCATGGAAAAGGTGAGCATGATGGTGCAGGAGCATGCGTAAAAAGAGCACTTCGAAGATGGCAAATGAACTATTCTTCTGCACGGTTTCATTCAGCTGCAGAGGTTGTCCAATGGTGTCAATTAAATCTAAGCCATGATTATAATCAACAATCAAAAGATGTGCGCAGGTATGTACACTATTTTTTTAATTTATATTATTTCTTGAAATTTAAAAAAATGTATGTACTAACATTTAAGTACATGTACACTAACATTAAAAGTTGTTCTTTGAAAGTGATTCATCATTTATTGTGTAGGTGTTTTTGGCTTGTTGGGGTCCAAGATAAAAATAGATCAATACCATATGACACTAGCACCATACATGGGACTAGAGATCTTCACTCTATTCAAACAAAATCATTTCACAACGTGTTTGCATTTGACAGTAGAAAGCAATCATGCTTTTGTCATATTTGCATTGAAAATGTTGAATCTACAGAAGTTTGTGAAAACATAACAAACAACTACGTAAAAGCTTGAAAACACACAGAGATTAATCCAAAAGGAAAAATGCCACTGGCAAGTGTAGAAGAGTTTGAATCAGAAGAAATAGCAATATCGTCTAATGGCGATAGAAATTCAGATCTTGTTAGAGAAGGTAATAAACTTGTTCTTGAATTTTAAGTTAATTGTTCATTTTAGTCCATCGCCATAAGTATAGTCAATTTAATTCATTTAAAAACGCTAACACCAATTATCATTTGCGTAGGAGATGTTTTCGCTATGATTGCACCTGTAGACAACGATGAAAATGTCAAATATTATTTGATGCGATGCACTGAAGAAAAAATGAAGTTATTGGAGGACTACAATGACAACGGATTACATATGAAAGAGGATCCATCATTTTAAAAGGCTATTTTTTTCAGCAGACGCATATGACTAAAAATTATGTCTACTTTCAAGATTATGAGCCCGATGTTATATGTTGTCAGTATAGTCATTTAGTATGTGCATCTCGAATAAAGTTGGTACAAGTTTCATCAAAAAAATAGTTAAAAACCAAAAAATGGAAACTATCCATATGTGACCATGAACGGATAGTTGAGGATGGCATTCCACTGCGATGTTTTTAACTATATATAAAAAATAAATTGATCTATATTTTTGTCCATGTCAATTGTTGTGTACAATATATTTTTTGTCCATGTGTCACAATTGTTGTGCACAGTATAATTTTTCATTGAGTTTTTATGAATATTTTCTTGAATAACAACTAACATAAGAGCTTAAATGCTTGTACTTTAACATGCTTAAAAATGAATTCAAATATTATTTGGGAATTCAAAAGTACTTTATTCGGGTCCCCATATGTCTATTAGACCACTAAGGGATGAGATAACAAATGTGGCTATCCCCACACTCCGCCCCAAATTTTTACTTTTGATTGATTGATGCCAATGAAAAATCACCAAAAAACCTACTAAATTTTGTATTCTTTTAATCCATCGAACATGTTTCTTTAATATACTTCACCATAAATATGATATGAATGAATTTTTTAAAACAAGTTGTTAATCTATATAATTTTTAAATATATGATTGTTGCACAAAAATAATATATCTCTCACATGTAAGTTCACATAACTGAAATCATGGCAAATGAAGATAACGATCATTTGATTTTTAATCACAAACAAGAATTCCTGGATTGTGAAGCTTATGCTAAATTAGAGCAATGATTATTTACAACAAATCGATAAAAATTCATCGAATTGTTGTCTAAAATTCATTGCTCTAACTTAGCATAAGCTTCACAATCCGGAGGTGGTGAGTAAATATAGATTGGAAACTTGTTCTTTCTAAGCATGTGGTCATTAAATACATGGAAAAATATGCAGCCAAAGCTGAAAAGGGGTCATAGACTTTCCATGATATGTTGATTCATGTATCTTCTATTCAAAATCCAAATGAACCAACAACACGTGCATATAGGTATTTGTTGAGTGAGATATTTGTAGACAAGGACATAGGAGCACAGGATACATGTCACATGCTATTAGAACTTCCTCTTTGTGAATGCAGTCCTCGATTTGTGGTTTTGAATGTTGGGATGAATATTTTCAAATGGGTGCAAGTTGACACAAAGTACGAGTAGAATAATAATTCTCTTATTGATGCATATACTAAGATACCTTTGAATATGGATCAACTTGCATTGATTGAAACTGCAAGATCATGGTCGTATGAAAAACGTTTTCATGATGAGAAATGGTTGACATGAAATAATGTTGCAATTATACGAGTGTTTCCTAAGTTTTTCTCAACTCCTCATGGAAGTGATAGGTTTTTGGAGTTTTGTTGGTCTGAATTGGTATTGTAAAAGCCATTCAGTGACTTTCATAAAGACATAGGTGAGACAGCTGATCATATCATACAAAATTGGGAAATTTTCCAATACAACCCTTGGCATGTTGATCATATTCCAATACCCCCTAAGGATCCACATGAAAATGAAATTGAAGATGAAGGTAATTTTTTCCCAAATTTGCAGAAAGACTCTAGAGAACATGAGTGGGAGATAATTTCAGGGTTGTATACGAATAAGTTTATAAATGTCAATGAGTTTGACATGATTGGATCGAGGGACCGTGATGTTTTCGAAAATTGGAATTCTAAGTTTGTTTTGAAGACACATTGAATTGTGCTATTAACTTCAAATCCCAAAAGAAAAAAGACAATGCAATAATTATTGTAGAATGTACAAATGCTTATTCCTTTGAAAGTTTACTAGAGGGAAAACAAAGAATGACATTTAATACAATCCTTGAACATTATAGAGGAGGTGGTGATAGACAACCTATGCATATGAGTATTCAAGGAACTATCGGTACTGGAAATTTTTACCTGATTGGATCTAGCAAACATGCCATGGAAATTGATTCTCTTCCTAATAAAATCCCCTTGCTTCTTTTGGATCCTATCGTTGTTTCGTCATTCAACATATATGCATCAACAATACATGACTGATCTATAAGGGTCATGTTTGATTACACTATAGGACGAGATGAGACATGCCAAATACATCCTTATAGATGAGATGAGTTTTATAGGGATAAATTTATTAAAAAAGATTGATTCTCTCCTTTGTCAAGTCTTTCCAGAAAATTCAGATGTTCCCTTTTGAGGGAGATCGACTATATTATTTAGATATTTGGGACAACTACCTCTTGATATGGATAAACCTCCATATGAATGTGAAGGTCCTGCAAAATGGTTATGGAAATTATTAACAAGCGTTGTGCCTCTTGATATGGTGTTTAGGAAAGATGGACAAAGAAATGATTAAAAAAAATTTCGACACCTTCTAATGAATGTTAGAGATGTAATTTTCATTGTAGAAGACTAGAAATTACTAATGACAAGTACAGATACCTATATGTATGGACCAACAAAGGAATCGTTTGATAAGTCTATACATTTATTCACAACAAATGAAGATGTTGATAATCACAATAATAGTTGTTTGTGATCCCTAAATTGCAATGTTGCCCGTATTTTTGCTACAAGAGTAAGTAGTAACTACTCAGTTGATGACAATGACGAAAAACTGGACATTGAGTTATTGTTGTTGGGGCTAGGGTCATGCTTACTTCAAACTTATGGACCAACGCAGGACTTTCCAATGGTGCCCATGGGGTAGTTGAACAAATTGTGTATAATCTTGGAGTATCCCCCTTGAACCACCCACATATTCTTTAGCGATATTTGATAAGTATGAGGGGGTTCCATGGGATGCATCATTTCCTCAGACTGTCCATATCATACCAATTAAAAGAGGTAAAGCAAGACAAATTACATTGATACTTACTTGGGGATTAAAAATCCATAAGTCTCATGGATTTACATTAGAGAAAGCAACTATTAATATTTGGAAGAATGAGAGGTAGGGTCTCACTTTTACTACAATATCTAGAGTAAAATCTTTGGATGGTCTTCGATTTCAACCTCCATTTTCTTATGATCGATATGAAAAAATGGGAAAGTGTGCAAGTGTATCTATTAGAAAAGTTGAATAAGAAAGATTAATATCACTTACTCTGTAATATATATGTTATTCAATATATTTATCATTTCACTTCAATATTATACAACTTATTAATGACTAAACATTATTTATGTGTTATTCAGTTTCTTATTGGCATAGATACATATTTTCATTATATCACTTTGTTATTATTAAGCTTCTTCATGATGTTCTTTATTATCATGCTATAGACTCATTTCCCATGGTGCCCTAATTTAAACAGTATTTCTTCCCACTCCCCCCATTCCCCCATGCCCATGACTGCAACCAACATAGATCCATCTTAAAAGTGGCTCTACCAAGCGTCAAGAGTGATCAAATCTCTCAAGGTGCAAACCATTCCTTTGCATTTGTACGGTTTGTACCAAGATATATTTGATCCCTCTCGGCACTTGGTAGAGCCACTTTTAAGATGGATCTTTGTTGTTTTTACCATATTCTCCAAAAAAAAAATGTTGTAGATTATTGAAAAAAATTATTCATTTCAAACTAGTTCAAAAATCCTAGATTGGTATTTAAGATTGATAATTCATCGTAGATTATCTATATTAGTAGTTATTTATAACTAGTCATACTCTTTTCAATATTATATGCATTGGTCTAGTTGGTATTGAATTATGATCTAGTTAGTACAATAAACAATTTTATTAATTAGAAGATTCGAGGATCATGGTTCAATATGTTAACTTTATAAAAGTTTTGGAATACATTGGATGCATGTTCTTATATCAAAGAGGTAATTAGGGTTTAAGAGTTTAATATTTTAGTGTTGAAGCAAGTATAGGAGGTAGGGTAGGGAAATAAGTATCTAGACTATGATAGGTACAATTCTAACGGAAAACATAGAATCTAGATTCCCTTTGTATTATGGGTATTGGTTTTATTTTCAATTGGTTACATGAGGGGTGATATTTTCTATATTTATAGATATTATAAATATTATGCCTACATTGAATACTAATCTAATCAATCTTCAAAACTTGGATTAAATTGCAACTAGTAGACAACCACAGGGCTCAATCAAAAAATTGAGGTCATATTCTATACCACTACTATTTCTCTACCCACATTTAGATCTTCTTTCTCAGATTATTTTTGTTTTATGAATAATTGAATAATGTTTATATGAATTTGGATCCAAATAACAATGGCTTCAATTTCGACTTATTTAAAACTTGGAAAAAGATCAAGTTCGGTGTTAAAGACGGGGCAAAAGACTTAGTGGTGGTGTGATGTTATACCCCTATAATATATAACACCTAACTATTATAAACCTTATTAATTTAATCCCTAAAAACTACGTGCAACCCTAATCCCTACCGCCTCCAATCCCTATCAACCCTAGAAACTACAAACCAATATAATCCAAACCTTTACGATTATTAATCATAATTGTTAACCACTTGAAACCTTATATACTAAAACTCCTAACCGATAATCCATGTAACCATAATCCCTTGTAACATTAAACTTATGACATGTATACCACTAGTTTCTTTCAATCCTTATCCATATAACTTATAAACCCTAAACCCTAACCTAAAAATCATAACCATTAAGGGCCCTCGTGCAAATTTGAGGGACATTTTAGATGCAATCATAGATGTAAAAAATCACTCAATATTTTGAAAACATAAACGCGTACATGTTTATTACATCTAGCAATGTGTAGGCTCAAGTCTTCCATGGTGAAGGCCACACAAGATAGGAAAAGGATGAGATAAGAAGCACGTACATTTTTTTTATAGAAAAAATGTGTGCACAATATATAGAGAAAAGCAGATTATGTGATTTATATAACATGTTATATTGCCCAATTTGTCCCGCATTCCTCATTTCTTCCATTATAGCAAGAATAATTGACTTTCGGGTGTACAATTGGTCAAATCGTGAATTAAATTAGGGATCATAGAAGGACCATCTTCGACCAAAGGTATCCATATCCTCCATCTTAGGTAATTTGATCAAAAACCTTCCTTCTAATTTCTTCATTTGTTTTCCCTAAAAAAATTAAACCCTAATGTATGAACTAAAAAAATCCCAATACTCATAAACTGAAATCATTTTCATTGTACATATATATTCATGAGCATCCTTATGAATCCAAACCACTATACAAAAATATGCAAATTTTATCATGTATATATCAAGGGTGCATACGACTAAAAAAACATCAAGTGGAATCCATATCTACCCAAAAATCCATAAACAAAGAGGCTAAATGGCCTATAGAGTCCAAAAAACTTCATGCTGCAACAAAGAATTACATATCAAAATCATTGCATATATTGGGATTTTATTCATCAATATCACCCTGTGCCCCCTCCTCTAGGCTTTATTCCCTTTCCTCTACCAAGAATATTGAAGTTGGTCCTCCAAGAACATTAGTAAACACCCTAATTTTTTTATGAAACTTCCTAATCCTAGCGTTAAAATAAGGTTGAAAAGCTTCCCATGCTTAATAAGTGATTTCACTTGAGTGGAGGGTACATTTTTGTTAACCTAAGATAGAGGAGTTCACCAAAATGCACCAACAACATAAAGGTACATAGGGAGGCCAATGTGCTTGATGTTGATGTTTGGGGTAGCTTTCGGAAAACACCCTCCTAGATGTAGCGATGGTGCTTGGATCGATAGGTTGTGATGGTGATTTGACCTATGGAGGATGATGATGCTTCACTCACTAGTGTATGTGAGGCCCTTGGATGAAGCCTTTCTTGGTCATGGTGCTTGGCTAAGTGGTAGAAGGATTGGATTCTTGCAAATATACTCCTTGGATATGGGAGGCCCTAGTATAGTCCTTCTTGATCATCATACTTGATCAAGTGGTAAAGGACTTGGGTTTCCCATCGCATGCCTATCTAAATATGGTATTCCTTATCATACTAGAGTGGATTTGACTTTCCCATTCTTAGGGATTAGCGACCCTTGTTGGAATGGTGAGGTCTACTCTAGTGTGGGTGCACACACACTATATCTCTTCTAACATGGATGGACGTACATGTGAAGCAAACTCATGGAAATATTTATTGGGATATGAATACTTATATTCTAGAAGAGCCTTTGGCCAATCCCATAACCATAACGAGTTGTGGAGGAATTTATCATGAAATGCCACTAACATAGGCAATATATAGAAAAGAATTCGCTAGTGTATGTAGTATTTCACTTCCTCTACTTGTGAATAATAAGATCTGACTAAAAGGATCCATCCCACAAAAAGGAGCCACACTTGTGACTAATAAGATTATCAATTAGCAAGGTTCTTCTTCAACATATTTTGTAGGCATCCAATTTTCACCATCCGCCATGTTCATGAGTGGCTCAACGCTTCATAAAATGCCCATCTTGTTGCTTGGTGGGATTTCCACAAACCAGACCACCTCTACTGTACTTTCCCTTTGTTGATGTAATTGTAATTTCGGAATGTATTTCACATATATGTATATTGTATTCCTATAGAGATGTTATTATTCCTCTATACGGAAGTGTCGTCATTTATATTGTAAGTGTTGTAACTTATACATGATGGGTTATTAGACCACCTTGATGGGGTCATACCTATATAAGTCATGTGGGTCAAAGGGTTATTAGACCACCCTATTGGGGGTCGGCCCTGTCAGCATTATGTTAAGTGGTTAAGTTGAGGACGACCTAGAAAACGGTTATTAGGCAAGTCCAGTCAAGTATAAATAGAGTGCAGGAGGCACTCTATTTGATCATTCACTTCTCACACATACACTCATTGGAGAGTGGCACACTTGTCGAAGAGGAGAAGTTGCTTCTAGAGGACTATCTCTTGTACTTGGGTTGTATCATTGCTCTATCTATCTCTGAGGAAGTTGCGAGGTTTTTCACCTTCTTGGTTTTCCCTGATGAAACTCTATGTCTCTTGTGTGCTTGCATTATTGCGTCCATGATTGATATGCTGTAGATATGTTGTACATGTTATTCTCTCAGTTAATATCCTAGATCAGATTGAAATTCTGAAAAAATAACATGGTATCAGAGCTAGCCTAAAAGAAGGCATGATATGGCATTTATGACACTTGTTGCACTTGTGAATCTAGGGATTGATATAGAAAAAACTAGTCATCGTAGAACTTTCTCTATAAATCCATTTCGATGAGGTTTCAAGAACTGAAAATATTATAGGTCGAAGATAATATCCCCATGTACCTTGTGTCTAAAGGAGAGCCTCTAACACATTGTAATTTCATATTTATGATCTGTACAATATAGGGTTTCTGCCTCTTCCAGATCTCAGTCATAAATAGGTGACTTAGGAAAAAAGGTCACAAATTGGGCTAGGAAGCTTCAAATGAAATTTAGTAAACATTCGTAGGTAGGGAACGGACTGTACTTTCACAGGTACAATTTTCAAAGGCCGAAATTGAGCCAGTGACACGTGGCACTTCGTACAAGTTCAGACTCCTGTTTTATCCCATAAACAGGTGACATTGCAACACGTGGCATAACTCTCTCTCAGAGAATCCATTTGAGGTTAGAACTATGGGGTTGGAAAGATAACAGGTCAGGATACCACAGGAAGAATTTTTAGATCCTGTAGAGCTGAAATTTCAGAGCTACACCAGAAACAATCAGGTGCATATTTCTGTCAAAAAAGAATTGGATTTTGAGCACCGTCATTCATGGCTTCGATAATTTAGGGTTTCATAGAATGTTGTAATTTTTGTATCGAAGACTACGGCTGGATGATCCTCATCAAAATCGAAATTTAGAGACCAAGATCGAATTTTTTGGTTGGGCAGAAAGCCAAGCTTGATCAAACCCTAGTTCGAGACTTTGATCGGAAAAGTAAAAAAAATTAGGGCTTCTGCAAAAATGGAAATTTTTGAAATTTGTGACTATAGCTGGAAGCTCCTTGGAAAAATCCAATTTTAGAGCTTTGGATCAAGCTATTTGGCTGGGTGAAGCTCCGGGAAACTCAAACCTAATTTAGGGTCCTCCCGAGTGAATCCAGAAGATTGAAAAACAAATTTGAGGGGTGAAACTTTGCAGTTTTTAAATTATGAGTATACCAAGTTGATCAACTCATCAAAGCGCATCTTTCTACCCTTTCAGAAGTTTGAAATTCAAAGTTTGAATTTTTAGGGTTTCCCTGACAAACCCTAATCCAGCTCTAGATCCAGTTTCTGCAAATCAAGTGGATTGGGTTAATCCTAGAAGAGAATGGATTGGTCACTTGCATAAGTGAATAAGTTCATGTTTCAGAGGGAGATGAGGATAAGGCCTCACATAAGAAGATTACAAGCAATCTCGACAGGTATAACTTATCCAGGTATGTTTGAAGATGTGTTCATGATTAAGTTTATGGTATGTTTGTCTTCATTAAGGTTAGTACAATCTTGATTAACTTTAGACTTGTCGTATCACCTTAATAAAATTATGAATGTAGATATTCATTGATTAGGGTTTTGACACTTATGATTGTACTAATGCATTATGGTGTTGTATGAGGTTGATGTCTTCTGCTAACATGAAAGGTACATCAAGAAAGACAAATCATGTTCTAGTTCAAGAACATATGACCATGGTGACATGAAGACAAAGATTCATCCATTGTCATGGATCACATAGAAGCTCTACTTACGAGGTATGTATAATTTGGTTCTACAATGCTTAACCTATGAGATATGCAGGTTACTAGCACAAGTCATTGAAGAGAACAAGAAGACATTGCTAGACATAACTAGCAAATATGATAACCATGTATGTGTTTTTCGTATATCATGCTAGAATCCTACCTTGTTTTAGGATCTTATACTATTGTATGGTTGATAATGATTGTTCATGAAGTTAGAAATGTAAGTAATCAAGGGTTTATGCATATTATGTCTCTTACCTTGATTGATGATATGACTAACCAGAAAAGTCCTTTGGTCATGTAAGAATATGCATGAGTAAAAGAAGTATTCCCTGAAACCTTGAATACTAGTGTTTACTATCTGTGTTTGAAATGATCATGACTATACATGTTTAAGATTATTGTGTTTTGATAGTATTGAGATTATACCAATGAATGTATGTATGAGACCTCGAGGATAACACAATGATGATACTAGTAAGTATGCATAAGTGAGCGAGGATGGATATAAGTTCAAGGATAGGTAATCCAGGAAGCAAAGATCAAGAGGGAGCACACTCCAGTAGTTCCTGCAAGGAAACAAATATTGCGAGGGAGTCCACCCTACAAACCAAACAAAGATAAGTATTTGAATTGTCATTTCTTGCATATTTGTTTGTTTAAATAATATTGTTCAATGATGTATATGCTTATGTTCCTAGACTTAGGGTGTGTATTATGCATATTAGAATAATTGCATTAATGAACAATATGCTACTAATATGCATGTGATGGGTAAGTGGCCTATGGCACTGTACAACATTCCATTGCTACTTATCTAGAATGAAACCTCTTTGCTGACATGTTGGGAGTTGTGCACACTCTTAACAATGTTCTGGTAGAGATTGGAAGGCATCTAGAAAGTTACGGGATATGGATAAATGTTGTATTGAAGCATTGGCTAATATAATTGCATGACTGTATGACATATTTATTTATGTGTAAGAATTTGTTATGAAAACTATGAGATGTTTCTAATCATGCAATTTAACTTGTTTTGTAAGAAAGATCATATACCATCACCTACAAAAGAAGGACTACAACATTTGTTCAGCACCAAAGTTATCTATTGAAGATATTGAATTTCCTAGGATTCGGGTAGAATGCCATGATCAAGGAGTACTAGTCGATCATGAAGAATGATGTTTGGGATGCAGTCCCAAGACCTGAAGGGAAGTCTGTTGTGACTTCCAAGTGGATCTATAAGATCAAGCATGCTGCAGATGGTAGCATAGAAAAATACAAAGTGAGGTTTGTAGCTCATGGCTTACCTCAGAAAGAGGGGATAGACTATGAAGAGACTTTTTCTCCAGTAGCCAGATACACTTCCATTAGATCAGTACTTGCTCTAGCTGCAATGATGAATTGGAAGATACACCAGATGGATGTCAAGACAGCTTTCTTGATTGGTGTAGTCGAGGAGGAAGTGTATGTGGAGCAGCCACTTGGTTTTGAGACACATGACAGGGAATCATATGTGTGCAGATTAAAGAAAGCCTTGTATGGCTTGAAGTAATCTCCTAGGACTTGGTATGGTAGGATAGACAACTTTCTATCCAGTTTGGGGTTTACTAAGAGTAAAGAAGATTCCAACCTTTACTACAAGGTTGAGGAAGGAAATCCTGTGATACTACTTCTGTATGTGGATGACCTGTTTGTTACAGGTGAGGATGGATTGATTTTCGATACCAAGAGTAAGCTTGCTACTGAGTTCAAGATGAAGGAATTGGGGATGATGCACTACTTTCTAGGCATGGAGGTGTGGCAGAGTGTAGATGGGATCTTCCTTGGACAAGGGAAGTATGCAGTAGAGATCCTGAAGAGGTTCGGGATGATGGACTGCAAGGCCATGGCCACACCTATGGAATCAAACATGAAGCTTCTGTGTGATGCTTCATCTAAGCCGGTTGATGTCACTTTGTATCGTCAGATGATTGGGTCATTGATGTACCTAACAAATACAAGACCAGATATTTGCTTTGCGGTCAACACATTGAGCTAGTTCCTGACAGATCCGAGAGGTGTTCACCTGGTTGCTGTAAAGCATATTCTAAGGTACCTAAAGGGTACAGTTGATTATGGGATCAAGTATCATGCGAATCAAAATTTTAACCTGGAGGGTTATGTTGATTCAGACTGGGCAGGTAGTCCTGCAGATAGGAAGAGCACTTTTGGGTGTTGCTTCAGTATGGGATTGGGTGTGATCTCTTGGTTTAGCAGGAAGCAATCCTACGTAGCACTGAGTACAGTCGAAGCAGAGTATGTTGCAGCTTGTTTGGCTAGTTGTGAGGCAGTATGGCTCCGGAAGCTACTGTCTGAGTTATTTGATCTCCCGCTGGAGGCTACTGGTATCCTTTGTGACAACCAGAGTTGTGTGAAGCTGTCTGAGAAAAGGGTAGCATGTAATAAGTCATGGAGATCTGGACAGGTTGTGCTAGTCATGTAAAAGGCCTCAGATGCTCTTTAGAGATCTTGCTTGGCAAGACACTCTTTTAAGGTTTTATGGTAGGGGTCACATGTAATAAGTTTTGGAGATCCAGACAGGTTGTGCTAGACACGTAAAATGCCTCGGATGCTCTTTAGAGATCTTGCTGGGCAAGACACTCTTTTAAGGTTTTGTGACAGTCACATGTAAAATATCCTAGGAGATCCGATAGGTTGAGCTGTGTGCTCATAAAATGCCTGGGATGCTCTTTCAAGGTTTTGCTGACGCACGTAATTAGTCCTGTGATCCATAGTATGACCACTGATGATGAAGACCTATAGGTGGTAGGCCTACATCCATCATGAAAAAGGGTTGGCTCTGTAGAACTTCCTATGACAAGTAGTTCAGATATTGATTGAGATAACCTCAGCCGTGACAATGATGATGATTCGATGATAATGATCCAGTGACGATGATCCAGAGGAGAAGACTTGTGTTAGTAGATTTGTGTCTAGAAATACCTTCCTAGTTAAGAGGGAGTGTTGATGTAATTGTAACTTCAGAATGTATTTCACATATATGTATATTGTATTCCTATAAAGATGTTATTATTCCTCTATACGTAAGTGATGTCATTTATATTGTAAGTGTTGTAACTTATACTTGATGGGGTTGGCCCTGTATAAGTCATGTGGGTCAAAGGGTTATTAGACCACCCTATTGGGGGTCGACCCTGTCAGTATTATGTTAAGTGGTTAAGTTGAGGCCGACCTAGAAAAAGGTTATTAGGGAAGTCAATTCAAGTATAAATAGAGTGCGGGAGGCACTCTATTTTATCATTCACTTCTCACACATACACTCATTGGAGAGTGGTGCACTAGTGGAGGAGGAGAAGCTGCTGCTAGGAGGACTAGCTCTTGTACTTGGGTAGTATCATTGATCTATCTATCTCTGAGGAAGTTGCAGGGTTTTTCACCTTCTTGGTTTTCCCCTGTGATACTCTGTGTCTCTTGTGTGCTTGCATTATTGTGTCCAGGATTGATATGCTGTAGATATGTTGTACATGTTATTCTCTCAGTTAAGATCCTAGATCAGATTGAAATTCTGAAAAACTAACACCGTCCATCCACCATCACATTCAATCATACAATGAGCCTGACCCTTTTTTATGGTCTTCTTCATGCCCTCAATGACTTCGATGTCACGTAGGATAAAGAGAAACCAAAACACCCCATCTTTCTCGCATTTTTTTAATCAAATTTGATTAAAATCTCCCCTGAAAATTGCAATTTTTGCAATTATGTAATTTCGGCAATCAACATGATTGCTCCTAGATTAAATGCTAGATTTTAAAACTACCCAAATCCTTGAAATCATGATTTTAACAATGCAAACTGCAATTTCAGCACTTCCTTCTTTGTCGAATTCTGGCGGTCGGGGGCGATTTAGTTGTCGCATATTCTACTCCCTTAGATGTGTTTTTTTAATGCACACTTCCCACTACAGTGTATATAGCCGTAGAATCCTTTAAGTCATTTTCATATCCTGAAGATTTTCTTTTCTAATGCACACTCCCGAATACTTTATAGCCATTTATAGTACAACCTTTGTATTAATAAAAAACTAAGTTGGCCATAGAGTATCTGAAGGAAAATTGGGCCTTATAAAAATCTCATCATAAACGTTTAAAACACGATTTGAATTAACCTTTTTAAATGTGAAAGAAGCCCCAACAATTCGATAAAAATTGCCTTTCCATTTTAAATTTCACCTCTTAAAAGATAATTTCAGTTATCTATGTTTCTTTCTGTGTTGTTGAAGTGTTAGAAGCTTTTATCAAGATTAAAATCATTTGTATGAGAGTGTGAGTCTAAGGGAGAAGCATAAATAAAGCCATATTTATGGATATGGTTCATTTAATTGGGATGATTGGAAAAGTATTTATTTCACTCAAAGTAATTTAATTGATATACTTGTATGTAGAATTTATATGATTAAAAAAGGAATAGATATTATTGATTGAAATTTAATTCACATAATTGTATATATAATTATATCTAACATAAATTTATTAATGATTCAAACTTAATATAAAAAATTGCAACTTAAAATAACAACTTCCAAAAAAAATTGGACAATCTATGAAACCACATAAACACATTGTGGATACTAGAAAAGAAAAATAAGATTTCCATAACCAAAATATATTTACAAATTACATACATTCAAACCCAATTGTACAGCTCCCATGGTCACTTTCATTAATTGGAGAGTAGTTAATTGCGCCAAATAGATTTTTTCTCAACATTGGAATCTCACTGTAAGTTAGTGGTCAAGCTAACATTGTCGTTGCATTGTCTCATTAGTATCTCTTCAATACATTGCACACCATCAATTTTGGGGGTTGTCATGTGCAGAAAACTTTGAAATCATCCCCACTATCCACACCTATATTACTAGAAACATACTGACGGTTCATGTTTTTTTTGGGGGAATAGGGTAGATACGGGAATGAGATGAAGACTAACATTTTCTTAGGTCATTCCTATTTCTAGAATCAATAACCATTTCTCATTAAATCAATCATTACTTAGAACGATTATTCGAAAATTATTTTCAATTTCTCTAAGAAATAATTTCATTTATTATTGTTTTGAGATCCATTTTTGTTTTGGGTCATTTTTCTAGGAATATTTATGAATCTGGGTGGCCATATTTTACAGCACATAAATAGTACACTGGTATATGGAGAATTTAATGTCATTGAATGTTGTATAAATAATTCTAGAGTATAGCGCATGTTTCTTTCATTGAATTTCAAAGAACTACTTTAGTTGTGAAGCGAATAATTGTTAACTTGAGCGATAATCCTAGAGTCCTAAAATATTACCAATCTTCCAATAAGTTATGTAAAATTTTAATGTGGTATATTATATTTTTCATATCATATTTCCTCCATCATCCATAAGTTATAGCACATTGTAAAATTGTGTTACTTAAAACATATAATAATTCACAACTCTCCATTATATAAAGGGTTGACAAAACATGCACGTATTTTCATAATGCAAAAGGGGGATTGACTAGTTTTATTGTTTAGGTGTGAAGGTTCCTAAATACATGGACTATGCACTAGCTATTTTTCTAAAAGTTTCTTAAGAATGTTGGGCCATACTCTTTAGTAGACAAGTAAACTAGAGAAACATTTGAGGCATGTTGGGGCTCACAGTATTAAAACCATGATTTGATTTGATTTTCTTATTTCATGTTTCAAATTTGCTTTGCTAGACGTAACTAGTGGGAAATGGGGGAGCTTATTACTAATTTTAATAGTACATCTATGGGAAGGTAGTTTTGAGTCATTTCACTCTCTACTTCCATACTATCCCCAAAGTGTTGGAGATAAAGCTTCATTTTCCACACTCATTTACATGTTTAATTTTCTTTCCTTCATTGATGGTTGCAATAAAAATTGTTGTACTTTATTACGGGTAGAATAGATGGCACAAAAAATAAAATAAGGGCCATCGTAGAAGCAATGCATTATTTTTTATTCGGTCTTATAATGACTCCATTGAAACACATACACTATTATTCATGAAATTAAAGGCATACTGGAAGCTTAGTTCTATGATTGGGAGGATCATAGAACTATTGTTGAATTAGAAACGGTCCATTCTTTACTATTTGGTCTTAGAATGACTCCACTTAAATGCATAAAATATTATTCATGAAAATGAAGGAATAACTAAATATTACTTATATGCATGACATAATGAATCAAATATCGCAACAAGCATCTCTTATTTTAGAGTTCCCATGGTTTTTTTCTCTCAAATATATGTCATTATATTGCATGGATATCATATATTTTATCTTTTTGTTTTGTAAAACTCATTTTTTTATAGCAAAATTTGCAATTAAAATCATAAATGCTCACTTTGAATATCCCCATTATAAACTATTTCAAAGATTCCTTTTCTAGATTTGAAATTCTCTATCCACATTTTGATTTTATCATCTTGTCCATTTGTTTGTTATTCTAGATTCTTGAATAACATTTATTAATTGACTAGCTCAAAAGGATTACCCTGGCCCTTACGATTGACAATTCAGAGTAGATTACCTATATCATTAGGGTTTTCTAACTAGTCATGCTCTTTTCAATATTATATATATTGGGCTAATTAATATTGAATTATGAGAAAATGAGTACAATAAATAATTTTTTTAATTAAAAGATTAGAGGATCATGGTTCAATATGTTAACTTTACAAAAGTTGTGGGAGATATTGGATGTGTGTTTTAAGATCAAAGAGGTCATTAGGATTTAAGGGTTGAATATTTTAGTGTTGAATAGGGTGTAGTAGGGCACGGGGACTTCACTATAAGGCAATATAATATCACGTTCATTCATATTGGGGTATTAAATAGTCATGAAAACCTAAAAATTATATTGCTTATATATTAAGGGGCAAAGGGTTTTTTTATTTAATGTAACAATACAAAAATACTTTGGGGTCTTTTTTTTATGGGTGGGCTGACAAATATCCTCCAAATGGAGATGGAGGGATCACGGCCGGATGAGAAATCGGGTTGAGGCAAGGCTAGGGCTTACAAGTACATAGAGAAATCGCGTCTTGAGGCATACTTGAGGCCACGGGTAACCAACTTGGGGATGCAATTATTAAGCTGTTTGGTACTAATTAACCATCATTTCATAAATGATTAATGTACTTAGGTGTAATAATGTTCTAACAATTTGGATCCAAATAATAATGGTTTCAATTTAGACTTGGTTAAAAATTGGAAAAATATTAGGTTTGTTGTTAAGGACTAGACAAAAGACATAGTGGTGGTGTGATATTATAACCCTGAATCCACATCCCTATCAACCCTAACCCCTATCATAAATAACCCCTAACTATTTTAAACCTTTTTATTTTAATCCCTAACAACTACCCCCAACCCTAACCCATACAACCTCTAATCCTATCAACCCTAAAAATTACATACCACTATAATACAAAATCTTTACGATTATTAATCCTAAATGTTAACCACTTGAAACCTTAAATATTGAAACTCCTACTTTATAATCCCATGTAACTCTAAACGTATGACCTTTATACCATTAGTCTCTATCAACCCTTATCCATATAAGTTATAAACATTAAACCCTAACCTAAAAATGAGAACCATTAAATCCATAAATAGTATAACTCCTTATAACTAAGTCGTGTAACAAATATAACCCATAACTAGTAACACATATCCCTTAACCCATTTGAATTTGAATCCCTATCACCCTTATCCCATAACCCCTAACCCCGACACTCATAAAACTTAACTACAACCTTGACCCTTCACCCCAACTACTATAACCATTAACCCATATAACCCATATATCATAAAATGATTACACTTGACCCTATCCTACAAAACCTCTAATCATAACATTCAATCACTAACACCTTTAAATACTAATCTAGATAACCCCATCACTTATAACCATTAACAACCATTTTAGATCATAAACCATAACCTACTAACCATATCCCTAGTGACCTACTAATCACTATAATAGCTAACCAATTTATAAATTGTAACCAATAATAATTGTAACACTAACTAGCAATCCCATATAATTCATAATCTCTAGCTATAACTCTAAAACCTTAAAACCTAATATATAAACCTTATAGGCCTTACACCCTATTATGACTATCCTATATAATTCCTAAAACATATAATATCTAACTCGTATAAACCTTAATCATAAACCTCTATAATCATAAACTCCCAATCCCTAACCATTATAACCCTTAATGACAAATACTAGAACCCTTAGGCCAGTATAACCCCTAATGCATATCATCCTCAATCCATATGACTACTAACCATTGTAACACATATATCCATTATAAACCTACACCACTAACAATTATAACCATTGTCCCTTATAAACCATAACCACTAACACCTCATGACTATATCACATAATCCTTAACACCTTTAAACCCCAACCTTTTTAAAACTTAAAAAAATATAAACCCCAAACCCTAATATTTAACTAGTGTACAAACTAATTCTTATAATGATTATGCCATAACCCCTAATTGTTATAAATTATATAAATTCTAAACCATATCACCTCCAATTCTCAACCCTTTTTCTCTCTATATATTATCACTAAAAATATATATATGTTATTTGGAAGTTTAAAATTTATGATATCCTATAGTTATAGCAATATCTAAGATCGTCATCACCACCATCATCGAATGGAACAAAATGAAGACTTGTAAAAAAATCAAGAAAGTTCAAAAAAAATATGATAAGAAGGACATGGAAGCATTAACCTCATTTAACTTTTGGTGTTGTATGAAATTCCACTTCACATCTAAGTTGAAAAAGGATTGAGTGATATGTGGGACAAGTTGAAGTCCTCGTACAAAACCTCCATATGGTGGCTACTATACTCTATTTTAGAGATTAAGTGTACAGCATGAAAATGGGTGAAGAATATAATAGAATATATTTTCATTAAACATTATGGAGACTAGTAGGTCTATGTGGTGAAACACTTACATCTTGTGACCACCTGAAGTTGTGCTCATGAAGAAGTTGCCACAAATACTTCAAATCCAAGTGAATAGCTTAGAGAATGGGCCTCTATCATTGACACGACCCTCTTGCTTCATACTTGGTTCTTTCCAACTCTAGTGGGGTCTCTTAGAGATATGTTCTCAAATAAACTTGAATCCACAATTACATATTTCTAACTAGTGAATAAAAATTTCAGATCTACAATGAAACTTTGCAAATTAATGCTCGTAAATAATGAATTGAACTAACAATGAACTAAACTATTTAAATATGTGATATGTAGGTTGTGACCTCTTATGTGACTAGTGACTTAATCCATTGGACATGATAGAGCAAAAATGATATAGGAAGAATATTATTAGGGAAATGGAAACATTCAATTCTTCTAGTAAAGAATTTCAAATTTGAATGAACAATATGTTTTGAAATCATTCTTACAACAATAAAAGTTTTACAATAGACAATGAAACAACGGCCACAATAATTGGTATGTCCTTACCACAAATCTATATAAAAAATAATTTAATAAATATATCTATTTTCAAAAAATAATAAAAAATAGAAAAAAATTAAAGGAGCAATTGGGTTTGTACAATGAAACGTGGAAAACAAATTCAATGACATTGTTAATTAACAATGGAGAATATGTTTTAAATCAACCCTTAGTCTAAATATACACAATAATATGATGTGAAAATGGATATATACTATATGTCATTACATAGATAAGTCTTTATATTTTAGAATTTGGGGTGGACGAGAAAATATATTTTTCCTATATTGCAAGATGATGAGACAAGTGTACTCTCAAGATTTATTTTATGGTCGTCATTTCATATTCAAAATAAACAATTATAAAAAATAAAAATAAAAGAACAAAAATAACTAGTAGTTGATGCATAGATAAATATTAGTTGATGCATGGATAAATCGTATTTGATGCATGGATAACGAGCAGTTCATGGTAGACAATCCGTTTAACTAGAAGGAGGGTGATAGTAGGTAGCTAACGCATGGACTATGGGTGATTACAAGTACACATGGAGAACAAGTAACATATAACTTGTTCATTGCACTTAACGTGTGGCCTATCAGTGTTCATCGACCACAAATTAAGTCATTGTGCTTGTATATATATATATATATATATATATATATATATATATATTCCATATTTATTTCTATATTTACATCGATAGGTGTTTATATTTTACAATGTGGGTTGAATGACGAAAATTCCTCTTCCTATATTGCACGAAGATGAGACAAGTGTACTATCAAGATTTATTTTATAACAGTGGGTGCAAATTCAAAATGAACAATTATAATATATATATATATATATATATATATATCAAAAATATTTTAATTTACATGTGATAATTGGTAGCTAATGCATAGATAATGGGAATTTTGTGGCACTTAACTTGTGGCTTATCGGTGTTCACATGCCACAAGTTAAGTGGTTGTGCTAATTAACTATTATTGAGATAACAATGATGAAATGTTTATTACGTTCATTTTTGAATTGGTGAATGGTAATTGTAATGCATGGTAAATGAAACCCCTTTTCAAACACAAGTCTTATATCAATGACCAATTAACTAATTTCCATATTTCCTTAGCTTAATGAAAACATGATTATTATACCAAATTGACTATATAGCTTTTATCATTTTGTGCTTCTATGAATTGCCTCTATATCCTTTATTAATGTGTGGTTCTATGAATTGCCTCTATAGACATTAATTAATCCCATACTGAGAATATTCTTTTATGAACATAATTCTATACTAATAATATTCGTTTATGAACATAGCTAACTCTCAATGCTCTCACTAGTATCTGACATATATAATTTTAGTTGTGTTACATGTCTTCACTTAGTGCTTTACCATGAATACTTTCTATCAGAAGCATGCAATGTCATCTAGATTACAGTCATAAATCCAAACACATTGGTGCCTAGGATATCTGAAGCAAGAGCATCGACTCAAATTTATACATTTTCTAATTAAGCAGACATTGCTATTTTTCTGCTCTTTGTAATAGATTCTAGAAGTCTAGGGTTAGTTGTTTAATTAATTGTAATTAGGTTATGAGATAGAATTAGTTTGATTCTAATAATGGAAAATTGCCATTGATTTCCTTGGATCTTGTAAGAGGTTTCTCGAGGATAGGGTATGTTATGTAATTCCTTTCTTTAGGATTCCAGATCATGCTAAATCGGATCTGACAGGTTTATGGAGAGTTATTTAATCATTGAATTTAATTGTACAAAGGGTTGTTGATGAAATGAAGAAAAAATCACCCAGACTCTGCGTTTGATTGCATATTCATTTGTCTTCTTTCAATAACCAGAAAATTTATAAATTCCATGTTTATGACTGAACAGAGCACCATTAACAGAGATCTCTGGAAGCAGAAGGTCATGGCATATCCATTCAAATGCAAGGGGCATGAAATTGATCATTGCATTGATCAATTTAATGAGTTGCAGCTTCAATTAACCAGATAGAATGACGCAGACAGAAGAGCTCCCATTTGACAAAGAAGGCAAATCTTGGTTGATCAAGATCAGAGGTGATAAATCAACGATCCAAGATAGTTTCTACAAGGCCAAGGTACAAGTTTGTTAAGCGTTGGATAGTCGAGATCGTGCGGTGGAGATAGAGTTCAAAGATATCAACGACCCATATGGTATTTCGCTAAGGTGAAGTGCACAGAAGCTAGACCTCTAAAATCCAAACTAAGCATTCCACAAGTGCTCGTAGATCAACGGACTGAAGAAGCCACGAAGAGATTAACGTCTTGAAGATCATTTCGATCATGTATGTGAGCGAAGTTTAACGGCCATACCAGACGCAAAATATTCATTAAATTCACCCTAAGTCTAATTAACCCCACCATTGATCTGACTTGTTTCTGACCCAATGGTCCTAAACAATTGTGGAGGCACACTTGCGGATCCGACGGTCCAAAGAGACTGCGGAAGGATCTTTGCAGAAGCTATTTGCGGAAGGAGTTGTGAAAATACACCTGCAATTGTGGAACGAAGACACACCCGCAACTACGGGAGGAAGGCGAGTGTGGAAGGTCGATTGCAGAAAGGAGATTGCGGGAAGACAATTGCGGAAGGAAATTGTGGAAGAAAATTGCGGAATGATTTTTTTTCGACGCTCCGCAACCAGGTGAGACTCGCAATTCCGCAATTTCTATAAAATCCAGTTTACCTCTTGTTTGGAATCCTCCCTTCAAAGACCATTGTAGAAGAAATAATTGGTTGTTTCAACTAAGTTTGTAGCTTCTGCTATACTTGGAACCTAACTATTCCTAGGATAGTGGATTGAATTGGGTTTTCTGATCCTATCCTGCATCAATTGGTATCAGAGCATAGTTCATAGCAAGGAGAAAGATGCCACCAAGATGAGGTTGAGTAATACAAGCTGTAGATGTAGATGTAGATATGCAAAGAGAATTGAGACGACTCCAAGCCAGGATGGAAGCTATGGAGAGGATAAATCTAGGGACTGTAGATGTCAATGATGAAGAAGAATCCTCTGATGAGGAACCAGAGGAGGTTGTTGATGAAGTGAAGGTATTTAGGATGTTGGTAAAGGCTAGTAGCAGGCCTAAAGTGGAAGTCCCCATGCATGAAGGTAATATGAATGTTGAAGAGCTCATGGACTATATCAATGATTTAGAAAAGTATTTTGAATTTAAAGAGATTGAAGAAAAAAAGAAGGTGAAATATGCAGCAACCAGACTAAAAGGATATGCATCCATTTGGTGGGATGAACTACGGATCCACATAGAAAGAAAAGGTAAGTCCAAAATAAAAAATTGGGATAAAATGTTGGGTAAAAAATTAAAAGTCAATTTATGCCTAAGGATTACCAATGAATTCTCATTAGGAAACTGCAAAATCTTAGACAAAAAGGTATGATTGTTAAAGAATGCACAGAAGAGTTCTTTAGTCTAAGTATTAGAGTTGTACAAACACAAGGAGACATAGAAAAAGTGGCCAGGTATCTAAATGGACTAAGATATTAAATACAAGATGAGATCAGCTTATTGAATTTCATGACTGTTGAATATGCTTATCAGAAATCCTTTAGGGTAGAAGAGAAGCTACTACGAAAGAAGAACCAGAAGAATAGAGGAAGAAGTACAGCAAGAGGAAAAGGATCTTCAAATAGAGGAGAAAATTTTCAGAATTCTAGGAATGAAGCAGAAGGTTCCAACATCCAAACCCCCAAAAGAGGAGGATTCAGGGGAGGCAGATTTGGTGCTAGAGGAAGAGGAAGAGGCAAAGAAATAAAGTGCTATGCATGTGGTGAGATTGGACACATGTCATGGGAGTTACCAAGGAACAAACCAGTAGCTTGGAGGAATGCAAACATTGTTGAGGATTGAGAGGAGTCCAATGAAAGAGTAGAGATGGAAAATCCTCCTGAGGAAGGTGAGTCTCTTATGATGAAGAGATTTTTGGTAAAACATAAAAAGAAGTACATGAACTAGCACAAAGAATGAGTCTATTGAGGACTAAGTGAAAGTCACGAGGGAAGTGTTGCAAGGTGATAATTGATAGTGGTAGTACAGATAATTTGGTCTCCACTGAGATGGTAGAGAGGTTGTGATTGAAGAGGATGAAAAATACCACTCCTTATAAAGTGTCTTGGTTGCAGAAAGGACATCATCTTTTGGTGAATGAGTAGTGCAAGGTGGAGTTACAAATTGGTACTTACAAGGATGTGGTATTACGTGATATAATTCCTATGGATGTGTGCCATATACTCTTAGGAAGGCCATGGAAATATCACAGAAAGGTTGTTCATGATGGAAGGAGAAATACTTATTCTCTAGAAAAGGATGGAAAGGAACATGTACCGCTACCTTTGCAGGATGAAGCAGCTCAAGAAAACATAGGACCTAGTATTTTGTTGATGATTGGGAAAGAGATACTACAAGAAGTCAAGAAGTACGAGGAGCTACATTTTTCCCTTATTGGAAAACCAAAGGTAATTTTAATTGCCACAAATTCAAATGATTTTCTTATTGATGTTAGGATCTTGCTTGATGATTTTGTTGATATTATTGTGGATAAGTTACCACATGATTTACCTCTTGTGAGAAGTATTAGTCATCATATTGAATTAATACTTGGTGCAAGCTTACCCAATAAGGAATCCTATAGACTGAATCCTCAAGAGAATGAAGAGATTAAATAGCAGGTACAGGAGTTACTGGATAAGGGTTTGGTGAAAGAAATTTTGAGTCCTGATGTAGTGCCTAGTGCTTAGCCAAAAGAAAGATGGTGCATGGCGTATGTGTACTAATTCTAGAGCAATCAATAAGATTACTATCAGGTACAGATTTCCCTTACCCCGCATTGATGATTTGATGGATTGTTTGAGTGGTTCCAAGTATTTTTCAAAGATAGACTTGAAGAGTGGTTATCATGAAATTAGAATCAGAGAAGGGGATGAATGGAAAACTACATTCAAGATCAATAATGGATTGTATGAATGATTAGTAATGCCCTTTGGGCTTACTAATGCACCTAGTACTTTTATGAGATTAATGAATGAGGTTTTGAAGGAATATAATGGAAACTTTGTGATACTGTACCTAGATGATATTATGATCTTCAGTCAGATTAAGGAGGAACATCTGAGACATCTCAAATTGGTGTTGGATACCCTACAGAAGGAGAAAATACTAATAAATTTGAAAAAGTGTAGTTTCACGAAGAATGATTTGATTTATTTGGGTTTTGTAGTCTCGAAAGAGGGGTTAAAGATGGATCCAGAAAAGATACAAGCAATTCTTAATTGGCCAATCCTAAAGAGTACTTTTGAGGCCAGAATTTTCATCATCTTGCAAGTTTTTATAGAAAATTCATTAGGAATTTTAGTCAAATTTGTGCACACATAATAGACACCTTCAGGGAAATTAGACAACCTTTCAAGTCAACAGAAGCAGTTGATTGGGGTTTAAATCTATTGAAAAAGAAGATCACTGAGAAGCCTATTTTGGCTTTACCAATTTTTGACAAAGTTTTTCAAGTGGAGACAGATGCTAGTGGGACAGCAATAGGAGTTGTTCTGAGTCAAGAACAGAGACCAGTGGCATATTTCAGTGAGATGTTAAATGAAGCAAAACAAAAGTATTCCTCATATGACAAAGAATTGTATGTTGTTGTGCAAGCTCTTAAGAAGTGAAGGAATTACTTGATTCCCAAAGAGTTTATTTTATATTCAGATAATCATGCTTTACAATTCATAAATAGTCAACGTAAATTGAATCAGAAACATGCTAAGTGGGTGGAGATTTTGCAGAACTTTAATTTTGTGATCAAGCATACAAGTGGAAAATCTAATAAGGTGGTTGATTCTTTAAGTAGAGTAAATTTGATCTTACGGGAAATTAAGGTAAGCACTTTGGGATTTGAAAATTTGATTAACATGTATAAGGAGGATGTGGAAATCAAGGATATATATGCAGCCTGTGAGAATCCAGTTTCCCATAATAGAATTCAATGGTTGGACTACTTGTTACAAGAAGGATTGTTTTTCAAAAACAGTAAATTGTGTATTCCTAAATGTTCTATGAGAGAAAACTTGGTAAAGGAGAAGCATAGTGGATGTTTGTTATGCCACTTTGGATAGGACAAAACATTTGCTCAGGTGAGTACTTTTTTTTTTGGCCAGGAATGCAACAAGATGCAAAGAAGTTTGTTGAGAAATGCATTATATGTCAACATGCCAAAGGGAGGAAACAAAACATTGGACTGTATAAAACCCTACCTATTCCAACTAGGCCTTGGGATTCCATCAGTATGGATTTTGTTCTGAAATTTCATAGACCTCAGAGAGGGAATGATTCTATTTATGTAGTAGTGGATAGATTTTCAAAACTGGCTCATTGCATTGCTTGTAAAATAAACAATAATGCAACAAATATTGCATTGCATTGTATCATATAGAGACACTAAATTTGTTGGTCATTTTTGGAGAAATTTATGGAAGAAATTGGGAATCAATCTTAGTTTTAGCTATGCTTATCACCCTCAGACTGATGGTCGTACTAAAGTGGTAAATAGAACTTGGGGGATATATTGAGAATTCTTGTTTATGAGAATCCAAAACAGTGGGATTTAGCTCTTTCTCAAGCTGAGTTTGATTATAACGATTCACCTAACAGGAGTACATGTATGATCCCATTTCAGATTGTGTATGGGATGCATCCAAGTGGGGTGTATGAAATCAAGAATTTGGGAGAGTTAGGAATCAAGAGTGCAGATGGTGAAGAATGTGCATATAGTATGCAGGAGCTACAGGAAAATGTCAAAAAGAAATTGCAAGAGAGTGCTAGATCATGGTCGTATGACAAACGTCGTCATGATGAGAAATGGTTGAAACGAAATAATGTTGCAATTATACGAGTGTTTCCTACGTTTTTCTCAACTCCTCATATAAATGATGGGTTTTTGGAGTTTTGTTGGTCTAAATTGGTATTGTAAAATCCATTCAGTGACTTTCACAAAGACATAGGTGAAATGGTTGATGATATCATACAAAATTGGGAAATTTTCCAATACAACCCTTGGCATGTTGATCGTATTCCAATAACCCTTGAGGATCCACATGAAAATGAAAATGAAGTTGAAGGTGACTTTTTCCCAAATTTGCAGAAAGACTCTAGAGAGCATGAGTGGGAGATAATTTCAAGGTTGTATAAGCATAAGTTTATAAATGTCAATGAGTTTGACATGATTGGATTGAGGGACCGTGATGTTTTGGAAAATTGGAATTCTAAGTTTGTTTTGAAGACACATTGAATCATGCTATTAACTTCAAATCCCAAAAGAAAAAAGACAATGCAATAATTACTGTAGAATGTACAAATGCTTATTCCTTTGAAATTTTACTAGAGAGGAAACAAAGAATGACATTTAATACAATCCTTGAACATTATAGAGGAGGTGGTGATAGACAACCTATGCATATGAGTATTCAAGGAACTATCGGTACTGGAAATTATTACCTGATTGGATCTAGTAAACATGCCATGGAAATTGATTATCTTCCTAATAAAGTCCCCTTGCTTCTTTTGGAACTTACAGGTGTTTCGGCATTCAATATATCTGCATCAACAATACACTATGCACTTCATATACCAGTACGATACATGACTGATATACAAGGGTCACATTTGATTACACTATAGGATGAGATGAGACATGCCAAATACATCCTTATAGATGAAATGAGTTTTATAGGGATAAATTTATTAAAAAATATTGATGCTCTCCTTTGTCAAGTCTTTCCAGAAAATTCAGATGTTCCCTTTTGAGGGAGATTGATTATATTATTTAGTGACTTGAGAGAACTACCTCTTGCTATGGATAAACCTCCATATGAATGTGAAGGTCATGCAAAAGAGTTATGGAAATTATTCACAAGCATTGTGCCTCTTGATATGGTGTTTAAGCAAGATGGACAAAGCAATGATCAAAAATGTTTTCGACACCTTCTAATGATTGTTAGAGATGTAATTTGCATTGTAGAAGACTATAAATTACTAATGACAAGTACAGATACCTATATGGATGGACCATAAAAGGAATCGTTTGATAAGTCTATACATTTATTTGCAACAAATGAAGATGTCGATAATCACAATAAGCGTTGTTTGTGATCCCTAAATTGCCATGTTGCCCGTATTTTTGCTCCAAGAGTAAGTAGTAACTACTCAATTGATGATAATGAGGAAAAATTGGACATTGAGTTACTTATTGTTGTTGGAGCTAGGGTCATGCTTACTTCAACCTTATGCACCAACGCAGGACTTTCCAATGGTGCCCATGGGGTAGTTGAACAAGTTGTGTATAATCTTGGAGTATCCCCCTTGAACCTCCCACATATGTTTTAGTGAGATTTGATAAGTATGAGGGGGTTCCATGGGATGTAGAATTTCCTCAGACTGTCCGTATCATACCAATTAAAATAGGTAAAGAAATACAAATTCCATTGATACTTGCTTGGTGATTAAAAATCCATAAGTCTTGTTGATGTATATGTTACTTCGGAATGTATTTCATATACGTATATTGTACTCCTATAGAGATGGTATTATTCCTCTATACGGAAGTGTTTGTATTCCTATAGAGATGTTATTATTCCTCTATATGGGAGTGTCGTCATTTATATTGTAAGTGTCGTAACTTATACTTGATGGGTTATTATACCACCTTATTGGGGTTGGCCCTGTATAAGTCATGTGGGTTGAAGGGTTATTAGACCACCCTATTGGGGTTCGGCGATGTGGGTCAAAAGTTTATTAGACCACCCTATTGGGTGTCGACCTAGTTAGGATTGTGTTATGTGGTTAAGTTGAGGCCGACCTAGTAAAGGTTATTAGGAAAGTCAATTCAAGTAGAAATATAGTGCGGGAGGCACTCTATTTGATCATTCCAATATCACACACACTCTTTGGAGAGTGGCGCGCTTGTGGAGGAGGAGAAGCTGCTGCTAGGAGATGTCTATCTCTTATGCTTGGGTTGTATCATTGCTCTATCTATCTCTGAGGAAGTTATTGGGGTTTTTCACCTTTATGGTTTTCCCCAAGTAAACTCTGTGTCTCTTGTGTGCTTGCATTATTGTGTAAATGATTGATATGCTGTAGATATGTTGTACATGTTCTCTTAGTTAAGATCCTAGATCAGATTGAAGTGAATTTTGAAAAATTAACATGGTATTAGAGCTAGCTTGAAAGAAGGCATGGTATGGCATGTATGACACGTGTTGCACTTACGATGCTAGGGCTTGATATAGCAAAAACCAGTCATTGTAACACTTTCCCTATAAATCCATTTTGGAGAAGTTTTCATATCTGAAACTTTTATAAGTCGAATACGAGATCCCCATGTACCTTGTGGCCAAAGGAAAACTTCTAATTTGTTGTACTTTGTGTTTTATGATCTATACAATCTAGGGTTTCTGCCTCTTCCAAATCTGAGTCATAAAAAGGTGACCTAGGAAAAAAGGTCATAACTTGGGCTACAAAGCTCCAAATGAAATGTAGTAAAAAGTGACAGTTAGGGCATGGACTTTAGTTTCACAGGATGAAGGTTCAAAGTCCTAAAGTGAACCAGTGACATGTGGCACTCCGTAAAAGATATCTCTCCTATTTTATCCCATAAACAAGTCACGTTGTGACACTTGGCATAAATCTCTCTCAGAGAATCCAATTGAGGTCAGACCTGTGGGGTTGGAAATATGACAGGTCCAGATACCATAGGTAGAATTTTTAGACCCTGTGGATTCGTAATTTCGTATTTACACCATAAACAATCAGGTGCATATTTCTGTCAAAACAGAATTGGATTTTGAGCACCTTCATTCATGGCTCCGGGAATTAGGGTTTCAGAGAAAGGTGGTATTTTTGTAATCAGATACCACTGCTGAATGCTACTCATAAAAATTGAAATTTAGAGACCATGATAAAAAAAAAATGGTTGGGTAGAAGGTCGGGCTTGATCAAACCCTAGTTCGGGACTTTGATCGGAAAAAATGGAAAATTAGGGCTTCTGTAAAAGTTGGAATTTTTTAAGTCTATGACCATGGCTGGAAGCTCCTCAGAAAAATCGAAGTTTAAAGATTTGGATTGAAGCTTTTGGTTGGGCAGAAGGGTGGGCTTTATCAAACCCTAGTTCGAGATCAACTCATCAAGGCACATCTTTCTATCCTTTTAGAAGTTTGAAATTCAAAGTTTGAATTTTTAGGGTTTCTCTGACAAACCCTAATCCAACTCCAGATCCAGTTCCTGCAAATCAAGTGGATTGGGTTAATCCTAGAAGAGAATGGATTGGTCACCTGCATAAGTGAAAAAGTTTATGTTTTAGAGGGAGATGAGGCTAAGGCCTTACATAAGAATATTACAAAGCAATCTCGACAGGTATGACTCATACAGGTATGTTTCGAATTCTGTTCATAATTAAGTTTATGATATGTTTGTCTTCATATTATTACGATTAGTACAATCTTGGTTATTTTTAGACTTGTCGTATCACCTTAATAAAATTATGAATGCATGATAGAAGATATTCATTGATTAGGGTTTTTGACACTTATGATTGTACTAATGCATTGTGATGTTGTATGAGGTTGATGTTGTCCACTAACATGAAAGGTATATCAAGAAAGACAAATCATGTTCTAGTTCAAGATCATATGACCATGGTGACATGAAGACAAAGGTTCATCCATTGCCATGGATCACATAGAAGATCTACTTATGAGGTATGTATAACTTGGTTCTATAATGGTTAACCTATGAGATATGCAGGTAACTAGCACAAGTCATTGAATAAAACAAGAAGACATTATGCGGGTATGTTAGACATAACTAGCTAGCATGCTAATCTAGGTATGTTTTTCCTATATCAAGTTAGAATCCTACTTTGTGTTATGATCTCTTATATAAGTATACATGGCATGATCGATAATGATTATTTATGAAGTTATAAATTTAAGTAATCCAGGGTTTATACATATTATGTCTCTTACCTTGATTGATGATATGACTAACCAGAAAAGTCTTTTGGTCAAATATGAATATGCGTGAGTAAGAGAAGTATTCCTTAAAACATTGAATGCTAATGCTTATTATCTATGTTTGAAATGATCATGACTATACATGTTTAAGATTATTGCAATATTGAGATTATACTAATGAATGTATGATTATGTATGAGATCTCGAGGATATCACAATAATGATACTTGTAAGCATGCATAGTGATCGAGGATGGATATAAGTTCAAGGACAGGTAATCCAAGAAGAAAAGATCAAGAGGGAGCACACTCCAATAGTTTATGCAAGGATGCAGATATTCAGAGGGAGTTGACCACTTCTCACAATCCACGTCAGAATGGAGTTGCAAAGATTCAGAGGGAGTCCACCCAACAACCAAACAAAGATAAGTATTTGAATTTTCATTTCTTACATATTTGTTTGTTTAAATAATGTTGTTCAATGATGTATATGCTTATGTTCCTAGACTTAGGTTGTGTATTATGCATATTAGAATAATTGCATTAATGAACATTATACTATTAATATGCATGTGATTGGTAAGTGGCATATGGCACTGTACAACATTCCATTGCTACTTATCTAGAATGAAACCTCTTTGCTGACATATTGGGAGTAGTGCAAACTCTTAACAATGTTCTGGTAGAGATTGGAAGGCATCTAGAAAGTTACAGGATATGGGTGAATGTTGTATTGAAGCATTGGATAAAATAATTGCATGAATGTATGACATATTTCTTTATGTGTAAGAATTTGTTCTGAAAACTATGAGATGTTTCTAATCATGCAATTTAACTTGATTTGCAGGAAAAATCGTATACCTTCACCTACAAAAGAAGGACTGTAACATTTGTTCTAGCAGCAAAGTTATCTACTGAAGATATTGAAGTTCCCAGGATTTGGGAAGGATGCCTTGATCGAGGAGTACCAATCGATCATGAAGAATGATGTTTTGGGATGTGGTCCCAAGACCGGAAGGAAAGTATGTTGTGACTTCCAAATGGATCTACAAGATTAAGCATGCTACAGATGGCAACATAGAGAAATACAAAGCGCGATTTGTAGCTCGTGGCTTCTCGCAGAAAGAAGGAATCAACTATGAAGAAAATTTTTCTCCTGTATCCAGATACACTTCCATTAGATTAGTACTTGCTCTAGCTACAGTGATGAAATGGAAGATACACCAGATGGATTTCAAGACTGCTTTCTTGAATTGTGTAGTCGAGGAGGAAGTGTATGTGGAGCAGCCACTTGGTTTTGAGACACATGATAGGAATTCATATGTGTGCAGGTTGAAGAAAGCCTTGTATGTCTTGAAGCAAGCTCCTAGGACTTGGTATGGTAGGTTGGACAGTTTTCTATCCAGTTTGGGATTTACCAAGAGTAAAGTGGATTCCAACCTTTACTACAAGGTTTAGGAAGGCAATCCTGTGATACTACTCCTGTATGTGGATGACCTGTTTGTTACAGGTGATTATAGTTTGATTGTTGATACCAAGAGGAAGCTTTCTCTCGAGTTCGAGATGAAGGACTTGGGGATGATGCATTATTTTCTAGGCATGGAGGTGTGGCAGAGTACAGATGGAATATTCCTTGGACAAGGAAAGTATGCAGTGGAGATCCTGAAGAGGTTCAGGATGATGGAATGGAAGGACATGGCCACACCTATGGCATCGAACCTGAAGCTTCTGTGTGATGCTTTATCTAATCTGGTTGATGTCACGGTGTATCGTCAGATGATTGGATCCTTGATGTACCTAACGAACACTAGGCCAGATATTTGCTTTGCGGTGAACACATTGAGCCAGTTCCTGACGGATCCGAGAGGTGTTCACTTGGTTTCTATAAAGCACATTTTGAGGTATCTGAAGGGTACAGTTGATTATGGGCTCAAGTATGATGCGAATCAAAAGTTTAACCTGCAGGGTTATGATGATTCAGATTGGGTCGGCAGTGTTGCAGATAGGAAGAGCACTTCTAGGTGTTGCTTCAGTATGGGATCAAGTGTGATCTCTTGGTTTAGCAGGAAGCAGTCCTGCATAGCACTGAGTACAGTCGAGGCAGAGTATGTTGTAGCATGTTCGACTAGTTGTGAGGTAGTATGGCTCCGAAAGCTACTGTCTGAGTTATTTGATCTTCCGCTAGAGGCTACTGGTATCTTTTGTGACAACCAGAGTTGTGTGAATCTGTCTGAGAATCCGGTGTTCCACGACAGATCGAAACACATTGAAATCAAATATCACTATATCAAAGATATGGTGCAGAGAGGAGCAGTGAAGCTCCTATATGTTGCGATGGATGAACAGGTTGCAAATGTACTGACAAAACCACTAGCTAGAGTGAAGTTCGAGTACTTCAGAGAGAGGCTTGGTGTTCTTCAGATTGATGACACTTTGAGGAAGAAGTGATGGACACATTTGCTAAAGCCATTCCAAGCATGGTAAGAGGAGGATCCTTCCATGGCTGTGGATATAAGCATTGGATGATGAGCATTAAGACAATGCTCCAGTTACTGCTCTGTATGTATGCATCATGTTGGATGCTGGATATGATCATTTGGATCATTTATATGTATGTATGTATGCATCATGTTGGATGTTGGATATGATCAATTGGATAATTTATATGTATGTATGGATGCATCATGTTGGATGCTAGATATGATCAGTTGGATCATTTATATGTATGTATGCATCATGTTGGATGCTGGATATGATCAGTTGGATCATTTATATGTATGTACGCATCATGTTGGATGATGGATATGATCAGTTGGATCATGTGTATGTATCTGTAGATGTATCAGGTGGATACATTGTATGATTAGGTAGATCATGTGTGTTGATATGTATCAGGTATGATGAGGTGGATGATGTATTTGTATATGTATCAGGTGGATACATTGTATGATCAGGTAGATCATGTATGATGATATGTATTAGGCAGATACTGTGTATGCATCAGGTGGATGCATTGTATGATCAGGATGATCATGTGTACATCAAGATGATGTATGGTGAGTATCAGGTTGATACTATGTGGCCGTGGATAGGTTGTGCAGATGAGCATGTAAGTAGACCTCGGAGATCTGGGCAGGATGAAAAAGGCCTCAGATGCTCTTTCGAGGCATTACTCGGGGAGGACATGTTAGTAGACCTGGGAGATCTGGACAGGATGAAAAAGGCATCAGATTCTCTTTCAAGGCATTGTCCTATGGCATGTAAGTAGATCTGGGAGATTTGGACAGGATGAAAAAGGCCTCAAATGCTCTTTCGAGGCATTGCGATGACCACATGTAATCAGACCTGGAGATCTGGATAGGATGAAAAAGGCCTCAAATGCTCTTTAGGGTTCTTGCTTGGAAAGACACCCTTTTAAGGTTTTGTTGTAGGAGTCACATGTAATCAGACCTGGAGATATGGACAGGATGAAAAAGGCCTCAGATGCTCTTTAGGGTTCTTACTTGGCAAGACACCCTTTTAAGGTTTTGTGACTGTCACATGTAAAAGATCTTGGGATATCCTATAGGTCGGAGTTGTGTACCCATAACAGTTTGGGATTCTCTTTCGAGGTTTTGTTGATGCACATAATAAGTCCTGAGGATTCCACAGTAGGGACAGTGATGATGAAGACATGCAGGTGGTGGGCCTACATCCAGTATGAAAAAGGGACTGGCTCTATAGAACTTACTATGACAAGTACATTCAAAGATTGACTGAGATAGTAGCAACAGTGACGATGAAGATGATTCGATGATGCTTATCCGGTGACGATGATCCAGAGAAGAAGACTTGTGCTAGAAGACCTGTGTCGAGAAATACCTTCCTAGTTAAGAGGGAGTGTTGATGTATATGTAACTTCGGAATGTATTTCATATATTTATATTGTACTCCTATAGAGATGGTATTATTCCTCTATACGGAAGTGTTTGTATTCTTATAGAGATGTTGTTATTCCTCTATACGGAAGTGTCATCATTTATATTGTAAGTGTCGTAACTTATACTTGATGGGTTATTAGACCACCTTGTTGGGGTCGGCCCTGTATAAGTCATGTGGGTCGAAGGGTTATTGCACCACCCTATTGGGGGTTGGCCATGTGGGTCAAAGGGTTATTAGACCACCCTATTGGGTGTTGGCCCTGCCAGCATTGTGTTATGTGGTTAAGTTGAGGCTGACCTAGTAAAGGTTATTAGGAAAGTCAAGTCAAGTATAAATAGAGTGCGGGAGGAACTCTATTTGATCATTCCATTCTCACACACACTCTTTGGAGAGTGGTGCACTTGTGGAGGAGGAGAAGCTGCTGCTAGGAGATGTTTATCTCTTATGCTTGGGTTGTATCATTGCTCTATCTATCTCTAAGGAAGTTATTGTGGTTTTTCACCTTTATGGTTTTCCCCAAGTAAACTCTGTGTCTCTTGTGTGCTTGCATTATTATGTCCATGATTGATATGTTGTAGATATGTTGTACATGTTGTTCTCTCAGTTAAGATCCTAGATCAAATTGAAGTAAATTCTGAAAAATTAACAAGTCTCACGGATTTACATTAGAGAAAGAAACTATTAATATTTGGAAGAATGAGAGGTAAGGTCTCACTTTTACTACAATATCAAGAGTAAAATCTTTGGATGGTATTCGATTTCAACCTTCATTCTCTTATGATCGATATGAAAAAATGGGAAAGTGTGAAAGTGTATCTAATAGAAAAGTTGAAGAAGAAATATTAATATCACTTACTCTCTAATATATATGTTATTCAATATATTTATCATTTCACTTCATCATTATACAACGTATTAATGACTAAACATTATTTATATGTTATTCAGTTTCTTATTGGCATAGATAAATATTTTCATTATATCACTTTGTTATTATTAAGATTCATCGTGATGTTCTTTATTATCATGGTCTAGAACCGTTTCCCATGGTGCCCTAATGTAAACAGTATTGCTTCCTACTCCCCCCATTCCCCCACACCCATGACTGCAATGAGCATAGATCCATCTTAAAAGTGGCTCTACCAAGCGTCGAGAGAGATCAAATCTCTCGAGGTGCAAACCATTCCTCTGCATTTGTACGGTTTGAACCTAGATATATTTGATCCCTCTTGGCGCTTGGTAGAGCCACTTTTAAGATGGATCTTTGTTGGTTTTACCATATTCTCCCATTTTTTTTGTTCTAGATTCTTGAAAAAAAAATTCATTTCAAACTAGTTCAAAAATCCTAGATTGGTCTTTAAGATTGATAATTCACAGTAGATTATCTATATTAGAAGGGATTTCTAATCAGTCATACTCTTTTCAATATTATATACATTGGGCTAGTTGATATTGAATTATGATCTAGTTAGTACAATAAACAATTTTATTAATTAGAAGATTTGAGGATCATGGTTCAATATGTTAACTTTATAAATGTTATGGAATACATTGGATTCATGTTCTTATATCAAAGACGTAATTAGGGTTTAAGGGTTTAATATTTTAGTGTTGAAGCAAGTATATGAGTTAGGAACTATGATAGTTACAATTCTAATGGAAGACATACAATCTAGATTCCCTTTGTATTCTCGGTATTGGTTTTATTTTCAATTGGTTACATGAGGGGTGATATTTTCTATATTTATAGATATTATACATATTATGCCTACATTGAATACTAATCTAATCAATCTTCACACTAGTACAAAATGGGAAATTAATGACTAAAAAAATGACTAAAATTTGACAATAAACGACTATTTTTGAGTCGGTGACTAATAGAATCCGATTTCCACTATCTTATCTCTAGTCGTATTTCAATAGTCATTAATTGGTTGACTTATTAGTCATTGATATTCACTGATTAAGTCATTGATTTAGTCATTGCTACTCACTGATTTAGTCATTGATACTCACTGATTTAGTCATTGATTGTCACAATTAATGACCAAATATATGACTAAATAAACTACTAGATGATAACATATTAATGACTAAGCTAAATATGACTAAACGTTAGTTGCGCTATAAGATACGGGAAATTAGCTACTAATAGTCGTATATATGTGAATTTAGTCGTTTTCTTAGTCACTAATTTATGATAGGGTACAAAGGAATTGAACCACCAATCTCCTGCCTATAATTAGGCAGGTGCTCTACCATTGAGCTAGCACCCTTTAAGAAGTTGTTATTGCTTGACAATGATGATATTCAAACAAATTTTGCATGGGAACAAAATGAATGTCAGACATATTCAAGAATAATGCTTCAAGTACTAAAAGAATTCTAAGATATAGGAGTTCAACTCTGACAATGTTGAAAATTCAAAGAAGAATGATCTTACAAACTACGCATGAGTACAATGTGCCCTTTTTGGCTGTCACATAACCTAATTGCATGATTCTCTGAAATTCTCATAACAACAAACCTACTAGTTTGATTTCCCTCAAAGGATACTGTCAAATGATCTCCAAACTCTAATAAATATGATCTAGTGGTCCTCATCTGCTCCTTTATGACTCTATATGTATGATGAATGTTTATGATGTTGTTGCTACAAGATACTAATCACCCAAAAAAATTCTCTTGTATGCCAAAATTACAATGCTAATTAACCATAAGGTATGCCATGCTTTAACTTCTTTTGGATATGCCTCAGAAAGGCCTGTCACTTGTTGCTTAGATCTTGCTATTGCAAACACATCATGGATCCTCTATAAGTTGGAAATAATGCAAAGGACAAGAGCTGGAAATGACTATCAGCTACAGATGGTCAACCCGCCTCAACTGTACCTCTATTCTCCAGATAGGCACATCATTAATGATATTTTTCACCATTTTAAATGCTAATTTATATTCATTACCAATATATTAGGCTAGTGCCAACACTTATAGAAGTCATGATTATTACAATTTAGGAAAGACTGACTTTCCTTAATTGAAACATTCCTTTGATTGTGGCCAATCTAAATGCCTCAAACACTTCTCCAACAAACCCTTATTGCCACTCATGATAGAGCATTCGCACAACATAGTTCATCATTCCATATCATCATTGAAATAGCCAAATCTGTGTAGCAAGGGAATCATCTTCCATCATGGATACTCATCAAAACTCTAGGTAGCAAATGTCCAACATCCAAACTAAACTTTTGTTTAACTACTGTACACAATTCCTCTAAAATATACAACTAGATTATTGGTTTTATATAAGAAACTATGTCCAAGTTTGGAATATCCAACCCACAAATTCATATTGTGATTGTTGATATAGGAGCTGATTTAGGGCTGCCATGAATTCTCAGATCAATAAGTCAATGTTGCTCACACAGTGCTGCTATAGGTGACAATAAGATTTCTAGAGGCCCAGCTTTGATACATTTTTATCCCTACTCTTCTAGCTTCCTTGATTGATCTAGGGTTGGCTAGAACAAACTTCCAAAGGGAAAAATGATGCTTAGAAAACTTGTGTAATATGGTTTTGGATTATAGAGTGCTTCCTCCAAAATGAAAACCCTTTCTATGCAAGACACCCTTCAATCCATAGGTATCTGGAAACATGTTGAACAGTTCGTTATCTCCTAAAATGTCTAGCGTGTTCATTTGTCCTCAAACTATTAGGCATTTCAAGTTTTCAACCTTCAAAATGCCCATATTTTCAATGAAAAGGATGTTTCAAAACCCCTTTCCAAATCTAACCCTTCATACAAATTCAAAAATCACCACCAATAGCACATATAACCAGGATACCATCCTCACTGAAATTGTGCCAAAAATCACCCTTGGACACCCATGCAAAATTGGGGGAAATCACCACCAATAGCACATATAACTAGAATACCATCCTCATTGAAATTGTGCCAACAATCACCCTTGGACACCCATGCAAAATTGGGGGAAACACATAGTAAAGGGTTAAGCCGATGTCCTCTAAGGCTAAGGAGTAAAAGCAGTCTCCATTTTTTCATAATGGGCCATAGAGCATATCAAAATATTTAAAAACAAACATAGAAATCATCCTCAAGTAAACAAAGTAAAATTTGCACCCTTACCAAATTTATGATCAAATTTCATCAGATACCATGAACATTATATTAATAAAATATGTCAAAAGATGCATCCAAAATACAGACAAAAGGATAAAATAATGACATTCATTAAGAATTATAAATACAATTATAAGAATTCCCATAGCACTTGAGAAACTATGAACACTAAGAAATCTCCCCAAAAAAATCATTAACATAAGGCAAATAGTAATTGTGTTACACACCTCATCACCCCAACTAGGTTTGAAGGCTTCAAGATGTGTTTAGAATCAACAAATTGATACTCCATACTATAATTTCCTTGGTTGGGGTGTGGTTCTAGGGCATTTTAGCAAATCAACTGAAGACATAAAGCTGAGAACATTATGACCAAACATTGTTGAATATTTATTTTCTTTTCAACTAATAAGATGAGGGAAAGAGGGAAGGATACTACAGAAATTCTATTATAAAGAAAATAGATCTATTCTTACTAAAGCTACGCCCCTTTACTCAATATCCAAGCATGCTGGGGTTTTTATAGGAAACGTATAGACCATTATAGAAGATTCTATAGATTATAAAATAGTTGATGCATTCCGAGGTAGTACAAAAGCATAACCACCTGCAACTACTACATCATGTGGAACAAGAGGATTAGGGTTTACGATCCATCCTGTAAGAGTGATAGTAGTTGGAGTAACTCCTAGTTGAAATGGATCCAACCAATCAAATGAAGATTTTATTCAAACAAATTGAGATCAATAAATACATGTTGCGTATTTAAAATTTGAACAAACAAAATGTAGATATTCAAGATACTAATAAAATTTTTTGCTTACAATGTGAGTAGCAATGAGAGAGAAATCCACCGCTTTTTGAATTGTTTGCATAAGAGGATTAGTTGTTGGTGGTGTAGTTCTAGCTCCATTTGGAGGCTCACATGTGTGATCAACAGACAATGTTCTCATATCAAAATTAGGTTGAGGGTTTTTACAAATGTGATGCTGCTAGTGAAGGTTGAACGATAGTATAATATAACATAAATAGGAATGTATGAGATTATTTGTATAATTTATAAGATACACAAGGTATTATATTCCCACCAAATGGAAATAAATGACTTTAAAATCCAATAAGAGGTTTGATTTCCATAATTGTTGACAACATATCTAAACAATACTTCTCAACAATGCATCCATCAAAAGTTGAGTAATTCATCAAGAAACTAGGGTTTTCTTGAAAATAATAACTTAGATATATAATCTAGAGAAGTCATGAATCCAATAATAAATATGTCTTAATGATGAGCGGAGGACAGAAGTAAAACCTTTGATCCATGATTTTTCTCAACTTGGAAGCTTGAATGGAAAGAAAAGTTAACTTGGGTTGGATGATAGGCTTATGTTCTATAATTTTGTAAATTTCCATCCACTCAAGGGTCCATTGAGATATTGTAACCTCACACCAAATAATAGATTAGACCTTACACAAATCAGAGAAACTTCAAGTGGCAATAAAAAATACATAGGAAAACAAGAATCACCTGAGGTTATCAAATGTAAGTAGTTGTGTTACATATCTAAAAAGTTTTTAATTGTAATCTTTAAACCATTTGAGATCACTAAGTTTTTCCACAACTTTGGAAAAATGTTTCCTACAAAATTTGAAAAATGTATAATCAGTTAACCAAACACAATCATATCTCAAATTCATAGTGACAAAAAGAAAGGTAGTAAGCATAAACAACATTCCATTGAGAAATAAAAAAATATGAGAGAGAACAAGAAAATATTCAAATCCAAGAAATGTTAACAAAGTAACCAATAATAAAATCAAAGAATTGAAAATTACCACATATTTCCATCTTCCTTATTCTATGAAATTCCAGAAAGTAAAACAATTTCAACGATTGTAATTATATGGCTATGTTATATGCTAAAGTTCTAATACATTAATAAACATGAAACCCTAGCAACCTAACAACCCTACATTAACAAATATCACAAGGATAAAAACAGGTTTCCCTTTTGGACTTAAATTTATTACCAGATTTCAAAAGTTGTAGTATAATTTCATATGGAATGGTATTTTTGGTTAGACACACATTACCATACCATAGGATCAATCAACACAAAACAGAGTTGTGTCATTTTGTATACTTATTTTACCTTGATCTCTTGGTTTGGGATAAGACCCCATCCACGTCCATCTGTCTTGAACACTTTTGTCTTTACATATTCACGTCGTTGAAATCATTGTATAAAAAGGAAATTTTCAAAATTGGAAATACTAGGATAAGATAAGATATAAAACATAATTAACTACAAATGAAAATTCAAACCAATTCCTCATATTCATCACCAAACTCAGTGACTTTATATTGCACAGGCCAAAGCATAGAATGAGTAGCACAACAAAAGAGTCCAAAGAGTGTCTTCCTAGTTCCTAATAGCTAGAATGTTTTAAGTTTTTAACACATCATACCCTCATAAATTGTTTATTTAAATATTGATTCTAATAGGAAAAAATTATGTGCCTTTGAATAACTTAAATCTGACAACAAGCAGCCAATATCTATGATGCCTGCCAAAACCTTCCATACCTTCCATAATTGGCTACACTAGAGTAAACATCCACTTATGATGCAATAAAGATTTAAATTTATACAATGAAGTGATGAAATAGCATTTAGGTTGCTCATTGTCAGAAGCATTTTTTTTTGTACCAACAAGAAATATTGCCAACCACGGAATCTACTTATTAAAATATATTATGACTGGCCTGGTTTTTGCAGCAATCTCTGCAAGGGAAATACTCAGGATTGCACTTCATACTTGTCAATAAATTTAGGAACCTTTATCCACACAGAATCTCTGGGTCATTAAGTACATAGTTGCATACAAATAATAATGTCCTCCTCTTTCTGCTTTTTGTGCCTACATTCAAACTTCAACCAATTCAACAAAAAATGGAATTTGAAAAACCGTTTTATACACTTAGAGCCAGTATCATCCCTGAGAGGATTTTATAATGTGTTCCAACAAAAACAAATCCTATTAATCTTTGATCATAATTCATAGTAGAAAACAAGGGTTTGTTTTATTTTGCAAAGCTGCAAACTGTGAAAAGGGACCTTCCATGAAAGCTATAATTTTATGGCATCGCATCCATATGCCAGACAAACCATTTAACTTGGGGACCCATTCAACAAATGGAAAAAATTACGAAAACATTGTACACAAGCGTGATTTTCCCACAATCCATATTCTCCTATTACATAGTTTCAATTGAGATATTATGTGATTCCTTTGGATATCCAAGGTTATTGTATATTTGTCCAAAATGACCTCAGTATGAATATCAATTTTGCCACTCTCATCTAATAAATATGGGTTTGCCTAAACTTAACTGCTTTCAAGCATTTTTATCTCAAACATATTAATCATGATTCTTCATATATTTTTCCTTTGCTTCCAAAATTAAGGCATATGCCACTTATCCAACTTTTTAGCTAAGCTAATAGTATTCACTAAACTTGGCTACAAATCTCACTCTCTAACCTTTATTTTAGTGATAATCATAAAGTTTTGCATCATCTAGGATCATACTTGTCAACACTCTCCTTAAGAGCTTGTCAACACTAGTCAACATTTTACGTGGTTGTTAATCCTGCAAACAGTGCTGGTTTTTTGAGAGATTGTTTGCATTAACTTGGAGGCCCTTTCTGAGCTTTTGATGAATGACTTGCCCCAAAACAGGGTGTTTTCATTGCATTTATCATTTGAAGAAAAATAGGGGGATGTCCAGCCTAATCTGGCACTGATTTGAGAGAGATGCTTGCTTGTCTTGATGATGACTTCATCCTTTAACCACTGCATTGCATGAATTGCAAGTTGAGTGTTGAAAATGGATTCCATCTTCGACAAGAAAAGCACTATATTCTAGTGTGAGACCAAGTCGATTTGTGAGGACTTTACTCATCCTTTTGTGGTGTTCTCAGCCTTGTATCAGCACTTAACATAAGCTTGATTTGAGTATTATACATGATGACAAATTAGTAATTTACTAATTTAGGTACTTCTTGTTTAAGTACATGATTTGAGTACTTTTTTAAGTTTCATAGTAATGAAGAGTCCTCTTACACATGTGAAGGTGATGTATAAATGGAAGAAAATGTGAATATAAAAGAAAAAAAATACTAAGACAAATTCATTTTACTTTAAATTTAATCATTTAAGCAATTCATCTTCACTAAAAATTTTAATCTTCACTAAAAATTTTAAGTAATTCATCTTAACTTGAATCTTCCTGACTTTTTGACTCGGATTTTTTCTCTCTCCCCACTTGATAAATCCTAAAAGCTTACCATTAATTTCAGTGATTGGGATGTCTTGTATCCTCCGCCTCCACTGCACATACACGCTGTTGTGAGTGATGTATATAAGTTTCAAAAGATTATGCATACCATATCCTATAATGAGGGCAATGCACACAAAAACCTATCACAGGGCCTTCCCTAAGTAATGAAAACGAACTGCTTAACTTTTGGTTAACTGCTTTGTTACCAATCTCAGAACTTTCATCACACTCAGGCTACCCCACTGTAATGTACAAATCTGATTTGTTCCCTCTTCTAGTTGGTTCATAATAGTCAATGGTTCTTGGTTTTGGTCACACACAACAATTACTAAGCAGTAAACAAACACAGAACTGATTTTATTGGCCTTTCTTGCTCATAAAGAGAAAATACAGTTTACAAGTAAACTAATAACAGAGACATATTACGACTATAAACATCAGTGGACTTCTTGCAAATATTGTCAACTCAACATACTGTGACAGCGACCCTAATTAGTAATAAAACAGACTTACAATAGATCTCAAACCTGTTAAGTGTTGATGAGAGTGACTGCTCTTGACATTGTTGATATTATCTTCACTTGGAGTTCCCAATAACTCTAAATGACCCAGAATATATCATTGTAAATGACCAAATGTAGAATACAGTCCCCTTGTGTTGGCTTTAGCGTACTCATTTAGCTCAGAACTGAGTGTAACAGTCACGAGAAGAACAAAGTAAATTAGGAAAACGCCCAGAAGTGTGAAGATGGGATCCTGTAGTTGTCAAGGTAAGTTGTAACCCATGTTGACTGTAGTAATACCCTTTTCTTATTCTCAGAATGAAGCTTGGGAGTACCAATGAAGAGAGAATAGTCACCAATGCGCCCAGCTGTAAGGAGGAAGTTACACACTTCTCAACTTGACCTCTATATCTCCAAACCCTTACACATGTAACTCCACAACCCCTCTACAATCCAGCTCGGCCTCTAGAGGAACTGTAATGTCTCTTCAAACAAGTGCGACCAGCAGAAGGAAGGAATGCGACCTCTCTTGGTGTTTTTTCCCTTCACAAACAGACCCACAATTTAATCTTGAGGCCGTCCGTTCTCCAACCGATTCCAAGTATATCTACAAAATCAGAACATACAAAATATGAGTAACTTATGTTTACCAGAAAGGGTAAACAAGACACATACATGGACTGGAGGGTTTTTCGCTATGCATGTAAAACTGATTGTAATAAATTAATATGGTTTCAAGACATTGAGGGATGGGAACAGGAAGTACCCTGGTCACACTTTTGCTTCTCTTAATATTCAAGAAAACAATTGCTATAAAGTAAGTAAATAAGGGATGTGCATAATTACTTTGGGATCCATTCGTCATTGAGGAGATTGAGGCCCTCTATTGGTGCTGGAGTACGGCTTTTGCCTCTCTACAATTTCTTCCCTTCTTTCACTGCTAGCCCTCAGTCCCCTGCATGTACCGTAGATTGAATCCACCAAAGCACGCTTCATATATGTCTGTGCTAGAAACCGCTTCATTTTTTTTCCCTCACTCCATTCATCCTCTACATTGCCTGAAAATGCTCTGAAATTTATCCTCCTGAATCCCATGCATCGACTATGCTTGAAGGGTTAGAAGAAAGATAAATCATACAATTCAATGGCTTAGTTGCCACAAATCCAAAGGCGGAGATGGAAGAGGCTTTTGCTTTACTACCTGGAATCGATTTTTCCACAGTGAAGCCATAGTATATAAATTAAGGGTTTTGCTGGAATAAATCTCTCAGGGTAGCTCCTCCCTCGAAGGTGGTTCACCCGCCTAGACACTTATCTCTATTTTATAATAGATCGATATTTTTTCCCCGCCATAATTTCCCGTTTTCTATCTTCTTACCTTCTGGCCTCAACCTCAGTTGTGAGATCTAACTATAACCCTTTCATGTTTCTGCAACCTGCAAGGTCAACGAAACTTTGGTGATAAATTTGAATTCATGCTAGGGCTTGGAGATTTTATCGGTCCACTTACGTCCGCTATGCAGCTCAGTGCGAATGGCCATCAGGGGTCTCATTTATTTGGATGGGTAGATCGATGGAAATCCTGCTCATTCTTTCCATATTTCATGAACCACAAAAAATTTTTGTCAAGGGAGAACATTTTAATAAAAATAAATAAAAAATAAAAAGTAGGGGGAGGGGAGGTTGAGACGAAAGCATAATTTTGTCTTAAATAAATGTCTTAAACTAGATCCCGATGTAGTAGTGAAGATTGTTGGAACCTAATCCTTCATGGTAGGTGAAGGAGAACACTCACCTTCAGAAGTCCAAGAGACGCCTTGGGAATTTGGAACCCAAGATCCATCTCATTGTATTAATATGCACAACCATTAATGAGAATTTGTGCTTCGCGCCTACTTAGTTTTTCTTTGTGTTTGTGATTTATGGGGTATTTGGCTTGTCTTCAGCGAATTTGTCTATCTGCCCTTGTGGGAAACCTAACCGTGGTATCATAGCATTCCTCAGTCCCATGGCCTGTGCTTTTATGCTTTTGTAGATATTCCTTCTACCATCTCTAGCTGATGCATACTCCCCTCCAAATCCTGCGTTGAGGTATTGAATGAGTGACAGCAGTATCAACTCATTCAACCTGTGTATAGACCCTAATCCGAGAGTGTGTCTTTGTCCTTAAATCTCCTATGTAAAGTTGTTGAAGAGTGTGGATTTGGTTTCTTCACCTACATTGTTACCTGCATGTGGAGACTTGAAAAGCTAAGTGGAGAGCTGAACACGAAGCCTTGAAGAGTTGCGTGCATTATGGGACTGGTATATCATCATTATTGCTGCATATTTGTATTTAATTACTATTGAAACCATGTCTACAAAAATTTTACATACCTTGCATTTTATCGAAAGCTCTTTGATACCCTTTCAAATGGACGGATGCCTTCATCGATCTGTGTTCCTATGGTGATTAGATGGGTGCACGCGACCTTCATTTTTCCTTACCTCCATTGATTTGAATTCCCCAGGTGACCTGCATTGGTTCTTAGTCCCACAACTCTCATATGGAGCTTCCTCTCTGTGTGAACCTGTGTGACTACGACTTCTAGCCCTTACCTACATGCTCAACAGCCTCCACTATGTACCCAAGACCTCTACATTGTTCCTATGACACCCTACACCTTGCAGTGATTTAGATGAAGGGTATCGTAGTTCTAGGAATGAGAAAATAATTGTGTCTTACCCCTCCTCCATTGCATCAAGCTGCATATTGAGCTATCCTCTCCATATTGTATGTGGAATTCTTGAGACAGGATTACCCATTACCTATACTATTTGGTGCTATGTTTCCCTTTGCTGATGACATAGAAGTAGAAGCGTGCAATATTTTGTTTGTGTGACAAAGACGATAAGTGTATTGTTTATGCACTTCGTACTTAATAGTGACCATACACATATCTCACTGAATATTGATGTGTTGCATTTCCATGGTACATTGGCCATACACAAGCTTCCCTAGGACGACACCAAGTTCCTCCTATCCATCCTAGAAATGGCTCACAATATGCTGAATCCCCCTTTCAAGTCCCCTTCTTTGGTCTAGATGTGTGATTGCAGCTTCTTAGTTGATGTACAGTGCTATCATAGAGTCCCTGTTCACCTATGTCCTTCCTTGGTGGTATGCTTGGATATGGTAGGTGCCTTGGCCAACGCATTTGGGTCTCTCCCTTGCTAATTAGGATCTCACTTGGACCTTGTGCACAAAATGGGGAATTGGTTACTTGAGTATCCTCCCTTGGGTACCCAAATGTCCCTAGTCCATTAAGGCATTCTCTTTTAGGAACCTACTTGGTCAAATTGAGTGTTTTTTGTGCATTTTGTCAATCATGACTTGTTTAAACCTTATCACTCTTGTTTCCAATGGTTAACACTTTCTTGCATAAAAAAGTAGTTTTTCCAGAAATTACCTACAGTTTGCCTTACTTCCGTGCAGTATGCTAGGTTAGAAGTTGATTCCATAGTTTGACTCTTTTGGAAATACCACCCATCCAATAGTCAATGCAACAATTGGTAAGACCTCTCGAGCATTCCCAAATCTATTTACAACACTCTTCTCCTTGTTGTTAAGGATCTATAATTCCATTCTCTCATGTCAAAAACTCTGTTGGATTACTAGCTCACTCATGATCCAGCTCTATCTTTCCAACTTCCATGCTCTAGGCTTGCTGGGATTTGTTATCTCCATCAACCCTCCACTTGTTCATATGCTGCTACAGTTGGTACTTTCTTTTCCATTTGGCTTAGATCTTCTTTTGCTTCTTTGGTTGGTTCAATTGTGGTGTTTGGTTAGGGCCCAATGATCTATAAATTGCCTTGGATATTCCAATTGACAGTTCATCATAATAGATCTTATATACTATTGCAAATATGGTGGCATTATACTCTTCTACACAATGATTACTTATGATTAAACCTTGTTATTAGAAGCATACCACTTTCATTAAGAAACTTAGAAAAACAATTAAGAAAATAAGAACCACACTACAGTAGTTAAAAACAGGACATCATAAACATATTGAACATGAGATGAAGAAAAACTATAGGAAGTAATATTGTTCCTTGTTATTTTATTCTCATATCAATGATGAAAAATACATAGAAATATTGGATTACTATGGAGCAAATAGACACGAAAACCTATATGCCATGATAGGTTGTTACATGGTTTCCTTCTTTCTTTGCTCTTCACTAATATCTAACTCCTCTACACTTCCCAGCTATGGAACAAAATAATATTACAATAGGAATGAAATCCCCCTCTCTTATAGTGGCTAATGTTTTAACATCCCCTCATAATTGTAAGGGTTAGGGGTAAGGGTTTTTTCATGCCCCAAACTCCTATTAGTGTTAGCGTTTGGGACCCTCTAGAATATCCACATGTGACTAGTTGCACATGTGAGTAATGAGGACTGATGCAGATTCCACTTGGTACCATTGTAGTCAAAGCATAAGTCAACTTGTCAAAGACATAACTTCATACAAACTCCAATTGAGGTGCTATTTGGACTATTGGAAGGATCTCAGCAAATAGAACAAACAGGGGGGAAGTTTTGAGGGGAAAATGTCCATTTAAATCCGAAACTAGGTTTTGTATGTTCCAAGACCCCAAATCACTAAATTAGAATTGACCCATAAAATGGGCTTGACCAAGCCATGGCTCCAATTTTCCACCCCTAAGAGTACCTATACCAATGAAAAAACATGTAATGATCCATTCTCGATCACCCAAGTTCACACCCTATCATCTTATCTCTCATATCCAAAGGGAGATTCAAAAGAACAATGTGTATGAGGAGGTAACCTTCTCAATAGAGGGCACATGTGTCATATATATTGGCACTTTTAATTAATTTACCATTAGATGTGTGTATTCTTGCTTGTTTCCTTCGTTTCAAAGCATTTGGAGATAATATTTCCCAATTTTCTTTCACTAGATGAGAATCAACCTCATGGGCATGTAGAGTAGGTTCATAACCATTCATTGTCTCTCATTAATTGTTCTTTTCATTTAATCTCGTAGCCTAGGTAGCCTATTATAGAGTTAGTACAGATTAAGGTAAAGTAGATGTCAAACCTAGTTAAGGATTTTATTTTTTCACCCACCAAGGAGGAGAATAAACCAATGTTCCACAGGGATGCATCCAGTAGGGTTGGAGGTGACCCCCCCATGATTTCCACGCCCCTAAGATGAGGGGTTTCCTAGAAAAACATTTTTCCATGGCCCCCATTTTGTAAAATGCACAACGAAACACCTAATAATCTGTTGCAAAGAAAAATTACCCCAAAACAAAGCAATGAGCATTCTAGATAAACAATCAGTATAATTAGCTCTAGTTTGCTCGATGTGACACAAAAATACTATTTGTTGGATACATAGATATATTTCCGTAAAACAGAAGGCACATACATAAACCAGAAAATAGAAAGCAATGAGCGTAGTTGTCATCATGACCCTTCTCATTGGATATATCTTCAAGTTCAGACAGACAAGTGTGCATTAACTACTCAATACTAACTGTGAACTCTTTGTGGGTCTCAAGGTATTAGGTTATCACCTTGGGGAATGTACCTTTACATTAACTCGGCAGTAAGTCACTAATGGTGTGCTCACAGATAGGGCCTATCCCAGGGATGTTACAGTCCTTTCCTTGACATTTGTGGAAGAAGCTTGAGGGAAGCGTCCACCCTGATGTTTCTTAAGAGTGATTTGAGAATAATTTTCGAAGTGTAGATATTGGCATGAATCCCCTCTTTCATTAGGTCATTTTATACTGATGGGATCGCCTAAAAGCAATGATGGGTGAGTAGGGAATCCAATACATGGTTTTAATCTCTCATAGAGACCTTGTAGTTGAAATATCGCATTATGTAGATGGTTTTCAAGGCCTGCTCTTCCATTCCTCCTCTCCGATATGTTTTCATGATGTCGATGGATAAATATTCATTGCAACTCTCGGCTTCTATTTTCATCTTGTGAAAGAGATGTTCTACCTTGTCTACTTATTTTGCACAACTCCTTATCTAGGGTTTCTCTTTTCACTCATTTCTTCTATTTCATTGTTCTCCTTTCACCAATATGCCAGAGTCCCCTTCTTTGATGGATTCTGTAGATTTGATGCCCCTGTAACACATGACGGTTCTATCACTAGGTCCCAAATGGAAAGGGAGGAGAATGAGAATCAAAATAATACCTTATTTGTTTTATTTTGTGTTTCTTTTTTTTTGTTTTTTTATATGTCTTATTTATTTATTTTATAGCTATATTATAATATAAAACTAATATATATAATAGTAAGTTATATATATATATATATATATATATGGATGGAGGTTGGAGAAGAGTTTTTGTACATCAAGATTCACGTGGGTGGTGTCAGATCCGAAAGCCACATGGCCACCAATTGAAGGAGCTGACATGTAGGATAATACATTCTTATCCTTACACATGATAATGGGAAGTGATCTATGGAGGATTTTTAGCAGTTGGCCATCACAGGAGAGCTTATTGTGGAGGTTACGGGGCATAATGAGCATTATGTACTTCATAGTAGTCATGTCGATTCACTACTCAAACATGTTACAAAATTATCCATTTAATGTTAATCCATGAAATCAGGTGGTGGTTTTGTCATTTAGGTTGGATTTAGAGGCTGAGAGTTTAAAATTTGTTGTTGTTAGGCTCTCAATTGAATGGTCCTAGTGGTACATACACACTCAAGAACTTGTGATAGAGTAGTAAAATTATCAATTCAATATGGAAATTAATGTTTGAGAGGATTGGATTGTTTAATTTGCAATGGGATATCCACAATGAATTAGAGTAGTATTGTTCATTACATGCTATTACAATTTACTAAATTTTAACACTGTAGAGAAAGAGTTCTCTGAATCCATATACAATGTTAAAATTTAGTAAATTGTAACACTTTATTGTCAAAATTTCAATTTTCCATTGTCGAGTGACACAATTAACATCCCTCGGGTCTCTAGATCCATCTACAATGTTACAAGTTACTAAATTTTAACACTATGGATGGATCGAGAGACCCCCTTATATAGGGGGTTGTAATTTTTCATTGCCAAGGTCACACAACTAAAAATGACTAACATAAATGACTAATTCCTATTCTTAGTCATTATTAATTAGTCATATTTGTATTAATATAATTAAATTAGTTGTTTATGTCAGTCATTTTTATTTTAGTCACTTGTTATCTAGTCATATATTTTATCATGTGACTAAATTAATCATTTATCTTAGTCGTTTTTAGTTGGCTCACTTAAAATTGCTCAATTTTAGTCGTTTATCTCTTGAAAAAATTGTGGTGACTAAATTTTTTAATCGCCTAGTCACTTATCTCTCATTTTGTACTAGTGTCAAAACTTGGATTAAATTGCAACTAGTAGACAACCACATGGCTCAATCAAAAAATGGAGGTCATATTCTATACCGTTACTATTTCTCTACCTACATTTAGATCTTCTTTATCATATTATTTTTGTTTTATGAATAATTGAATAATATTTATATGAATTTGGATCTGAAGAACAATGGCTTCAATTTCGACTTAGTTAAATCTTGAAAAAAGATCAAGTTCGGTGTTAAAGGTGGGGTAGAAGACTTAGTGGTGGTGTGATGTTATACCCCTATCATATATAACACCTAACTATTATAAAACTTATTAATTTAATCCCTAAAAGCTACCTGCAACCCTAACCCCTACCACCTCTAATCCCTATCAACCCTAGAAACTACAAACCAATATAATCCAAACCCTTACGATTATTAATCATAATTGTTGACCACTTGAAACCTTATATACTAAAACTTCTAACCGATAATCCATGTAACCATAATCCCTTGTAACATTAAACTTATGACATGTATACCACTAGTCTCTTTCAATCCTTATCCATATAACTTATAAACCCTAAACCCTGACCTAAAAATCCTAACCATTAAGGGCCCTCGCGCAAATTTGAGGGAAATTTTAGATGCAATCATAGATGTAAAAAATCACTCAATTTTTTCAAAACATAAACGTGTACATGTTTATTACATCTAGCATTGTGTAGGCTCGAGTCCTCCACGGTGAAGGCCACACAAGATAGGAAAAGGATGAGATAGAAACACATACATGTTTTTGTTAGAAAAAATGTTTGCACAATATATAGAGAAAAAAAGAGTATGTGATTTATATAACATGTTATATTTCCCAATTTGTCCCACATTCATCATTTCTTCCATTATAGCAAGAATAATTGACTTCGAGGTGTACAATTGGTCAAATCATGAATTAAATTAGGGATCATAGAAGGACCATCTCGACCAAAGGTATCCATCTCCTCCATCTTAGGTAATTTCATCAACAACCTTCCTTCTAATTTCATTCATTTGTTTTCCCTAGAACAAATTAAACCCTAATGTATGAACTAAAAAAATCCCAATACACATAAACTTAAATCATTTTCATTGTACATATATATTCATGAGCATCCTTATGAATCCAAACCACTATACAAAAATATGCAAATTTTATCATGTATATAGCAAGGGTGCATACAACTAAAAAAACATCAAGTGGAATCCATATCTACCCCAAAATCCATAAACAAAGAGGCTAAATGGCCTATAAAGTCCAAAAAAATTCATGCTGCAACAAAGAATTACATATCAAAATCCTTGCATATATTGGGATTTTATTCATCAATATCACCCCTGTGCCCCCTCCTCTAGGTTTTATCCCTTGCCTCTACCAAGAATATTGAAGTTGGTCCTCCAAGAACATTAGTAAACACCCTACATTTTTTATGAAACTTCCTAATCCTAGCGTTAAAATAAGGTTGAAAAGCTTCCCATGCTTAATAAGTGATTTCACTTGAGTGAAGGGTACATTTTTTTTAATCCTAAGATAGAGGATTTCACCAAAATGCACCAACAACATCAAGGTATATAGGGAGGCCGATGTGCTTGATGTTGATGTTTGGGGTAGCTTCGGGAAAACACCCTCCTAGATGTAGCGATGGTGCTTGGCTCGATGGGTCGTCATGGTGATTTGACCTATGGAGGATGATGATGGTTCACTCACTAGTGTATGTGAGGCCCCTGGATGAAGCCTTTCTTGGTCATGGTGCTTGAATAAGTGGTAGAAAGATTAGATGCTTTCAAATATACTCCCTGGTTATGGGAGGCCCTTGTATAGTCCTTCTTGATCATGGTACTTGATCAAGTGGTAAAGAACTTGGGTTTCCCATCACATGACTATCTAAATATGGTATTACTTATCATGCTAGAGTGGATTTGACTTTCCCATTCTTAGGGATTAGCTACCCTTGTTGGAATGGTGAGGTCTACTCTAGTGTGGGTTCACACACACTATATCTCTTTTAACATGGATGGACACACATGTGAAGCAAGCTCATGGAAATACTTATTGGGATATGAATACTTATATTCTAGAAGAGCATCTTCCCAATCCCATAATGATAACCAGTTGTGGAGGAATTTATCATGAAATGCCACTAACAGAGGAAATATATAGACAAGACTTCGCTAGTGTATGTAGTATTTCACTTCCTCTACTTGTGAATAATAAGATCTCACTAAAAGGATCCATCCCATAGAAAGGAGCCACACTTGTGACTAATAAGATTATCAATTAACAAGGTTCTTCTTCAACATATTTTGTAGGCATCCAATTTTCACCATCTACCATGTTCATGAGGGGCTCAATGCTTCATAAAATGCCCATCTGGTCGGTCGAGTGGGCTTTCCACAAACGAGGCCACCTCTACTATACTTTCCCTCCATCCACCATCACATTCAATCATACAATGAACCCAGCCCTTTTTATGGTCTTCTTCATGCCCTCAACGATTTTGATGTCACGTAGGATAAAGAGAAACCAAAACACCCCATCTTTCCATCATGTTTTTAATCAAATTTGATTAAAATTGCCCCTGAAAATTGCAATTTTTGCACTTATGTAATTTCGGCAATCAATATGATTGCTCTTAGAGAAAATGCTAGATCTTAAAACTACCCAAATCCTCGAAATCACGATTTTAACAATGCAAACTACAATTTCAACACTTCCTTCTTTGTCGAATTTTGGCAGTCGGGGGCAATTTAGTTGTCGCATTATCTACTCCCTTGGATGTGATTTTTTAATGCACACTTCCCACTACAGTGTATATAGCCGCAGAATCCTTTAAGTCAATTTCATATCCTGAAGATTTTCTTTTCTAATGCAGCTCCCCAATACTTTATAGCCATTTATAGTAAAACCTTCGTATTAATAAAAAACTAAGTTGGCCATTGAGTATATGAAGGAAAATTGGGCCTTATACTCATCATAAACGTTTAAAACACGATTTGAATTAACCTTTTTAAACATGAAAGAAGCCCCAACAATTCGATAAAAATTGCCTCTCCATTTTAAATTTCACCTCTTAAAAGATAATTTCAATTATCTATGTTTCTTTCTATGTTGTTGAAGTGTTAGAAGCTTTTATCAAGATTAAAATCATTTGTATGAGAGTGCGAGTCTAAGGGAGAAGAATAAATAAAGCCATATTTATGTATATGGTTCATTTAATAGGGATGATTGGAAAAGTATTTATTTCACTCAAAGTAATTTAATTGATATACGTGTATGTAGAATTTATATTATTAAAAAAGAATAAATATTATTGATAGAAATTTAATTCACATAATTGTATATAGAATTATATCTAACATAAATTAATTAATTAATCAAACTTAATATAAAAAATTGCAACTTAAAATAACAACTTCCAAAAAATATTATATAATCTATGAAACCACATAAACACATTGTGGATACTAGAAAAGAAAAATAAAATTTCCATAGCCAAAATATATTTACAAATTGCATACATTCAAACCCAGTTGTACTGCCATGGTCACTTTCATTAATTGGCGAGTAGTTAATTGCACCAAATGGATCTTTTCTCAACATTGGAATCTCACTACAAGTTAGTGTTCAAGCTAACATTGTCATTGCATCATGTCATCAGTATCTCTTCAAACCAATGCACATCATCAATTTTGGGGGTTGTCATGTGCAGAAAACTTTGAAATCACCCCTACTATCCACACCTATATTACTAGAAACAGAATGATGGTTCATGTTTTTTTGGGGGGAATAGTGTAGATATGGGAATGAGATGAAGACTAAAATTTTCTTAGGTCATTCCTATTTCTAGAATCAATAACCATTTCTCATTAAAGGAATAATTTCTTAGAACGATTATTCGAAAATTATTTTCAATTTCTCTAAGAAATAATTTCATTTATTATTGTTCTGAGATCCATTTTTGTTTTGGGTCATTTTTCTAGGAATATTTATGAATGTGGGTGGCCATATTTTACATCACATAAATAGTACACTTGTCTTTGGAGAATTTAATGTCATTGAATGTTGTAGAAATAATTCTAGAGTATAACACATGTTTCTTTCATTCAATTTCAAAGAGCTACTTTAGTTGTGAAGAGAATAATTGTTAACTTGAGTGATAATCCTAGAGTCCTAAAATATTACCAATCTGCTAATAATTTATGTTAAATTTTAATGTGGTATATTATTTTTTTCATATTATATTTCGTCCATCATCCATAAGTTACAAGACATTGTAAAATTGTGTTACTTAAAACATATAATAATTCACAACTCTCCATGATATAAAGGGTCAACAAAACATGTACATATTTTCATAATGCAAAAGGGGGATTGACTAGTTTTATGGTTTAGGTGTGAAGGTTCCTAAATACATGGACTATGCACTAGCTATTTTTCTAAAAGTTTCTTAAGCATGTTGGGCCATACTCTTTAGTAGACAAGTAAACTAGAGAAATATTTGAGGCATGTTGGGGCTAACAGTATTAAAACCATGATTTGATTTCATTTGCTTATTTCATGTTTCAAACTTGCTTTGCTAGACGTAACTAGTGGGAAATGGGGGAACTGATTAATAATATTAATAGTAGATCTATGGGAAGGTAGTTTTGAGTCATTTCACTCTCTACTTCCATACTATCCCCAAATTATTGGAGATAAAGCTTCATTTTCCGCACTCATTTATGTGCTTAATTTTCTTTCCTTCATTGATGGTTGCAATAACAATTGTTGTACTTCATTACGGGTAGAATAGATGGCCCAAAAACCGAAAGAAGGGCCACCGTAGTGTAAAATTAGTCACAGCAGATCTATTGAACAAGAATATCAATCACAAAGATGTAAAACAATTTGGAGTACAAACTGTGCAAGAGAGATGCATCAGTGCTCTATAATCCAGAATGGTAGAATTACAATACAATACTGTCACCATGAGTGAGCAATTCGAATTATCTAGGGAGGTCATTCGAATATACTGCATGGTGTAGATTGGCTTCAACTAGAAGTCCTCATCATCAATGAGTGGTGGTCATCAATGCACAAGTCATTGTTAGACAGGTGTCAAACTGAGTCTAACTGAGTGTAATAAGTGTAATTGATGGTAAGTGGTACTAATGTAGGGATGGAGGCTCAGTGGAGGGTGCATGAGGAGTTAACTGCACTCAGAATCGGTATTCAAGTCTCATCGAAAGTTAATCGGAGTGATAACAGCAATGAGGAGTCAGTCTAGCCTCAAATCAAGGAAAGACAACTAGCTAACTGAAGTGAACTGGACTGGTAGGTGAGAAAGGGCGCCCTTCTCAAGTGGTGGGTGAGACGTGGGAACCTCCCTGACTAGGAGGGATAAAACAGAGTGGAAAATGGCTCCCAGATGCTGGAAGACTAAGGACTAGGTGCTGGAGGCATCAAACTGGTGACTGGGCAACATGCGGATGCATGCATGCATGCAAAGTACATACTGAATGATGAGATATCCTAACACCCCCCCTCAAGCTATACTATGATGTAAAAAATAAAATGTAGGGCCCTTGCTACAGAGACCAAAGGTCACCCCAATACAATAATCCAAAATAAATAATAGTTCATGAAGCAAGGAAATGGAGAAAACCTCATGGGAAAACCCCCCCCTCAAAATGGACTGTAACACACCAAAAGATTTAACTGCTCCAAACTCAAGTAGATATGTCTGTAGGTATCTCACTCTTGGGAGTAAATGGATCATGCTCCAAAAACATGTGCTTGAATTCTCCATCAGTGGATGCAAGTGAATGTGGAGACTTTATGAACTTGCTCTTCATACCGAAAATGGTGAGAACAAATCTGAAAATATGAGGATGATCCTGGAACCTGTGATTCGAACCAAGTGAGGTAGGAATAGCTCCAATCGGATCAAATAGATCTTGAAACTTGAACTTCTTATCATTGGAAGTTAAATCAGCTCCAATATTTGACAAATGGTTTCTTGATATCTCCTTTGAACCAACATGGGTGAGATCAAAACCAAAATCAGCAAAAATTGCATGAGAATTGAACTCAAGCGAATGGTAGTGCTCTTCATCTTCAGTAAAACTCTGAGAAACTATGCAAATGATAGAATTTTTTTTTATAGGAAGCATGCAATCAAGGAGGACGAATGCTTCACCTCCAAAATCATATTTTACCTCCAAAACATCAAGTAGATCATTATTCTGCATGCCGAAAAACTCATGTGAAAGAGACGATTCAAAAACCTCTTCGAAATCTAGAATATGGGCTGGTTTATCTTGCTCAGAATTCGAAATAGAAGACTTTGATAGAATGAGTGTTGAATCTACAGTTTCTTCTTCATCTTGAACAATGGATGAGGCCAAGACATAATCGGAGAGATCACGTAAGGAGATCTCACTGGGCTTGTTCTCCAAAAGTCTAGCATGATCCTCTTCTTCCTGCTTTCCAAATTCTTTATTGAGTTGGACCCATAGATCTCTTGGATTTTCAGCAATAGTACTGAGGTAGCACATAGAATCAGACATAGCAAGACACATTGTCCCAAAGGATTTGTCACAATCATTCTCCTCTTCATCGGAAACAAAATCTCTTGTAATACCAATACATACATCAAAAAGACATTGTCTATTCAAGCATGCAATCATATTTGGTTTCCATTCATCATAGTTGAATGGAGTAAGAAGATTTTGTGAAGAAGAATATTCCATCTCTACAATAGAGAATGCAAATGGAGGAAGTAAGAAACCTGCAAATCACACACAAACAAGAACCATTATGGAGCAATAACTGCAACTGCAAAAAGTGCTGCAACTGCAAAAAGTGCTGCAACTACAGAAAACTGCTGCAAAGTGAGCAAAAATTGCTCAATCTTCATGTAGAACACCTATAGGAGAGAGATCTTGTCCCTCCAATGGATCTGATACCATGTAAAATTAGTCATAGCAAATCTATTGAACAAGAATATCAATCACAAAGATGTAAAACAATTTGGAGTAAAAACAGTGCAAGAGAGATGCATCAGTGCTCTATAATCCAGAATGGTAGAATTACAATACAATACTGTCACCATGAGTGAGCAAATCGAATTAGCCAAGGAGGTCATTCAAATATACTGCATGGTGTAGCTTGGCTCCAACTAGAAGTCCCCATCATCAATCAGTGGTGGTCATCAATGCACAAGTCACGGTTAGACAGGTGTCAAACTGAGCGTAATAAGTGTAACTGATGGTAAGTGGCACTAATGTAGGGATGGAGGCTCAGTGGAGGGTGCATGAGTATTTAACTGCACTCAGAATCGGTAGTCAAGTCTCATCGGAGGTCAATCGGAGTGATAAAAGTAGTGAGGAGTCAGTCTAGCCTCAAATCAAGGAAAGACAACTAGCTAACTGAAGTGAACCGAACTGGTAGGTGAGAAAGGGCGCCCTTCTCAAGCGGTGGGTGAGAAGTGGGCACCTCCCTTACTAGGAGGGATAAAATAGAGTGGAAAGTGGCACCCGGGTGATGGTAGACGAGGGACTAGGTGCTGGAGGCATCAAACTGGTGACTGGGCAGCATGTGGATGCATGCATGCATGCAAAGTACATACTGAATGATGATATATCCTAACACTAATAAGGTGGTTGATGCTTTAAGTAGAGTAAATTTGATCTTACAGGAAATTAAGGTCAGCACTTTGGGATTTGAAAATTTGATTAACATGTATAAGGAGGATGTGGAAATCAAGGATATGTATGCAGCCTGTGAGAATTCAGTTTCCCATAATAGAAGTCAATGGTTGGACTACATGTTACAAGAAGGATTGTTGTTCAAAAACAGTAAATTGTGCATTCCTAAATGTTCTATGAGAGAAAACTTGATAAAGGCACTTTGGACAGGACAAAACATTTGCTCAGGTGAGTACTTTTTATTTTTGGCCAGGAATGCAACAGGATGTAAAGAAGTGTGTTGAGACATGCAAGATATGTCAACATGCCAAAGAGAGGAGACAAAACATTCAACTGTATCAACCCCTACCTATTCCAACTAGGCCTTGGGATTCCATCAGTATGGATTTTGTTCTGGGATTTCCTAGAACTCAGAGAGGGAATGATTCTATTTTTGTAGTGGTGGATAGATTTTCAAAAATGGCTCATTTCATTGCTTTTAAAAAGATTGATTATGCAACAAATATTGCTAATTTGTTCTTCTCAGAAGTTGTTAAGTTACATGGTCTGCCTTTGAGCATTGTATCAGATAGAGACACTAAATTTGTTGGTCATTTTTGGAGAAATTTATGGAAGAAATTGGGAACCAATCTTAGTTTTTAGCTATGCTTATCACCGCCAGACTGATGGTCAGACTAAAGTGATAAATAGAACTTGGGGGATATATTGAGAATTCTTGTTTATGAGAATCCAAAGAAGTGGGATTTAGCTCTTTCTTAAGTTGAGTTTGCTTATAATGATTCACCTAACATGAGTACAGGTATGAGCCCATTTCAGATTGTGTATGGGATGCATCCAAGAGGTTTGTATGAACTCAAGAATTTCGGAGATTTAGGAATGAGGAGTGTAGATGGTGAAGAATTTTCATATTGTATGAAGGAGCTACAGGAAAATGTCAAAAATAAATTGCAAGAGAGTGCTAGAAAGTACAAACAGAGAGCAGATTGGAAGAGAAGGGAAGTTAATATTCAGGTTGGATATTTAGTGATGCCATATCTTAGGAAGGAGAGGTTTCCTAAGGGAACCTACACTAAATTGAAAATCAAGAAAATTGGGCCTTGTAAAATTTTGAGGAAGTTTTCTGCATATGCATATGAGATAGAACTTCCTTCTGAACTTGGAATTTATCCAATTTTTAATGTTTCAGATTTGTATCCTTTTAAAGATTGAGGTTTTCAGACATAAGAAATGATTGCAAGTAAGGATGGTCAAGTGGTAGATTGGAAAGAAAAGTTACCTTAGAAGGAGCAGCCACAGATTGAAGCTATACTTGACAAGAGGATTTCAAAGAAAACTAGGAATAGGGATTATTTTCAGAATTTAGTCAAGTGGAAAGATCATCCATTTGAAGATGCAGTGTGGATGACAGCAATTGAGATTTTCAAGTTTAATGTGGACCATGAAGACCTATTGAAAGTTGTTTTTTCTCCCTAGGAGTATGATGCAGGAGCATCGACTCAAAGTTCTACATTTTCTGATTCAGCGGACGTTGCTATTTTTCTACTCTTTGTAATAGATTCTAGAAGTCTAGGGTTAGTTGTTGAATTAAGTGTAATTAGGTTTTGAAATAGAATTAGTTTGATTGTAATAATGGCAAATTTCCACTGATGTCCTCGGATCTTGCAAGAGGTTGCTCGAGGGTAGGGTATGTTATGTAATTTCTTTCTTTAGGAGTCCAGATTCTGCTAAATCGGATCTCACAGGTTTATGGAGTGTTATTTAATCATTGAATGTAATTGTGCAAAGTGTTTTTGATGAAATAAAGAATAGAGAACCCAAACTCTACGTTTGATTGCATACTCATTTGTCTTCTTTCAATATCCAAAAAACTGTATAAATTCCCTGTGTATGAGTGAACAGAGCACCATTAACAGAGATATCCAGAAGCAGAAGGTTGTGGTGTATCCATTCAAATGCAAGGGGCATGAAATTGATTGTTGTAGTGATCAATTTAATGAGTTGTAGCTTCAATTAGCCAGAGAGAATGACACAGATAGAAGAGCTCCCATTCGACAGAGAAGGAAAATCTTGGATGATCAAGATCAGAGGAGATAAATCGACGATCCAAGATAGTTTCTGCAAGGCCAAGGTACAATTTTGTTAAGATGCAGACATCCAAGATCGTGCGATGGAGATCGAGGCCGAAGAGATCAACGGACCACATGGTATTTCATTGAGGTGAAGTGTGTAGAATTTAGACCTCTGAAATCCAAACTGAACGTTCCACAAGCAATCGTAGATCAACGGACGGAAGAAGCCACGAAGAGATCGATGACTTGAAGATCATTTTTATCGAGTATGTGAGTGAGGGTTAACGGCCAAATTGGACGTGAAATATTCATTAAATTCACCCTAAGTCTAATTAACACCACCATTGATCTGACATGTTTCTGACCCAATGGTCCTAAACAATTGCGGAGGCACACTTGCGGATCTGATGGTCCAAAGAGACTGTGGAAGTATCTTTGTGGAAGATGTTTGCCGAAGGAGTTGTGAAAATACACCCACAATTGCGGAAGGGAGACACACCCGCAACTGCGGGAGGAAGGCAACTATGGAAGGTCGATTGAGGAAAGGAGATTGCGGAAATACAATTGCGAAAGGAAATTGCGGAAGAAAATTGTGGAAGGATTTTTGTTCGATGCTCTGCAACCAGGTGAGACCCGCAATTCCGCAATTTCTATAAAATCCATTTTACCACCTATTTGGAGTCTGCCCTTCGAAGACTACTGCGGAAGAAAGAACTGGTTTTTTCGGCTATGTTTGGAGGTTCTTCTATACTTGGAACCTAGCTATTCCTGGGATAGCAGATTGGATTGGGTTTTATGATCCTATCCTGCATCAATATAACTCATACTTGTTGATCATAGTTACAAGACTACCTACTACTTGGACATGTTTTCATCGAAATATTTAAACATGGATTTGCATAAGATTATGCTACCAATAGATTTCCCATGAGCTCATAGGGATATGAATGAATAACTAAATCCTAATTCCCTAATGTGTAGATGGATGGGTGAGCTTCTGTTGGTATTGGTAACATGGACAATGATGTAGGAATAGGGATAAAATGACATAGAACACATGGGTACAGGGAGGATGTTCAACATATTGAACACTAGCAACCTCCATAAAGCGTGGCTTTTACTACTATAAAGTGTATCTTTTACTACCATAAAGCATACCAATAGTGAGCTCCATAAAGCGTGGATTTTACTACTATAAAGGATGGATTTTACTATTGGTGAGTCTCTAAGATATCTCTAGATCACTTCTATGGTGAATTTGCTTAGCCATGTAGAGTATATCATGAGTAATTTCACTAATTCCAATAATATACAATTAATTCTCTCTATTAATCTTGTCGTGCTTCTCTTATCTCTGTCGCAAGCTTTATGTGATCTTTCTACTAGCTAGGTTAACTGTAAAAACTTCACATAGTATCAAAGCTTTGTTGCTAGGATAAAGCGCATAGGAGCTTTATTTCCAAGTTCAGGAGGAAGATGTAGTCAGAAAGAAAGGAGGATTTGTCAGCAATTCTTCTCATGCCACATAATTATTTCGAGTGGGAGATAAATAAAAATGCATCAACTCATATGAAAAGGATGGTATGAAATTAAAATGGCTACAAAAGTTGAGACAACATTAGCTATCGAGAAAAATAAGTATATCAACCGCATGGATGAGGCCTACAGCCTTATTTGCATCTTAATGTCCCCGGAGTTTTTGTTTCACATTTAAACTTGTACCACTCTAGATGAGATTTGGAAAGAGTTGGAATCTCTCTTTGGAAATAAGGATGAAATGAGCAACCACATGCTTGAGGTAGAGTTGGTTTACTTGGATCTAAGAAACTTTGAAAACATCTAGGAATTCTTTGCGAAGTTCAAGTCTCTTCTTCTTCATCTAAATAGATGTGGTATTGACAAATTAGCTCAACACAATCAATTGATCCTTTCTATTTTGGAAAAAAATGGTCTAGAGTATGTTGTATTTGTCTCAACATTCTATACAGTGAGATTCACTTCGGGAACAACATGGAAAATGCCAACATTGGATCAATTTATTGAATCCCTCACACATGAGAAAATAAGCTCATCGAAATGGGGACAATAAAGGGTTCCAATGCGCATACACTTGTTTTGCATTAGATTTGAAAAAAATTCAATCTAAAGTCCAAGCATAAAGGAAAGGGGAAGGTGCATTCTGAACAAAAGAAGGAAGGAAATTCCAAACCCTTTGATGATTCCTCCAGCTCCAATAGTATAAAGGGAGAGAATGGGAAGTCAAAATTTGATTACTACAACCTTGTCTACCATCCTGAATCATCATGCATGAATAATCCAATAGATCTCATGGCGAAGGCACTTCAACAAAACAATCTTTGGGATGGAATTCCTAAGAATGCCAAGAAGAATTCAAGAGATCAACCACCAAAAGAGGTAATTCTCATGCTTTAATTTCTATTCATTCTTCTCTCGATGCATGGATATTGGATTCAAGTGCATCCCATCATATTGCAGCCACAAAAAAAAAAATCTTCTATTGTTGCATGCATGGGTCCTCCCATCCTCATGGGTGATTATACTCCAATAGAGGCTAGGAGAAAATCAGAGAGTATAACACCAACATGGAAGATTTGAGAATGTATTGCATGTTCCAAAACTCTCCATGAATCTACTCTTTGTTTATCATATAATACATTTAGGAATAGGAAAAAGCGTAGAATTCACACATGATTCTGTAGCCATATATGACATGCATGATAACTCCAAGATTGTTGTTGGTGAGGAAAATCATCAGTATCATTTTTATACCTTCACTAAGTTTATTGATAAATTTGATTCTACTTTACTACTAGCGCATGTTGATGATGATAGTAGACTATGGCATGATAGTTGTTTTCATCTAAACTTCAAATACATGCAGGAAATCTACAAGTAGGGAATGATCATGGGATTTCCCAACATACATTTTTCCAAAGGAGTTTTTCAAGGATGTTCCCTTGGAAAACATCCTCATGAAACGTTTGAGAAAAGGAAAGCTTGGAGGGAATCCCCTCCTTTAGAGATCATCCATAGTGATCTAATGGGACCCCTTCCTCATTTGTCCATTAGAAAGGTGAGGTATGTGCTTTCATTTATTGAGTATTTCTCATGATACCCTTGAGTGTATTTTCTCAGGAAGAAGTCTAAAGTTTTTTAGAATCTCGAAGACTTCAAAGCATTTGAAAATACTTGTTCTCGGAAAAAGATCAAAATAATTTGCATAGACAATGGGGGGGAATATGTGAACAAGAATGACCATCATATTTTTTCAGAGGTAGGTACACATCTATAGCATACAGTGCCATACACTCCATACCAGAATGGAGTAGCTAAGTAGAAGAACATATCCCTCAAAGAGATGACCAATCGCATGTTGTGTGCAAGGTATCTTCCTTCCAATCTATGGGATGTGGCACTTAAATATGATAACTACAATTAGAGCATATATCCTCACATATATATCAAGGATAGGAATCCATTTGAGGAATAGAGTGGCAACAAACCATAAGTCACCCAATTCTGAGTATTTGGATCATGCATATGGGCCCGCATACCCTTTGAAAATAAGAAAGCGTTACATCCTTAGAGCATTGCATACATCTTTGTGGGATATCTCAATGGTGTGAAGGGTTATAGATTGATTGATCCCTCACTGGAAAATATATTTATTGAGAAAAGTGTCAAGTTTGAGGAAATTCCCTTGCATGCACCATTGGAGCCACATGCAGAGACTGTTGTTCCTTTTCTACACCAAACATCAGTGATGATTAGTCCACCCATTCAGATCATGGTTCAAAACTAATTATGAATATGATTCAGAAGAACATGAGCATGCATGTGTTGATTCACATCCAATCCCTAATTAGTATTCTAGTGGTGATTTAGTATCCCCTATGAGAAACCAGAGAATAAGGAGCTTAAGAGAGATATGTGCACATACCACCCTGTAGGTAGTAGGTGACCTTGTGGGGAATCTAGCAGATTTGAGGAGGATAACGCCCCAATTTTAGGAGCCTCCTAATGCACTCACATCTACTAAACCAATGTTTCCCATGCATTGTTATGTGGTTCTAGCTTCATACCCGCAAACCTATGCAGAGGTTGTAGGGAATTCCTTTTGGGAAGCCGCTATGTAGGAGGAGTACAACTCTCTCCTTGAGAACTATACTTGGGATCTAGTTCTGCTTCCTTCAAATGAGAATCTTGTAAGGTGAAGATGGATCTACATTATCAAGAAGGAAACAAACATACAAGTGAGAAATTTCAAGGAAATACTTGTTTACAAAGGATTTCAACAAACCAACGGGATAGACTATAACAATACCTTTTATCCAGTACAAAATATGGACTCGATCTGCTTGGCCCTTTCCATTGCAACAGTCAAGGAGTGTGAATTTCACTAGATGGATGTGAACAATTCCTTTCTTCACGAGGATATCTCAAAGGATATTTATATAGAGTAGCCTCAAGGGTTCATACAAAACTTGTCCTTAGTATGTCGAGTGAAAAAGAAACTATATGGCCTCAAGAAGGATCCTAGAACATGGTATGTGAAGATGGATATGTATTTGATTTCTCGACACTTTATGAGATGTAAATTAGATCCAAACATATTCATGCTGAGAACCTCATTTTTTTGTGTATCATAGTTCTAAATGTTGATGACCTATTGATCCGAAGAAGGTCGGCCTCAACAATTGCTACAGTTAAAGGCATTTTGCATGAAGGGTTCTCTATGATGGACATGGTCCCACTGCACTATTTCCTTGGTCTCGAGATCAATCATAATTCTTTAGGCATAAATCTACCTCGGAGCAAGTATGACAAGGATATCTTGGATAGATTCCACTTGACTAATTGAAAGTTAGCAACCACACCCTTTTTGTCTAGGGTACATCTTGAGGATGGTAGGGATACACCATTAACAGATAGAACCTTGTATCGACATCTTTTGGGGATCCTTTTGTATCTTACCCACACCAGATTGGATATTTCATATGCAATGGGGGAAGTTTACAAGTACATGTAGGAGTCGCATGAATCTAGAAATATGCCAAGCACATCCTCAAATATTTCAATGGCACTACCATTTATGGAATCCATTATGCAGCAAGTTATTCATCGAAACTCATGGGATTCATAGATTATGATTGAGTTGGTGATAGCAACGATCACAAGTTCACTTCCAGATACGTTCTTAGTATAGGTTTTGGCCCATCTGTTGGTCAAGAAAACAACAATCAACAATTTCTTTATTTTCAGTAGAGTCCAAGTACTTAGAGTCCAGGTACTTAGGAGAAGTCAGCATCACTATTCAAGCACTTTCTCTTTAGAACTTCCTTACTGAGCTTGACATCTCGTTCCATCGGCCGACTGTTATTTGGTGTGAAAATTAGAGTACTCTCAAATTTTGCAGAGACCCAATGTAGCGACAGTGGAACAAACACATCAATATCCATATGCATTTCATCAGAGAGGTAGTGCATGACATGATCATCAATTTGCAGTATTGTCCATCTGTCGAACAAATTTTCGACATATTCACCTTGACCAGAAGTTCCACTTCCTGCGTGATTGTCTTGGAATGAAGGACATAGTTGCTAATCAACTTCCTTTATTTTCTCTTCTTTGATACATTTTACTTTGAGGGTGGGGGGATTTCCCATGATGTTTTCTCTCTTTCCTTTATTTTTCAGTGTTCATTCTTAGTTGCATTATAAAATGGGTACCTAACATGGCCTTGGTTTCTGGGACCCGTTCATTATTTACACCCTAGTAGTGTTCAGGGGGGGTGTTGGAGATTTACACGCTAGAGACCTCCATAAAATGTGGTTTTTACTGCCATAAAGTGTGGCTTTTACTACGGCCATAAAGCATGGTTGTTACTGCCATAAAGCACACCAATAGAAACCTCCATAAAGCATTGATTTTACCACCATAAAGCGTGGATTTTACTATTAGTGAGTGTCTAGGATATCTCTAGATCACTACTATCATGAATTCACTTAGCCATGAGAGTATATCATGATTAATTTTAATCATTCTAAAAAATACAATTTATTCTTTCTCTCAAACTTGTCTCGCTTTTCTTCCCTCTCTCAAAATATTTATGTGATCTTTACTAGCTAGGTTCACTCTGAAAACTTCACATGGTATCAGAGCATTGTAATATGGGTACCTAACATGGCCTTGGTTGTGGGGACCCATTCATCATTTATACCCTATTAGTGTTCACGGGGGGCGTTGGAGATATTATGCACTAGCAACCTCCATAAAGCATGGATTTTACTGCCATAAAGCATACCAATAGTGACATCCATAAAGCATGTCTTTTACTTTCATAAAGCGTGGATTTTACTATAAGTGAGTGTTCAAGATCTCTCTAGATCACTACTATGGAAAATTTACTTAGCCATGCAAAGTATATCATGAGTTTTTTTACTCATTCCAATAATATGCAATTCATTCTTTCTATCAAGCTTGGTTTGCTTCTCTTCTCTTTTTTGCAAGATTTATGTGATATTTCTACTATCTAGGTTCACAATAAAAACTTTGCATAGGATGGAATTATTATTTTAACAATATCCCATTCATTTCTCAAGAAGTACAATAGTTGGTTTGTTTCAATGTCAATTTTTGATCATATAGTCTTGCATTCTAAAATAATCACCACAGAATATACTTTTGTTGTTGGGATGTGTAGAGTGACGAGCTTGGAATAGGTGACATTGGGAAATGCTATAAATTACACTACTTATTTTAGTGATCTAGTTTAAATTTGTAAAATGATTGAAGGGTAGTATAAATTTTCCTTCCTACTTTAGTGCTCTAGTTTAAATTTGAAAATGATTGAATGGTGGTATAAATTGTGTTGCATATTTTAGCATTGTGGTTTAAATTCGTAAGACGATTGAATTTGCATTGTTACTTTGATGTTGTGATGGGTGACCAGTTATACCCTATTGGCATAGGGTTTATTTGTAGTGTTTATCTTTACCAAAATATCATAATGAAATTGGCAATGAAGGAATGGTCATAGGATCATAAAACATCAAGGAAATAGCTACAACCTAGGCAATGCAATGGAACTTTGAATTAGAGTGAGGCTTGCATTTTAATAATCTTGGTGTAAGGTAAATTAACCTCTAACATAATCATTCAAATTTACATCCAAATCAGTGAAATATCATATGAAAAATATCTAAGAATATAAATTATGCTTGAATCTGAACAATGTGGCTTCGGGAATACATAGAATGATGTATTTGTAGTCATGATATTGTACCGAGCCCTTGTAGCCAAAGAAAACGAGAATGATGTAGCTGCAATCTTCATATTCTACCAATACCTTGTAGCAAAGAAAATGCATAATGACTAGCACTCTATCCATATTGAAGTTGCTCATCTAGTGCTACAATTTGGTGATATGAAACCTAGATTCACCTCTGCAAAATAGGAGACTAGTTGCATTGACCCTCAAGTGACTTGGAAAAACAATGAGCTTCGACCAGGTCACATGTATGAGGGTATGCAATATGGGAACTCACTGATGCACTCAAGAATATCCTAAAAACATGGCATTCATGCCACTTTGTAGTGAACCTTCTCACCCAACCTCACACATTCTCCATGCTCAATGAAAATGGCTACTGCAATAACCATTGAAAACAGTGTTGCCTCCACCATGTGAATATTGGCGCTCTCCATTTTCATAATCACCAACAATCAAAATTCCTAGGGAGAGGTTATCAATTGTTGCAAGTGCATTGTTGATCCTCAATATCCCTCACTTCATTTATTTATAACAATCTACCATTGTTTATCGACTATGGAAAATTATATCAATAACGTAATTTTTTTTTCATATATCTAAACTCCACGCTAGAAGCATGCTAATTTTTTTAGGTTCAACCATGTCTTTGTTCAATATTTACCTAGACATTACTTGAGAGAACACAAGAACATGCTTAACAAAATTATGCAAGTCATTCATGAGTGTTAGTTTTTCAGAAATTTCAATCTGATCTAGGATCTTAACTGAGAGAATAACATGTATAGCATATCTACAGCATATCACTCATGGACACAATAATACAAGCACACAAGAGACACGGAGTTTCACCAAGGAAAACCAAGAAGGTGAAAAACCCCGCAACTTCCTCAGAGATAGATAGAGCAATGATACAACCAAAGTACAAGAGATAGTCTTCTCCTAGCAGTTGATCCTCCTCCTCACATGTGCACCACTTTCTGAGTGATGGAAGAGTGAGTAATGAGATGATCAAATAGAGATCTCCCGATCTCTATTTATACTTTTCTTGTCCTTCCCAATAAACTAACGGAGCTGACTTGTCTAACTCAGTCTAATAACCCATGGTTACATTAATCTAGGCCGACCCCACACTTGGTGGTCTAATAACCCTTTTACCCACATGAATCATACAGGGCCGACCCCATCAAGTATAATTTACGACACTTACAATATAAATGACGACACTTTCGTATAGAGGAATAATAACATCTCTATAGGAATACAAACACTTCCGTATAGAGGACTAATAACATCTCTATAGGAATACAATATAGATGGGTGAAATACATTCCGAAGTTACATATACATCAACACCCATCTTAACTAGGAAGGTATTTCTCGACACAGATTTGCTAGCACAAGTCTTCTTCTCTGGATCATCGTCACTGGATCATCGTCATCGAATCATCGTCATTGAATCATCGTCATCGTCACTGCTACTGCTATCTCAATTAATATTCGATCTACTCATCATAGGAAGTTCTACTGAGATAGTCCTTTTTCATACTGGATGTAGGACCACCACCTGTAGGTCTTCATCATCACTGGCCATACTGTGGAATTCTTAGGACTAATTATGTGCATCAACAAAACCTCGAAAGAGCATCCTAGGACTGATTACGAGCTTACTGCTCAACCTATCGTATCTCCCAGGATCTTTTACATGTTGACCTTCACAAAACCTACTCAAATCATCCCAAGATGTTACGAGCACACCGCTCTACTTGCCTGGATCTCGATAGAACATCCTAGGTTGTTACGAGCACACCGCTCTACTTGTCCATATTTTAAAGGATCTTTTCTATGTGAACTTTCATAAAACCTACTCAAAGCATCCCAGGATGTTACGAGCACGCCGCTCTACCTGTCTGGATCTCGATAGAGCATCCCAGGATGTTACGAGCACACCACTCTACCTGTCCGGATTTTAAAGGATCTTTTATATGTGAAACCGTAGAAAAGCCTACTCAGAGCAGCCCAGGATGTTACGAGCACACCGCTCTACCTATCTGGATCTCGATAGAGAATCCAAGGATATTACAAGCACACCGCTCTACCTGTCCATATTTTAAAAGACCTTTTCTATGCTACCTACACAACCTATCCACGGCCACAAAGTATCAACCTGATACTCACCATACATCATCCTAATGTACATCATCACATGATCAACCTGATCATCATCGTAGCATCAACATGATGCATATCATCTGGAGCATCATCCTGAAGCTCGTCATATGTGATCATCCTGATCACCATCTGATGCATACAGAGTATCTACCTAATACATATCATCATACATGATCTACCTGATCATACAGTGCATCCTCCTGATACATACATCGGTACATGATCTACCTGATCATACATAAGTACATGATCTACTTAATCATACAATGCATCCACCTGATACATACATAAGTACATGATCTACCTGATCATACATAAGTACGTCATCTACCTGATCATACAATGCATCCACCTGATACATACATAAGTACATCATCTACCTAATCATACAATGCATCCACTTGATACATATACAAAAATACATGATCCACCTGATCATGCAATGTATCCACCTGGTACATGAATACATGATCCACCTGATTATATCAAGCATCCAACATGATGCATATACAAATATATCAAGCATCCAACATGATGCATATACAAATAGATCAAGCATCCAATATGATGCATATACAAATACATGATCAAATTGATCAAAGCATCCAACTGATGCATATACAGAGCAGTAACTAGAGCATCATCCTGATGCTCATCATCCAACACTTACATCCATAGCCATGGGAAGGATCCTCCTCTCACCATGCTTGGAATGGCTCCAACAAATGTGTCCATCACTTCTTCCTCGAAGTGTCATCAATCTGAAGATCATCAAGCCTCTCTCTTAAGTACTCGAACTTCACTCTGGTTAGTGGTTTCGTCAACAAATCCACAACTTGCTCATCCATTACAACATAAAGGAGCTTCACTGCTCCTCTCTGCACCATATCCATGATATAGTAATATTTGATCTCAATGTGCTTCGACCTGTCGTGGAACATCGGGTTCTCACACAGCTTCACACAACTCTGGTTGTCACAAAAGATACCAGTAGCCTCTAGCAGGAGATCAAATAACTCAGACAGTAGCTTCCGAAGCCATACTGCTTCACAACTAGCCAAACATGCTGGAACATACTCTGCTTCGGTTGTACTCAGTGCTATACAGGATTGCTTCTTGCAAGAGATCACACCTGATCCGATACTCAAGCAGCACCCTGATGTGCTCTTCCTATCTGCAACACTGCCTGCCCAGTTTGAATCAACATAACCCTATAGGTTAAACTTTTGATTCGCATCATACTTGAGCCCATAATCAATTGTACCCTTCAGGTACCTCAGAATATTCTTTACAACAACCAGGTGAACACCTCTGGGACCCATTAGGAATTGGCTCAATGTGTTCACCACAAAGTAGATATTTGTTCTAGTGTTTGTCAAGTACATCAAGGACTCAATCATATGACGATACACAATGACATCAACCGGATAAGATGAAGCATCACATAGAAGCTTCGGGTTCAATTTCATAGGTGTGGCCATGGCCTTGCAGTCCATCATCCCGAACCTCTTCAGGATTTCTACTGCATACTTCCCTTGTCCAAGGAAGATTCCATCTGCACTCTACCACACCTCCATCCCTAGAAAGTAGTGCATCATCCCCAAGTCCTTCATCTCGAACTCGGCAGCAAGATTCCTATTGGTATTGGAAATCAATCAATCCTCACCTATTACAAACAGGTCATCCGCATACAATAGTAGTATCATAGGATTGCCTTCCTCAACCTTGTAGTAAAGGTTGGAATCTGCTTTACTTTTGGCAAAGCCCAAACTAGATAGAAAGCTGTCTATCCTACCATACCAAGTCCTAGGAACTTACTTCAAGCCATACAAGGCTTTCTTCAACCTGCACACATATGACTCCCTATCATATGTCTCAAAACCGAGTGGCTGCTCCACATACACTTCCTCTTCGACTACACCATTCAAGAAAGCTATCTTGACATCCATCTGGTGTATCTTCCATTTCATCACTGCAGATAGAGCAAGTACTGATCCGATGGAAGTGTATCTGGCTACAGAAGCAAAAGTCTCTTCATAGTCTATTCTCTTTTTCTGGGAGAAGCCACGAGCTACAAATCTCGCTTTTCATTTCTCTATGTTGCCATCTGCATCATGCTTGATCTTTGGAAGTCACAACAGACTCCCATCTGGTCTTGGGACCACATCCCAAACATCTTTCTTCATGATCAATGGATCATGGTATACTTTCATTACTTCATCCCGGATCTTGGGAACTTCAATATCTTCAATATCTTCAATAGATGGCTTTGTTACTAGAACAAATGTTGTAGTCCTTCTTTTGTAGGTGATGGTATACGATCTTTCCTACAAGACAAGTTAAATTGCATGATTAGAAACATCTCATAGTTTTTCAGAACAATTTCTTACACATAAATAAATATGTCATATAGTCATGCAATTATCTTAGCCAATGCTTCAATACAACATTTATCCATATCCCGTAACTTTCTAGATGCCTTCCAATCTGTACCAGAACATTGTTAAGAGTTTGCACTACTCCCAACATGTCAGCAAAGAGCTTTCATTCTAGATAAGTAGCAATGGAATGTTGTATAGTGCCATAGGCCACTTACCCATCACATGTTTATTAGTAGTATACTGTTCATTAATGCAATTATTCTAATATGCATAATACACACCCTAAGTCTAGGAACATAAGCATATACATCATTGGACAATATTATTTAAACAAACAAATATGCAAGAAATGACAATTCAAATACTTATCTTTGTTTGGTTTGTAGGGTGGACTCCCTCTCAATATTCGCTTCCTTGTAGGAACTACTGGAGTGTGCTCCCTCTTGATCTTTGCTTCTTGGACTACTTGTCCTTGAACTTATATCCATCTTCAATCACTTATGCATAGTTACTAGTATCATCATTGTGTTATTCTCGAGGTCTCATACATACATTCATTAGTATAATCACAATAATCTTAAACATGTATAGTCATGATCATAATAAACATTAGTATTCAGGGTTTCAGGGAATACTTCTTTTACTCATGCATATTCTTTATTTGACCAAAGGAATTTTCTGGTTAGTCATATCATCAATCAAGGTAAGAGACATAATATGCATAAACCCTTGATTACTTAAATTTCTAACTTCATGAATAATCATTATCAACCATACAACATTATAAGATCCTAACACAAGGTAGGATTCTAACTTGATATAGGAAAAACATACCTGGTTATCATATTTGCTAGTTATGTCTAGCAATGTCTTCTTGTTCTCTTCAATGGCGTCTGCTAGTAACCTGCATATCTCATAGGTTAAGCATTATAGAACCAATTTATACATACCTCGTAAGTAGATCTTCTATGTGATCCATGACAATGGATGAATCTTTGTCTTCATGTCACCATGGTCATATGTTCTTGAACTAGAACATGATTTGTCTTTCTTGATGTACCTTTCATGTTAGCAGACAACATCAACCTCATACAACACCACAATGCATTAGTACAATCATAAGTGTCAAAACCCTAATCAATGAATATTTGCATTCATAATTTTATTAAGGTGATATGACAAGTCTAAAGTTAATCGAGATTGTACTAACTTTAATGAAGACAAACATACCATAAACTTAATCATGAACAGATCTTGAAACATACCTGGATAAGTCATACCTATTGAGATTGATTGTAATCTTCTTATGTAAGGCCTTAGCGTTATCTCCCTCTGAAACTGGAACTTCTTCACGACCAATACATTCTCTTCTAGGATTAACCCAATCCACTTGATTTGTAGAAACTAGATCTCTAGCTGGATTAGGGTTTGTCAGGGAAACCCTAAAAAAATTAAACTTTGAATTTCAAACCTTTTAAAGGATAGAGAGATGCGCCTTGATGAGTTGGTCCAGCTGGTATACTCATAATTTGAAAACTACAAAGTTTCACCCCTCAAAATTTCCTTTGAAACTTCTGGATCTTTTGAATAGAATCCTGAACTAGGGTTTGATAAAGCCCACCATTATACCCAACCAAAAGGTTTGATCTAAAGCTCTAAACTTAAATTTTTCTGAGGAGCTTCCAGCCGTGGTCACACACTTCAAAAAATTCCAACTTTTGTAGAAGCCCTAATTTTTCACCATTCCAATCAAAGTCTCGAACTAGGGTTTGATCAAGCCCAACCTTCTACCCAACCAAAAAATTTGATCTTGATATCTAAATTTCTATTTTGATGAGGAGCATCCAGCCATGGTCTCTGATACAAAAATTCCAACATTCTCCGAAACCCTAAATTCCTGGAGCCATAAATGAAGGTGCTCAAAATCCAATTTTTTTTTTACAGAAATATGCACCTGATTGTTTCTGGTGTAACTCCGAAATTTCAGATCTACAGGGTCTGAAAATTCTTCTTGTGGTAGCTTGACCTGTTTTATTTCCAACCCCATAGGTCTGACCTCAATTGGATTCTCTGAGAGAGAGTTATGGCAAGTGTCGCAACGTGACCTGTTTATGGGATAAAACAGGAGAGCGAACTTGTATGGCATTCCATGTGTCACTAGTTTAGTTTAGGACTATGAAAAAACTTACCTGAGAAATTACCATCCGTTCCCTACCTATCCATATTTAGGAAATTTCATTTAGAGCTTCCTAGCCCAAGTTATGACCTTTTTTCCTAGCTCACCTGTTTATGACTGAGATATGGAAGAGGCAGAAACCCTATATTGTACAGATCATAAATCACAAAGTACAACGAATTAGAGGTTTTCCTTTGGACACAAGGTAGATGGGGATCGTATCTTCAACCTATAAGATTTTCAGATCCTGAAACCTCGCCGAAATGTATTTATAGTGAAAGTGATACGATGAGTGGTTCTTGCTATATCAATCCCTAGCTTCACAAATGCAACAAGTGTCATAAATGCCATATCATGCCTTCTTTTAGGCTAACTTTGATACCATGTTAGTTTTTCAGAAATTTCAATCTGATCTAGGATCTTAACTGAGATAATAACATGTATAGCATATCTATAGCATATCAATCATGGACACAAAAATACAAGCACACAAGAGACACAGAGTTTCACCGGGGAAAACCAAGAAGGTGAAAAACCCCGCAACTTCCTTAGAGATAGATAGAGCAATGATACAAAAAAAGTACAAGAGATATTCTTCTCCTAGCAGTTGATCCTCCTCCTCACATGTGCGCCACTTTTCGAGTGATGGAAGAGTGAGTAATGAGATGATCAAATAGAGATCTCCCAATCTCTATTTATACTTGTCCTATCCTGCCCAATAAACTAACAGGGACGACTTGTCTAACTCAGTCTAATTAGGCAAGTCATTCATGAGATAGTAGGATAAGTATGGGATCTCAAGATCAAGCTCAGGTTGCTTGGGCATAGAGTTTTGCATGAAGCATTTCAATATTGAGACAAGGAACAAGTGGAATGAATGATGTTAAATTTATTTAGCAAGACAATGCAAATGTTGGCTCAATCAAGTCCAATGCCTTCTGTGAAAATTGAGCAATAAGGTGCATGCTCTATCTAGTAAATACAATACCAGTATTAAGATACTGGAAGGTATGGGAAGAACCGCAATTAGTGAAGCTTCTATTGCTCCTTTTAGCTCGAGGGAGAGACATACCTAGAGGAATTGAGAACTTGGGTGATGATTACATTACATATGATATGAATACACCATTACAATTAGCTGATAGATTACCTTAAAAAAATTTCAACCCTTTTTTAGAACAACATACCTTTGAGAAAGGTTGGAATTAGCTTAGAGAGAATTATTGTTTCACGATAATGCAATGCTTAGTCTAAGGGTCCATGTAATTTAGAATAGATTCATATACATATATGAAAGGGAGATGCATAAGTATATTTGGATAAAGAGCGATGAAGAAGGAAATAGACTCACATGTATTTTATTGGGAACGTTGTACACCACTAATTCCATTGAATTCTATAAAAGTTAAATAAATGTGTACTTTTGCAATAATATATATTATCAAGTTTTTCAGAAAATTACTACATATTGGAGCGTAATGAATATTAGCTTGGCATCCAATAAGTTTCAGATTAGTGTATTGGTATTTTGCAATAGTATATGTATTCAAATTTGTCAAAGAATTACTACATACTACACGGTAATGAATATTAACTTGACATCTAATACAGTTTATTAAACATGTTGATTAAATTTGTCCAAGAACTTGACATCTAATGTGTTTTATTAATGCATTTTGATTAAATTTGTCAAAGAGAGGTTCTTTGTTCCACAAACAAGAAGGTCTCATATACTAAATTGATGTATCCCTATCTTAAAAAATTATTATTATTATTAGCTACCAGAAACCCATTTATACATTTATATATTTTATGAAAATAATTATTTTGATTTCCTTATCCAAATTTTAGAGAGGATGAAAAAATGTAAAGTCAAGAGGTAAGTTAATATAATAAACAATGAATGAGAAGGTACAAATAAGATCATTTATTTCTTCAATTTCAAAGTTAGTTAGTAAATACACGGTCTAAAATAACTCGGATTTCAATCATTCCTAGCCAAACGAATTAAGGGGATTCAATCATGACTTAGAGTCCTTATCCCGCACAACTTAGAATTTGTGTCCTACACAACACTTAGAGACATGAAAAATATGCAGTAATTTTATGCAGGGATTTAACTTGCGAAAATAGTTCAATGTTACTTAGAGCCTCAAACATGAAAGGAAGCAGAGAAGAGTGGATGGTGGAAAGAAAAATGATGAAGATGAACCAATAAATTGTTCTTCTTTATGCTTTCTGTATTATATTTGAAGACTTGATGTAAATCTGAAAGTCTTATAATGTTGCTTGGAGACTAAAATATGAAAAGAAGAAGAGAAAAGTGGATGGTGGAAAGAAGAATGATGAAAAAGAACCAATGAATTGTCTGTCATGCATGCTCTCCTTATTATACTTCAAGACTGTTGCAAATCTGAAATCCTTATATTAAACTTGAAATAGTATTTAAAAACATTAGTATGCAAGAAAGAACATACTTTTCCAAAATTAGCCACCTCCTTAATTAACAACTTGCTTTTGAAAATATTTACATACATGAGTAAAAAATAACAACATCCAAAAATAGGAAGTTAAAAATAACACATCTCATTTTAACTTATACAAAAGTAGGAAAATCAGAATGAGAAAAAGAAAATACAAATGGTGGTGAAAGGGGGAAAGATTTCTAGTGAAGGACTTGCATGCAAGCCCTCTTAGGACCACCCATTGAATGTAGTGTCACCAAAGAGCTATCTACAAGTGCTTTGATGACATCAAGCTAGTTGATGTCAACACTTTGATTTGATGTTGCCACCCACTGACCCATCTTCCCATAAACCTTGCTAGGTATAATGCCTAGACCACACCTTTAAAACCAATTTCAAAAGTTGTGATAAATCTAATTAAGTCTTCAAACCTCAAAATGGGGAAAATAATATGTCATTATAAATGTTTCAAGGTAATCTATAACAAGGAAACTCAAAATTTATAATCTGGTTCCCAAGAATAGTACTTTTTAAATTGTGAACTTCTATAACCAAATTGCTTCCTTGAAACTAGTCCTAATCTTACGAAAGTTTGTTCTCAACAATTAGGGGTCAAAATAAGGTATATGATATATCATTGGAAAGGCTTCTAATTTTCCTATGTCGTTGCTATGCCCATTTTCTTTCTGGTGGTTATTTAGAATAGAATCTATTCAATGAATTTATGGCTATGAATCCCCTCCGCCCAAGAGAAGAGCAAGTTGTGCACTTCATAGACTAGGCATACAAACTTGAAATTGGGAAAATGGGGACTCATTGGAAATCTTGTAATTTCAAGAAATACAGGGTAAATTCATTAGATTTTATGAAAAGACAACATAATTGTTTTTTTTTTGCAAGACCAATCTCACATGGAACTCATCTAGTGAATAGTGGAAGGGCTCCATGTTGGAATTTTTACAAACACCACTCACATTTGATAAAATCGAACCTGATCAATGTAGACATGTACTTTCTAATGTGGGGGGGTGGGGTTAAAATTAAAATATAAGGCAAGGATGGCCTCTCCAAAGGCCAAAATATTAGGATATTGAAACAATCCAAACAACGCTAGATTTCTCAATTGTTATTTATGATTGTGTGAGTGCTAAAACTCTTCCAGATCTTCTCAATTTGATTGTGAAATTTTACACCAAAGACATAAGGTGTCGTATCATTGATGCAAGAATTTGACCAATGTATAGTGAGTTATAATATGAATTTGATATCTAGTTAGGACGAAAAATAGTTAATCATGAGTCATATTAAAAAAAAAAGATGCTTACATCCATCCACTACAAAAAAAGCACCTTATGTTGAAGGTTTTTGTGGAACCTCCCTAAAAAATGTCTCATGCATTCGCTTATAGTGAAGGTTGCTAGTGGAGGCAAAGGATTTAGCAAAGGTTTTATTATCAATGTTATTAAATGGAAAACATGCAATGATGGGATACTATATATGAATCATTGATGCATAACAATACTACATGTACTAATATCAAAAAATTTCATTATTGTATTAAAAAATGTATTTTCATATCTTCCTAGACTTTTGGATTACTGATATAGCATTGGGACACTCCGAATGAAACACACAACTGATATAGCATTGGGACACTCCTAATGAAACACACAACTCCTGCAAATTTTTTAAAATATACCTTTGCTTATTAAATTTTTTATATATATAAACATTGCAATATATATATATATATATATATATATATATACATATATATATATATATATAAACACAATTGTGCCCAATAATTCATGTAGAGCGTCAGTGCATCAGAAAACATAAAGCACAAAAGTATGATAAAATATTTAATAATAAAATATACAAATCAATGTGTTTCACATTACTAATTGTCAATGCACAAATGGATATGGCGCACTGTCAGGTTCGCCAATGGACAAAAATTTAGTTTAATATTTCTTAAAATTCCACAAAGTACTCATTGTTCTATGGTAGGATAACAAAACTAAGGCATCTTCACCAATTGTACATCACTCTAGTGCTTTTTAAGATAACTTCATGGTATGCTTGTTGGAGAAAAGAGCATCGGTAAAACATACAATCAAGTACATCGGGCCAGGGTAGAACAAAAAAATTATTGACTGGTATTTCATTTTTACAATTCATTTCAGTACTTGAGAAATCATAAGCACTAGTGCATAGCATCATTGTTCGATCATCCCTTCATTGATACTACTTAGTTGTCAAACTCCTCCCATGTTTTGTTTCATCAATGGATTGGAAACATTTTTGTAGAATGGTTCAATATATTCATTTTATGTGTATGTAGAAACCATGCCTCTCAATCATCAAGAGAGCAGGTAAAGTGTTTCTTACCTATTCATTTACAATTTTAAAAGATTAAAATTTTAAATTTAGCTATAATTTGCTAAATTTTCAATTTTACTTTCCATAGTGATTTCAAGGTGTTTGATGTAAAATGTGCCCTATTAATAAATAGAGAATGTGCCCTATTAATAAATAGAGTGCATCTTCAATGGTTTATTTTTTGGTGCAATTTCCCTCCCACCAATGGTGCGTTAAAATCTCACATGTGCATTGTTAACACCAATGTGCTGAAAATATGAGTGTTCAACTAAAGTGCTTTGTAATATATAGAAGCACCAATATAGGTGCATCCTATCATTACAAATGGAATGGTAAAATGAAGAGTTTATAAATAATGTATTTATTTATCAATGTACTTTATAAACTACATCTTCAAAATAGTAAATTCAAAATAGTAAATACACACCAGACAAAAATAAAAATAAACATGAGAGCCACATTCTCACAATGCGCTTGATAATATTAGAAAGCATCATTAACAGTGATTATTAATATAAAAATGCATCAAGAAAGCATAAAAAATTTACCACACCTTTGCCTAAGGTTGATGAGATACCTCATATCTAGAGACCTAGATTGCGGCATAGGCTAGATCATAGATTCTGTTAAGATCTTGTCGATCAATTATCTAGACTATTGGCTTGGTAGGGAGTGCGCCCTATATGAGTTTCCCATATCATAGAGGACCTTGATCATGCAACTATATGGATAATCATTCCCCATGATATGACATTATTGATGCATCATATTATTAGTGCAGCTAGGCTACTCGAGAGGAGGGATCATCCACATCCTGCACCCTCTCCTCCACAAGTTGAGCGACCACCCTCTCCTCCTCATCGTTCCTACTAACCACACGCTCCTCCTCCACAGGTTGAGCGACCACTCTCCTCCTCATTGAGCCAACCAACCACCTTCTCCTCCTCCTCCATAGGTAAACCGACCACCCTCTCCTCTTCCATGTGCCAATGGACCAACCTCTCCTATTCCACAAGTCAACTGACCACCCTCTCCTATTCCATAAGCCGACCGACGACCCTCTCCTCCTCCATAGGTTGGCTAACTAGCTATGACACTTGCTCCACTCATTAGAGCTATAAATGTGATGGTTTCACTGGGTGATATAGGTTATGGTGGAGATATATACAAGTTACTTCATTCTATGTATAGTCAATTATTTTTGGAAACAAGTCACGAAGTTTTGTTTCAAGTGACATTGATCAATTTATTGTTCCACGTAATTATTTTTGTGATCAAGGTGATGATAAGGTCTAATGGTTGAGCAATCTTTTGATATAATGGAATTGAAACCATATGCTTCATTATTTATTGGTGTGTTAATACTCTTGCGCTAAGATATGATCTTGTTAGTGGCAACTTATTGATCTTTAATTATAACTCAATCCATAGAGGTCACTTTGTCAATTAATAGTATATTGGTTTTTTCAATGATTATAGACAATTTTGTGAGTGGTAATAGAGTTGTCTTCAATTAAATAGGGTATGTAGAAGATTTTTTATTGTCAAGTTGTTTCTTGATTTTTGGTTGTGTCTAGTTCTTGATTTTTGGTTGTGTCTAGTTCTTAATTTTTAACTTCTTGACTTCTTCAAGCAAGGTTTGATAGGGAAGAAATTTCTTCAACGTTTTTCAACAAGACTTTATCAAAATTTGTTTCTCTTAGATCTTGTTTTTATTGTCGCAATTCTTGATCACATTGTATTGCAACACTTGCAAAATCGATGCTTCATCCTTGATTTCCATGCTATGAATTGTTTCCTCAAAATCTCTGAAATTATTCTCTTGAACTTCGTTTATAATCTATGATTTCATACTTTTCATTTTAAATAGTTGAGTTCAAGGGTGAGAAGGGGGTTTCTGTTTCGTAGCTCATGCCCTCTATAGTCATACACATTATTTCAATGTTGACATTACAATAAGACATTTTTTACTTTGTACTTGACTACTTTATAATTGAGGGTATGGAATGCAATGGTCCATTTGATGATATGCTTTACTTTTTAAATCAACATTACCTTTTTATTGCACAGAGAGGGATTTCTGCAATCCACTATGATGGAGAATTGTAATTTCGTGCTCAACATGGAGTTGACACATGTCCTTTTAATAAACTAATAAAATATTAAGTAAAAAAACTTACAATGTCAACCCTAACCTAATATTCAAAACAAAGAGATATATATTCCAATGAATTAAAGTTAAAAAAAATAATGAAACTTGGAGACTTCTTGCGATCTATGTGTGATCTAGGGAACATTCTCACTATCCAAGTATGGAGCTCTCACTATTTTCAACCACAGGTCATATGTTATCTAATTTACTATTAACAAATGCAAATTTGGCTATGTTCAATTAATTACTTGATATGGATATTACATAATTTATATATTTTTATCTTTTTGCAATTTACAAGTTTTTTTATAATGGTGATGCCATTCATCTTTTATGATTTCATCTAATATAGTTGTATTGCCAACATAGGTTCATCTTAACTCGGAATCTATCATGCACCGATTGGGATCAAATCTTTCAAGATGTGAACTTTTCCTTGAGTTTTTGCACTCAAAAAAAGTTTGCATATCGAAAGATTTTATCCCTATCAACACATGATAGATCCAAAGTTAAGATGAACCTATATTGATATATAACCTTGGCACCTCTTTGAATTTTATCCTTTGGAAATTACTTTTATTACTCCCACCATTGATATATAACCTTGGCACCTATTTGAATTTTATCCTTGGGAAATTACTTTTATTACTCCCACCAAATGACGAGGCCCTTCTTAATTGTATGTTCAAACGTAGTTTTTAGCTCAACCTTTGGCTATTAGTTACCTCCATACATAAAATGAAAAAAATCAAACTTTTGTTTTCATAATGTTCAAATAAAATAACTATTTAATAGTAAATTTCAAAGGGAATTATTTGTATTATTATTGGTTGATAGCATATTTTTTATCAATGAGAGAAGATTACAAATAAAAGCAAATATCAAGTAAGTGTTAGGCCATAGATGGCATGAGTGTGTAACTGGTATCATTAATTGTTGGTGGCATTAATGCACATTACATGTTGTCATGCATGTGTGTAGTGTTTCATAGAATGGTGAGTTAACATAAGAAGTTGTTTAGCACTCATTCTTTGGCTCATTTTCCTCTTAGCATAGCTTTAACTTTTGTGATTACTATATAGAACCCACTAGCAATTACCTCGCTTGGCACCCCTAAAGATACTAGTGATCTCATGTGATTGTTATCATCGAATCAAGCATACCAGTTTTTAGCATGCCAATCAAATGGATTTCTCTGTGTATGACCAAGGAGGCTAGACACTCTAATTCTCTCAAAGTTGCACTCGCCATGTTCTTTTCCACTCTCATTTAATCTATGTTGGACAATAATTTGTCATGGATTATGGTAAGAAAGTCAAAATCTCCATTGGCGTGATGTTTGTTTTGCTCTAGATTGGTATTTAAGTGGAAAACTTACAGTCGGATGACTAATTTTGTGAAAAAACCAAGCAATTTGGTTTGACACTAGGTTTGCATTTTAGGTTGTGTTAAATTATCAAATTATTTGTTTGCTCATATAAGCATAGGTTCACTTGGGGCATATTCTACTTTGTAGGTTTTAAGCCCTTCTTCTAGTAAGAACCGGAAATTTGCTTATGTAAGTAAAGGAAATTAAAAAACACTCAGAAAGACTCTCTTGATTGCATTTTATATTGTTATTTGGCCCAATTGAGGTGATTTTTTTTATGAAGTCCACCTGAAGTAGATGAAGGAAATTGGAAAAGACTCAAAAATTGCATTTTATATTGTTATTTGGTCTAATTGAAGTGAACTTTTTTTCAATTGAAGTTGGCATTAAATTTGAGATTTTTGTGTTCTTTTGAGGTTTTTGTTTGTTTGTGTTTCCTCTCAAATCCAACAATTTTCTATGTGGATCTATCATTCCCTGGCTAGATATGAGGTACTTTTATTAACTCAATATAAATTATTTATCTTTCTTTTGTTAAATTTGTATGTAGGGTTCTTGCTACCGAAGTGAAATCTCTTCATGACTACAAAGGATATGCCCCTACAATATCTTATTCAGTGTAAATATACTCCGTCTCTAAATAGTAATGTAATATGACTTATTTTCAAATCTGTCTTCCTTATTTTTTAACATAAAGATCTTTTCAAATGATTTAAAATGCAGGAAGTAAAGAGCTACCAACCCTGTAGAATTGGATAGCTTTTATTTATACATCGTTATGGCGCGCATAGAGATTTTGCGTTGTGTTAGTTTAAACTTCACTACACGAGCGCCTTCACATATTTTGGTTCTGGTGATAACGATGGTGGAGGATTTTGTAATATATCCCCATATTGATAGACAAGTTCACATATGAACGACAATGATGCTCGTGGCCCTTGCACAGTTGGAAGCTTATATAATTCAAACAGGAATTGAGCATGTTTACCAATGAATGTGGTGACTAACCGACAGATATTTATTAATGTTATTTAAACGCTTCACAATTTTCTTCAATGATTTTCCCCTCTTGTGGCTAGGGCAGCAACTCCCATGATTGTGGCACTTGTTATTCTCCAATCGATTAAGTCACTTACAATGGTTGGCCATTCTGGTAGAATATAATTAGTCCAAATCTGGGGACAAATAAGAACTTGAGCCCTCCGAGCCACGATGTCTTTAGTACGTTGACGATAGCAGAGTGTCTTTGACATATTTGTTCTAGACGAGTTTTGGTGGGTATTTTGTCCCATTTCTTTTTTTCTTAACAATAAACCTCTGCAAAACCACAAACCAGGTTCATATTAGTCCAACCACAAGTTAGAAGCAGAGATGGGCACAAGCTAAAAGCTAGGATGGCGACAACTTGGAATCAAAATCGTTTGTTTTAGGCATTGGTCTTCTGAACAGCAACAAAGCTTTCATGGAAAGAACAAATTTGTTTGTTAACTAAGAGAATATCCAAAGGTAGGATAGCCTCTTAAAATCAATAGAGGATAAATATTAAAAATATATCTGTAATATGATGAATTGGTTGACTGATACAATCACATGATTTATAAATATCATTGAATAGTCACACGTGTGGAGAGACATGATTCGTGATCTTGATCTTTTGAATTATCATTGTTATTATTTATTAATTTACAATGTTGAGCCTAAGTCCTAATATTTAAAAACATGCATATGGTCCTTGGAGGTTACAAGTTCGAGTCGGTGGGAGGGTAAGGGTATGTACACCTCAGTAGGCTAAGCAGTGAAATTGTTATGCAGAAGGAGTCCATTTTCCCACAAACAAAGGAGTCTCACATATCAATTTGGCCTCTGGAAAGCAGTGACCTTGAATTAGACATTATTATTATTATTATTATTATTATTATTATTATGTAATGTTACATAAATTATACTTACAAACATGGAATTTTAATTTTACCTCTTGAAAGCAAAGCACTTCAATTTGCAGATTACCCAACAGTAACACTAATCTAATATTAGCCCATTTACCATCATCATAAGCTCCGCTAACATCCCAGGCTGAAATTTCCAGCATCATGCACAACTCTTGACAAGTCCATGCATGAGGACTACAAATGAGTTTTTAACAGTAACATCCTTGGAGGAGGCATTGTCCAATAAGACACTGATGTAACATGTAACATGTAAAAAGTAAAATGTAATGAGGGAGATCTTGTAACATGTAATGGATGTAACATGTAACATATAAAAAGTAAAATGTAATGAGGGAGATCTTGCAACATGTAACAGAACAGGAACCACTGTATTTTCGAACAACATGAACTATGACTATATAATGGAAATCAAATCAACATAAACAAATATAAAAAATATTAATTTGATCAAACAAAAAATCGGATCTGCCTACCAACAGGTAATTCAGATTTAGCTCTCCACTCTCAGGCTTTATCTCTCGAGTCTCACGCAGCTCTTCTGCAGACCGCCCCTCCTCCACTCTTCCACCCCACCTGCACACGCAGCTCTAGCTTCAGCTTCCCTCCTCCATCTTCCCTCCTCCCCTCCTCATGCGCGGCCCTCCCTCCCGTCCACCACCACCACCGCAGCCCTCCCCTCCATCGCAGCCATACCGTCCAGTCCTCCACCGCATCCCTCCACCTCCACCGCCACCGCAGCCCTCCATCGCATCCCTCCCGTCCAGCCCTCCACTCCACTCGCAGCCCTCTCCCATCCACCTCAACCCTCCACCTCCACCGCCACCGCAACCCTCCATCGCAGCCTTCCGTCCAGCTCTCCACTCCTCCACTCGCAGCCCACTCTCCCGACCACCTCCACCGCAGTCCTCCCTCCGTCCCCCTCGCGTACACCTCCACCGCAACCCTCCCTCTGACCCCCTGGAGCACTCCCTCCCGCCCACCTCCACCGTCATCCTCCCTCCCGTCCATCTCCACCGTCATCCTCCCTCTCCACCTCCACCGCCCACCTTCAACGCATAGATTTTAAATTTAAATAAACATTTATTTTAAATTTAGATTTAATTTAAATTTATATTGAATTTAAATTTAATCTTAATTAACATTTAATTTATATTTATATTTATATTTAAATTTAGATTTAGATTTAATTTAAATTTATAATGAATTTAAATTTAATGTGAATTAACATTTAATTTTAATTTATATTTAAATTAAAATATATATTAATTTTTACATATATGTGTATAAGTTCTTTACATTGTATAATAACAACAACATGTGGTATAGTGGTAAGGGTGTTGAGATAATGTGCATGAGGTCCAAGGTTCAATCCTGCTCGATCACCTTATTTTTTTTAAAATATTGGATTTCGTAAATATATTGAATTTAATGTAAAGTGAGTTTTAGACTTGCATAGATTTCAGTGTACAGAGTTTTTTTTTGCATTTTTTTAATGTAGATGTTATTCTGTCAACACATAGATTTGAACTTATTATGCATTGATTTCATTGTAGATTACCTCAATGCATAAATTTTGATGTGGATTTCTTCAATGCATAGATTTCAGTGTATATATGTTAATGTTCAACTTTTTTGATATACAGTCTAATCTAGAAATGGAAGACCTACAAGCGGAAGATGCTGGGAGGCAAACTGTCAAATAACCGAAAATACAAAACGTCGAACGTAGTAAAACATATCAAGGAATAAAATCTTCCGAATTGACAACAAAAGCACGAGAAGAACACTTGAAACAAAAGTAGAAGAACAAAAAGAATTTCAAAAAAGGAAATTGGATGAAATGATAGCAGAACAACGAAAGGAACAAAGAAGACAAAACACCGATCGACAAAAAGAATATCGAAACAGAAAGTTAGACGATTTGACAGCAGAAGAACAAGAGGAACTAAGAAAACGAAACGTTGATCGACAAAGAGCATCTCGAAAGAGAAAGTTGAAGCAATTGGAAGAACAAAAAACACAATTTAGAGAACAACAAATAAATCAAATTGTACGAAATGACGGCAGAATGGGGAGAAGAACAAACAAAACAAAATGCAGATCAACCAAAAGAAAGTCGAAAAAAAAATTACGCAAATTGACAGCAAAAGAACAAGAAGAACAAAGAAAACGAAACCCTGATCGACAAAGAACGTATTGAGAGAGAAAGTTGAAGCAATTGGAAGAACAAAAAACACAGTTTGGAGAACAACAAATAAATCAAAATGTACAAAATGGCGAATTGATAGCAGAAGAACGAGAAGAACAAAGAAAACGAAACGTTGAACGACAAAGAGCTTATCGAGAGAGAAAGTTGAAGCAATTGGAAGAACAAAAAAATCGATTTGCAGAACAACAAATAAATCAAAATGTAGAACGACAAAGGAAATATTCAACCAATAGACCGGTATAACCAACTATCGGAGATCGACGTGTTGATGACAAGGTGCCATTTCAAGCAGTTCCAATTAATGAAGAAATGTATACTAGACATCACAAATTTCAGGAACGAATTGATAAATTAACAGAACTAAAAATGTGTCATGTCTTCCAGGAGTCGTATGCAGGAATACACATACGTAATACAAGTACAGGTCCAATGTGCATGCGATGTCTGAGAGAGGGATCTAATCACAAATTCTCAGCTCAGAACCACATGGATCCATAAACTCAACCGTATGTCCTTGCAGATCTCACACAGGTTGAAGAGATGTTGATAGCACGTGCAAGTCCAATTTTGCAGGTGATGCATTCAATAGGTGGACAATACAAATATCGATAAGCTTCCTGAGTGCAACCCGAGAAGAGGTTAGCACCTCGGGATATTTGATCCCTCTCGGTGCTTGATAGAGCCTAGGATTTGGATCTATGCTGGTTAATTTGCATAGTTGAGTCTTCCTGTCATGTGTCCCAAATCTGAGTGGCTGCTCCACATACACTTCCTCCTCTAGTACACCATTCAAGAACATTGTCTTGACATCCATCTGGTGTACCTTCCATTTCATCACTGCAGCCAGTGCAAGTACTAATCTGATCGAAGTGTATATGGCTACAGGTGCAAATGTCTCCTCATAATCTATGCCTTCCTTCTGGGAGAAGCCACGTGCCACAAACCTTGCCTTGTGTTTCTCTATGATGCCATCTGCAGCATGCTTGATCTTATAGATTCACTTGGAAGTCACAACAAACTTTCCTTCTGGTCTTGGAACTAGATCTCAGACATCATTCTTCATGATCGACTAGTACACCTTGATCATGGAATCCTTCCATTCCTTCCTCTCTGCTGCTTCCTCATAGTTGGAAGGTTCTTTTTCAATGATGCTGCACAATAGGGCTACATAATTGGAATATGGCCTAGGTATCTTGCTTTCTCTGTGCATCCCCTCTGGAGTACCATACCTCTCTGCATCTTGTATTGCTTCTCGTACCCATGTTGGTTTACTCTTGTGAGAGTTCTTCTCACGGGGTGGATCTATAGGTTCATGTGGATCTTCCATCTCGCGGTCTTTGTGTTCTTCTGAAATCGCCTCTTCCATTGCTACATCTCGATCCTAGGTGCTTCTAGTTCTTCAATGTCTTCAATGTCTTCAATGGGTAGCTTTCTGGATTTCTTGTAGGCTGAGTCTTCGTCAAATGTCACATCCTTGTTGATGTCAATCTTCTTGAATCCTAGGAAGTGTATTATGTATACCTTCGAGCTTTCACTATATCCTACGAATATACCCTTCTTTCCTAAAGGATCTAGCTTTGTCCTCTTCTCCCTTGGAATATGTATGTACACTGGGCAACCAAATATCCTGAGATGGCTGACTTCTAGTTTCACTGGAGAATGCTTCTTCTGTAGTTTTGTTGTCAAGTACTCAATGTGGAGTATGATTTTTTACATACATGGTTGTCCTCGCAGCTTCTTCCCATGGATGCATCGGAAGATCCTGGTCATGAAGCATTGCTCCTGCTTCCTCCATGATTGTTCTATTCTTCCTTTCTACAACTTCGTTCTGTTTTCGATTGTATGGAGTGGTCAAATCCCTCTTAATCCCTAATTCTCTACATAAATTTTTGAAGTCTTCTAATGTGAATTCTCCACCATTGTCTGATTGAAAGGTCTTGAATCCTTGATCTTTTTCTCTGTTTGGTTTTCAATCAAGGATTTGAATTCCTTGAACTTGTTGAATACTTCATCTTTAATCTTCAAGAAATATATCCAAGTCTTCCTAGAAAATCCATCAATAAAAGAAACATAATATGCATACCCACTCAATGAACTGGATGGCATGGGACTGCATACATCAGAGTGGATAGTTTCCAAAATTCCTTTCACCTTGCTCTCGATACTTGGAAATGTCTTCTTTATGTTGTTTCCTTTTGCACATCCTTTGCAAATGCCTTCATGCTTTTCTTGAATTTCTGGAATTCCTTCAACTACTTTGCTTGCAATGGGTAGTGCACATGTCCAAGCCTCATATGCCATAGTTCACTTGGCTCCATTGAGTCATGGACCAAGGCTTGTTCAGGTTGGCCCTTCAATTTATACAAACCTCCCTCTTTCTCTCCAACCACAATTTCATCTTATATAGTCTTTCCCTTTTGGAACATTAGGACTCAGCTATCTACAAATGCAACCCTCATACCTTTTGCATCTAGTGTTGATATGGAGAGAAGGTTCTTCTTGAGTCCTAAAACATATAGGACATCCTTCATCTTTAGAGACTTCGTAGAGTCTATCTTGTAAGAGGCTTCTCCACTTCCTTTTATGGGGTATTGGTAATCATCCCCAAGTTTCACCTTGTGAGGTGACTCATGTTCAGATAGGTTCACAAAGGATTCTTTAAATCCTGTCATATGCTTGGAAACTCCACTATCTACAAGCCAATCATTGCTTCCATGTGTGACAGTGCCTGTGAGTGTTGATATCAAGACATACTATTCATCACTTGAAGATTCTCCATTGTATTCTCTGGTTCTCTTCCTTGGAGGTTCATCATCCTCTGCAATGTGGGCATGATGTATTTTCTTGTTGTTCTTCTTGTTGGAGACTCTGTTTCTGGGACAATCTTTGGAGTAGTGCCCCTTCTCATCACATGTATAACATCTAGTAGTAGATAGATCTCTCTTGAATCTTCTAAATTTATTCCTTTTACTTTGGTGGTGGTGTTTCTCCCCATTACTGTGATGGTGGTGCTCCCTCTTGTTGTTATTCCTCCCTATGTGTGCTGTGAGAGCTTGATCTTCATTTCCCATCTTCTCTTCTCGAGCTACAAGTCAAGCTTCTTCTTGTGAGCATTCTTCCCATAGTCTACTGAAGGTGATTAAATTCTTCCTAGCACAAATCCCTTGAATGAATGAGTCCCATGATATTGGAAGAGAATTCAAGGTGGTCATCAAAATTTCTCCATCTTCTACATTTTCTCCCACAGATTTGAGTTGCTCCTTGATATGAGAGACCCTTGTAAAGTATGACTACATGGTCTCTGTATTTTGAATCTTCACATTCTTCAACTGGTTCCTCAAGGTCATCTTTCGGTTTATATTATTCCCTTCAAACATCTTGGTCAAGGAATCAAACATATCTTTGGGTGTCTTCAAAGATGACACATGTGGGATGTGTTATCACACACATAGTAGCTGGGCTACCATGTGAGCAGAGCAGATATCTACACTTTTCAGAGCTTTGCCTTTTCACTTTTTCAGTGAGATCAGCTATGATGAGCAACATTATTTATAATCATTCACACATCAGAGCATATTTGTATTAGACATTTAGTAGACGTTATGCCAAGGCTGAGCCTTGAGACCTCATATTTGATGATCGATATGGCCTTTTATTCCATACAATTGCAGTGTAGTTTTCAGTGTTTCAGATACAGTGTTCTCAGTGGTTATAGTTGGTTCAGATTACAGATGTTGATTGATGACCCAATATATATATGATGTGCATTGATGTTATTACCTTGTTTTTTAGGTCATTTTGATAGCATTGACTTGGTATAAAGTAATTATGATCTGGCAGTGTATTAAAATTGAAATGAAATTTGGTTATGGATTATATGTATTGGTTGTATTACTGACATTTGGAAACTCTTGTTTCATACTTGTTGGACTTTACCTTCATACGAATGTGAACATGATCATTTAGTGTTTGCTTGACCTGCTAGCTTAGGAACCATCTTCACTTGTCTCCATACATCCATTTGTCATTTCCCATATATTGATATTCACCCTGACTTACACCTTGACTTGTGATATGGAGCATCTTTCCCGCTTATGCCTCTTTGTTTGACTTGCATCCATGTTTATTTTGGGTCTCAGCTCTAAGTTGGCAACAAAACTTGCCCTAGGTGAGTTGGATTTTATTCATTTATCATTCTAGTCGGTTGCACTGATGTGTGGTTTAGATTTGCGGAAGTCCCCCTAGTTGCTTGGGTTGTGTTGGCTACAACTTGAAGAAAAATTGTACTACATATGGAAATTATTATTATATCTTGTACAACCCAATGAAAGGGGGTATGGAATTGAAGTGAAATTCAAATGCTATCAAATGTAAATGCACCCTGGATATAAGCTACAATTAGTTTTGCTTATAAGCACATGTGAAATCCCATAGGGGTCATATTAGGCCTAAAAAGCAATGGATAAATGTATACTAAATCTAAAGATTGTTGGCCATGAAATTCAATGAAATTAAAGGTCCTAAAAAGCAGTCGTTAAATGTATGCCAAATCTAAATATTGTTGACCTTATGTGAAACTATTACTCATTGAGCCTGCGGGTTATGATATGGGATGGAGCAAGGCATAGCTAATTCTAAGTGTCCCCTAGAACCTCAAGTTATGGTTATCCTGACACCTAGTTCACGGCGGTTCTAGTAGTAGACAATTTCTGCCAAGGTTGAATAAGCACTTCTTTGAACAACTTATCCATTCGTGAGGCACTGCCATTCCTCGTGTACTCCTTGTCCAACACATGCTTAAGTGTATAACACCATGTCCCTCATCCAAAGTATCATAGTGTCAAGTCATTCAAGTCATCCCTATTAGTCTAGCCTTGCTTCTTTAGCCTTTACCCTTTGCTAGCAATTTGATCATGTTTACAAACAAGTATATTCTTGAGATTCTTATTGGAAGTAGATTCTTTAACTAACCTATGATTACTTATTAACTACCAGTGAAATGATGCTTAATACTCTAGAGTCTTTCTATGAAAATGATTTAGAGAGCATGTCTTAACTATTTGCACTTGCAGTAGCATGGTTCCTTAGCCAGGGTCATATTTCGATCAGTTTGACCGATCAAACCTAGTTTGACCAAGGTCAACCTTGGGATCTGTGATGAGATGGACCACTTTATGTATGATGTTGATCCATGGTCTTCTATATACCCTTTTGATGATTCCATATGATGGCCACAGGCTTTAGATGATGATTAATGCAGTTTGTCATGATTATTATTATTTCCATATCATTATATTTTTACTTGTCTGGGTATGGTGGACCTACAGATGATCCTATAGGTTATCATGAGGTGTATGCGTACTCAACTCTAGTGGATTTGAGTCTTTTGGATCCATTGAGACACCTATCTATCAGTTTCAGGCACTCCCAAGCATGTTATGAGTAGTTTTCTACCTGTTGACTAGTTTGGCCATGCTGGTGTGGCTTGTCCAGCCATATCATTGGAGGCCAGTCATTTCCTAGGGAGCTATAGGGGAAGGGGGTGGTACAACCACTTGTTATTACCATGTTACACCCCTTTCAGACATGATGGCATAGCCAATTTGACACCACATGCACCTAACAGTCAGTTATGGGCAGTTTCAGGGTTTTTCAGGAGGATAAAAAATGGAATAAAAGGGTCATAAAGGAATTCGATTTGGGAAATTGAGGCAAGGTTTTGGAATGAGTTCTACTTTGAGGTCATCTATGGTGTATCCCACTCCTTCCAGATCAGTTTGCAGTAGTCAGTGGGGTTCACACAGTCAACAGGATGCCTTTTGATGTATTGTTCTCTCAGATTGGGGGGATTGGATTTGATCATTTGTGTACTTGCACATGTCATTGAGTCTCATGTTATATTATTGTGCCATGGGGTGATTCTAGTAAAGGTTAATAATACCTCCTAGCCCCACCATGTGCTCTTAGTCACTTGTCCTAGTCATATTATGTGGCACACATGTATTAGTCTCCCTTTTAGTCATGATGTCATCCCCCGTAAGATCTTTTTAGCCATGATGCCATCCCTTTAGTGAGTGATGCATGTCATATGTTGTATTGGCTCATCTTAGCCATTGATTATATTGTTGTATCTTTTGATCTCAACCACTCATTTCAAAAGTGGTTTAGGGTTTTGGTCTTCCTCATCTTATTTAAAGAGAAGACCCCCCTATTGTAAAGGCACCTTTTGGGCTCGAGAAAACTTGGAATAAAATACTATTTTTGCAGATCTAATTCTTGGATTTGATTGGTATTATCTTGTACATGATTATGCATCTTTTGCTTTAGACATATTTTCTTGTAACAGGTGATTTTGATAGCTACAGAGGGAGGCCGAATTGATTTGGGAAAGGAAGGAGAATTGCTTGAAGGGAAGATTGTGGGCTTCTCACATCCCCCTTGGGCATGACGTTTCAACTTAAAGGGAGTTTTTCAATTGTGCTTTGTCCATTGATTTGCTTCCTTTTATATGACATGCTTAGATCTCATTCATCTGTGGATCAAATCTAACTTATGGTAGTTTGTTTGACAGGTTGAGTGAGACGTTTGTCCTCCTAGGGCTTGGACGTTTTTGCTTGGAATCACTTGGATATAGCTTGGAATTGTAACTAAATGCAAGGATCATATATGTTCAAGGTAGCCACAAGATTTTGAGGTAAGATCTACAAGGTACGTATCCATTTCTCTTGTTTTCTATCCTATTGGTCATAAAACCCTTAAAATTAAAACCCTCATTTTTTTTATTTTTATTTTTTAGATCTATGGATATCTAACAATCACTTGGGATTAATAATTAAAACCCACCTTAATAATAATCTTAACTATCCCGATCTATAATTTGGTGGACATCCAACTCCATTTGCCCCTCCATCTAAGGCACTAGTTCTCCTTGAGGCAAGTCGCACTCCTTAGGTAGGTGGTCTTTTGCTAGATCCCACACATGGGTATTGCTCATTCCTTATCAAATCCATAGATCCATGTTATAGCATACCCCCTTGTGCCATCTCACTTTGATTTTGACCTTGTGGGCCCCATTTGGACCATTTTCCACTTTTTAAGGGTGGGCTCCACCTTGGGTCCACTTATCATCCTAGATCTAGATCTTGTTTCATCTTGGTCTCCTACTCTTTCATCAACACATTTCCCTAGGAGGTCTAGCTTGATTTCGCTAGCCTTCATTGGCTAAGCTAGGATTTCCCCCTTGGTATTGTTTAGGATTGATATAAAGCGAAGAATGCCTTGGTTAACGTGGCACTCATCTTACATTGGGAACCGTGGCATCTCTTGGGGCACCTCTTTAGTTGTCTACACCTCTATCGTCCTGGATGGGATACCTTTAGAGGAAACTACAAGTTGTGTGATTACAAGATGAGATGATCTTTAATAGAAGTTGCAATGATCCTCTTAGCCTTAACCAAATTCTTCTTATGTAAGGATTTAGCCTCATCTCCCTTTGGTGCTGGAACCTCTTCATTCACATATGTGTCAAATTCATTTTCTTCTAGGACAAGCCTAATCCTATACTTCCATGCTCAGAAGTTATCAACCCCTTCAAGTGTATCCTCAATCTTGGTATGGTGAGACATCTTTAATGAGAACCTCAAATGGAAATGACAAAGGTTTAGATCTTACCAATTTGAGATGTTGAGCTAAGATTGGTCTTGGAGCTGGCTGGCCTAGGGTTTGTTAGACAAACCCTAAATTTTCAACCTTGGAATTTGGAACTTCTGATTGGATAGATAGATGCACTTGACTGAGGTGAGTATGCTGGTATACTTGGTTTCTGAAGATTCCAAAATTTCAACCTTGAAAATTGACTTGTGAAATTCTGATCTGCAGTTTCTGGCTTTTTCTGGTTTTCTGGTTTTCTGTAGTTTCTGGTCCAACATCAAACTAGGGTTTGACTTTTTGGGAGTTTTACCCAACGAAAAACTTCGATCTTGGAGAGAATCACTTCCCTATGCCAATTGCACTCCAAAATTCCAATTTTGTGAGAAGCCCTACTTTTCCTCCGGCAATAGTGACAGGCCAAAAAATGAAAATTGTCAAAATCAACTTCTGCTTCGACAGAAAGATGTGCCTTCCTTAAGAGAGTTATCCTAGCCTCTTGTCATTGATGATCGGTAGAGAGAAGTCCAAAAATTAAGAATCCCTAGCTTCCGCAGCTGCGCAGTGTCTTCTTTTCAGGTTAGCTCTGATACCATGTTAGATTTTCTACTTTTAATCAATATTTATCTAGGATCTTACTAAAAGAATAACATGCACAACATAACACAATAGACACAAATAATCTCCTCGGGGAAACCATAAAGGAGAAAACCCCGCAACTTCCTCAAAGATAGAATCATCACCAATACAATATCACAAAAGTAAAACCCCAAAACAAATATGGTCTTTTGCAGCTCCTCTTCTTTTCCTCCTATGCAAACTTATCCTCTCTCTCACTAATGCGAACTTGTGAGTGGGTGTGATATCCAAATGAGAGAGCTCCACTCTCTATTTATACTTTATCTTTCACTTGACCTTTTCACTTACTAGGTGGACCCCAGTTGTACCTGACTAGGCCGACTTCTCTAGAAGACTCTATTAACCCTAATAGAATTTGACTCTGATTCTTGTTATCACACACATAGTAGCTAGGATACCATATGAGCAGAGCAGATATCTGCACTTTCCAAAGCTTTTCTTTTACACTTATTTAGTTATATCAACTATGATGAGAAGCACTATTTTGATCACTCACACATCAGAACATCTTTCTATCAGATAGTTAGTAGACCTTATGTCAAGGATGATCCTTGAGACCTCAATTTTGATGATCGATGTGGCCTTTTATTCCATACAGTTGTAGTGCAATTTTTCAATATTTCAGATATAGTGTTCTCAGTGGTTATAGTTGGTTCTGATTACAAATATTGATTGATGACCCAGTATATATATGATGTGCATTGATGTTATTACCTTGTTGTTTAGGTCATTTTTATTAGCATTGACTTGGTATAAGTAACTATGATCTAGCAGTGTATTAAAATTGAAATGAAATTGGTTATGGATTATATGTATTGGTTGTACTATTGACATTTGGAGACTCGTGTTTTATACTTGTTGGTCTTTACCTTCAGATGAATGTGAACATGATCATTTAGTGTCTTCCTGGCCTGCTAGCTTAGGCACCACCTTCACTTGTCTCTACCAATCCATTTGTCATTTCCCCATATATTGGTCTTCACCCTGACTTACACCTTGACTTGTGATATTGAGAATCTCCCTGCTTCTACCTCTGTGTTGGACTTGCATCCATGTTTATATTGTGTCTCGGCTCTAAGTTGGAAACAAAACTTGTCCTTGGTGAGTTGGATTTTATGCCTTTATCTTTCTAGTCGGTTTCCTCAATGTTTGGTTTAGATTGTAGAAGTCCCCCTAGTTGCTTGATTTGTATTGGCTAAAACCTAAAGAAAAATCGTACTACATATGGAAACTATTGTTATATCTTGTACAGGCTAATGAAAACGGATATGAAATTGAAATGAAATTCAAATGTTGTGAAATGTAAATGCACCCCGGATGTAAGCTGCAATTAGTTGTGCTTATCAACGCATGTGAAATCCCTGATGGATCATATTAGGCCTAAAAAGCAATGGATAAGTCTATGCTAAATCTAAAGACTGTTGGCCATGAAATTAAATGAAATGAAGGTCCTAAAAAGTAGTGGCTTAATGTATGCTAAATCTAAATACTACTGACCTTATATGTGAAACTTTCCTCATTGAGCCTACGGATGATGATGTGAGATGGAGCAAGGGAAAACTAATTCTAAGTGTCCCCTAGAACCTCAAGTTATGGTTAGTCGGGCACCCAGTTCACGACGGTTCTAGTAGTAGACAATTTTTGCCAAGGTTGAATGAGCACTTCTCTGAACAATTTATCCATTTGTGAGACACCGCCATTCCAGCTTGTGTATCTCTTGTCCAACACATGCTTAAGTGTGTAACACCATGTCCTTCATCCAAATTATTACAGTGTCAAGTCAGTCAAGTCATCTTTTCTAGCCTATCCTTGTGTCTTTAGCCTTCACCCTCGCTAGAAATTTGATCATGTTTACAAACAAGTATATTCCTGAGATTCTTCTTGGGAGTGGATTATTTAACTAACCTATTTATTATTTATTAACTTCCAGTGAAATAATGATTAATGCTTTAGAGTCTAGCTATGAAAATGATCTAGAGAGCATGTCTTAACTATTTGCACTTGTAGTAGTTTGTTCTCTTAGCCATCGTCATATTTTAATCAGTTTGATCGGTCAAACATAGTTTGATCGGTCAAACATAGTTTGACCAAGGTCAACCTTGGGATCCATGATGAGATGGACCAATTTATGTATGATGATGATATATGGTCTTCTATATACCTTGTTGATGATTCCATATGATGGGCATAGGATTCTGATGATGATTGATGCAGTTTATCATGTTTATTACTATTTCAGGATCATCATATTTTTACAATGTCCGGGTATGGTGGACCCTACAGATGATCCTACATGTTATCACGAGGTGTATGAGTACTCATATCTAGTGGATTTGAGTCGTTTGGATCCATTGAGACACTTATCTACCAGTTTCAAGCACTCCCGGGCATGTTATTGGCATTTTCCCACCTATTGACCGGATTGGCCATCCTAATGTGGCCTGTCCAGCGAGAGACTTGGAGGCTAGTCGTTTGTAGGGACCCCCATTTTGGGTTCCCCAAAAAGACTTCCATGAAATTTGAAAATATAAGTATAATTAATTGCAGAACTTTCAGTACGATTTTTCAGAAGATGATATAGAGGCCACAGATCTAGTTCTATCTATTGCAGTACATGAATGTCAAATAAAATTAAAACATATACCTAGATTTGTTCATCCCACTATAAGAATTATCAAAATAACTAAACTAAATACTTCAAACCTGTTTTCGATGGTTGGTCCAGCGAATCGATGGAGTCCTTGAAGTGGTTTTCGCACGATCCAATCCAATTTCCTGACGAAGTACCGAGTGACCCCTTGGTTGACCTCCCTATCGTATCGGGGTTATTCTTCTTCACCCCGAACCCCCAAGCTAATGGGGTCGTAATAACACACATGCTAGCCTCCCGAAATGATCTCCCAATCCCCGTTTTGGCTAATCCCAACTCCAAGGATCATAACATAATCCGAGATTATGATGACCATCCAGCATTAGAAAGCAAGAGATGTCCTTCTCTCCTTCTCCTTCCTCATTATATAGCAAAAGCCTGTGTGCCATGTGTCTGTCCATGCACATATTTAATTTAATTTAATATTTTAATTTTCAATATTCTCAAACACATGTGTCTTCTTAATGTGTTTAATGTGCACCTAAATCCCTAGATTAGTGGGAGTTAGGTGTAGAAGAGTTCTACTTCTCTTTTGGTTCTTATTTAGTTTACTTAACAATATTTTAGTTAGACTTATTGCTTTCTACTTTTCTTTCTTTTCCTAATATTAAGATTGAATTAAAAGATGATACCTTTTACTAAAAGTATAATCTATTTTAAATTTCCTTTTTATAAAATAATTTAATTGAATAATAAAATTAATTAAAGTAAAAAAAATCTTGAATAATAATAAAAGAAAAAACAATTATTTTATTAATGACCTATTTCAATTCTTTCTCAAAATAATGAAATCAATTAAATAGGATCTTTAATAGAATGATTTAAAATAATAAAATCTATAAAATTGTTTGAATAAAAATAATTTTCTTATTATTAATCTTTTTCAATCAGCATAATTAATCAAATTTAATATTGAATAAAATCAATCTCTTCAATTCTTTTTCAAGTTAATAAAATCAATTAAAATGAATAATTCAAATTAATGAAATCAATTAAAAATAAAATCTTGAATAGAATTATTCAAATTAATAAAATGGAACAAAATGAAATAGAGTATTTCTTAAATCTTATGTGAAATTTTCATTTATATCATTGATTAATTTTCTTCCTCTCGTTCTTGTCTAGGTACCTCTTCGACGGGCCCTTATGACAGTTTCATTTCTTCCTTCTTATGGGGAGTACTGCGTAGCGACCGGGAACCGTTACCGCGATCTCTCAACTACGCTTCTTGGACACTAAGGGATGTTGAGGGATAAGTCTCTCCTTATTGCGCACCCCTCAACTCATCGTACGTGACCAAATCATTATGGCCTTGCCCATACGACACACGCTTCCCCAAGTGAGATGAAACGGCTTCAGACGTGCGTGGATTGCTAATCCAAGGTCGACAGTCATTTGTCGTACCCCTATGTGTTCTTTCCATTCTTACGACCCCTATAATTCCATTGTAGGTTAGTCGGTAAATCATCTTACTTGCCATTGCACACACACACACTCAAACGCACATTAGTAGCACTGCACTATGAAGCATTTCATCATCCATTATAACATCTCAGTCAGTTGGGCATATATTTCATTCATCATTTTCTCTCAATCAGTAAATCATATCTATCATTCATCTTTCTATCTCAATCAGTCGAGCATATGTAACATTTAGTCATCCTATCTCAATTAGTCGAGCATATCTAACATTTAGTCATTCTATCTCAATTAGTCGAGCATATATAACATTTAGTCGTTCTATCTCAATCACTCGAGCGTATGTAACATTCAGTCATCCTATCTCAATCAGTCGAGCATATCTTACATTCAGTCATTCTATCTCAATCAGTCGAGTATATCCAACATTCAATCATTCTATCTCAATCAATCGAGCATATCTAACATTTACTCATTCTATCTCAATCAGTCGAGCATATCTAACATTTATTAAGTAAACTAATAGTTTATATAACTAGCATTCAATCATTTTCAAAGTAAATTCAAATGGTTCGTGTTTTACTTAGCCGGTTCATTTCAAACTAGTACCTCATTATTCTAAACAGTTAAGGTACTGAGGCGGGCATTACATTGTTTCCTAGGGTGCTACAGGGGAAGGGGGTATTCCAACCACTTGTTTTCACCATATTACCCCCCTTCTGGACATTATGGGACACTCAGTTTGACAGCATAGGCACCTAGTGGTCAGCTATGGGTAGTATTGGGGTTTTCGGAAGGATTTAAAAAATGGAATAAAAAGGTCTTTGAGGAATTCGATTTGGGAAAATGAGGCAAGGTTTTGGCATGAGGTATGCTCTGAGGTCATCCATGGTGTATCCCACTTCTTCCAAATCAGTTTGCAGTAGTTAGTGGGGTCCACACAGTCAACAGGATGTCTTTTGATGTATTTTTCTCTCAAATTGAGGGGACACGATTCGATTATTTGTGTACTTGGACATGACATTGAGTCTCATGTTATATTATTATGCCATGGGTGATTCTAGTGAAGGTAAATAATACCTCCTAGCCCCACCATGTGCTTCTACTCACTTGTCCTAGTCATCTTAAGTGGCACTTACTTGTATTAGTCTCCCCTAGCTATGACGTCACCCCTCCTAGGGTCTTTTTTACCATGACGTCATCACTTTAGTGAGTGATCCTCATCTTATGTTGTGTTGGCTCATCTTAGCCATTAATTGTATTATTGCATCTTTTGATCTCAGCCACTCATTTCAAAAGTGGTTAGGGTTTTGGTCTTTCCTCTCCTATTTAAGGAAGAGATCCCCCTATTGTAAAAGCTATCTAGAGATTTTTGGCTCTTGGCTATTGGAATAAAATTCTATCATTTGGAGCAATGCTTGGATCTTGGAGTGGATGTTGGCTATGATGATTGTAAATGCTTTTTCCATTTCACTGGTGGATATCTTGTAGCTATCTTGCATCTTTTGCCATATTTTTTATTTACAGGTGAAGAAGACATCTTAGGAGGAATGCACATTGGTGGGGAGGCTTACCCTACAACTTATTTCCAAATACTGGATCAAACAGGGAGTGGTTTTGTCTTTGTACCAATCATTCTTTGTCATCTATTTCTAGCTTATATCTACCCTCATCTTGTTTGACTGATTGATGCTTTGTCTCCTTGGTTTTGACAGGTATAGAGGGGCACACGTGTGGGCTTGGACAAATCGTTTTGGCAAGAGGGATTCAAAATATTCCATTTGATCTTTGGAAAATTACTCCTCATCACAATTGGCATTCATCTCATTATCCATGTATGCTCTAAAGGTTAGTGTTTTTCCTCCTTTGTTTATCCATTATTTCTAGATCTCAAAACCCTAAACTTCAAAACCCTTGTAATTTTTATTTTTTGGATTTTCTTGGATCTAGCATGCTTTTGGGGATATAATTTAAACCCCACCTCTACATTAGTCACAACATTTACTATCTATAGTTTGGTGAGGTTTGGACTCCATTTGGCCCATTTCCCAAGGCACTTGGTCTCTCCAAGGGAAGTCGCACTCCTAGGAGAGTGGCGTCTTTGCTAGTTCTAGTATGTGGGTAAGTGACATTATTGCTTCAATGGATAGATCAGCCCCTAAATCCTACCCCTAGTGCTTCACCCTATTGATTTTCACCTTGTGGGACCCATTCCTCATTTTGAGGGTTGAGCCCCACTTGGTTCATTAGGTGATGCATTAGGCTGTTCTTGGATCTACTTGCTTATTTCTTGCCAAATCCATAGATCCATGCTATAACCCCCCACTAGTTCCATCTCATCTTGATTTTGAGCTTTTGGGCCCCATTTGGACCATTTTCCGCTTTTTAAGGGTGGGCCCCACTTGGGTACATTTCTTTAGCATTAGATCTATCCATATCTACTATCCTTAATCCATAAGTGAACTCATCTTACACTTGGTTGAAAACTTGTCACTTCCTAAGCCTCTTCAACCAAGCCCTAACCACTTTGGGTCCACATATCCACCTTAGATATAGATCTTGTTTCATCTTGGTCTCCTTATTTTTCATCATCACATTTCGCTAGGAGGCCTTGATTTGCATTCGCTAGCCTTCATTGGATAAGCTAGGGTCTCCCCCTTGATCTTGCTTAGGATTGATCTAAAGTGAAGAGTGCCTCGGTTATTGTGACACCCATATTGCATTGGGAACCATGGAATCTCTTGGGTCACCTCTTTAGTTGTGTACACCTCTACCATCTTGGATGGGATACCTTTAGAGACAACTACAAGTTGTGTGATAACAGGTTTATTGCCCCTACTTACAATGGAGGGTTAATCTCAATGACTTTAAATGACCAAATACAATAATGACTTCTTCTACCAGAGGAATAAACATCTTCGTCGGAGATACAAATAAAATACAATAATAAATACAATATAAAATACAAGTGAATATCTTCCGAAGTTACAATTACATTAACATTTACACCTACATTTCTTTTTGTAATATAATGCCAAATTTTCAAAAAAATTTATTTAAGATCCAGGTTTGTATGAAAATGGAGACATAAAATGATAAAATTGTTAGTTTTGGTAGCTCAGAGGTACTTCTAAACCATTGTGCCTCGGTGCAAGGGTCCGAACACATGTGTTTCACTTAAGTGATATAAAGTGACATTATGATATGCTTTTATAAAGTAACTTTATAAAGCTATGTTGAGTTGTACTTTATAAAGTTAATTTGTACTTGTTATTTATTTTGGGGTTAAGTGACTTTTCAAGAGAAAAGTGATTTTTATATATTTCATGACTTAAGTCATATGAACTTGAGATTAAATCACAACCATCAATATTTAAATCATAGCCATCAATCTCGTGGGCCAAGATTCAATCTTAACCGTAGAAGATGAAGAGTTGGTAAGTTACCCTAAAATGAATAATAAAAGTGCTTGAGTGAGATTAATTCGATAGACATTCCAAGAGAGCTTTGGGGATAAGTGTGAGAGGCACGAGTTTCAAGAGAGGAAGAGGGTGAGCTGAGAAAGTGAAGAGAAAGAGAGGATGTTGAGCTAGAGGGGGCGCACTTCTCTATGAGAAAGAGGGGCTCGAAACCCAAAAAACAACAACATTTATTGCAGCAAGTGTGAGCATGTTTTCCAAGGAGTTGGGCACACAATCTCAGGCAGTTTGTAGCAAAGAGAAATATTGATATGTACAGCAGCAAACAGGAAGATCGTACAACTGAAAGAGTGGGTCGTAGAACAAAGCATATGCATAGAAATTGAGGCAACTAGTGGGCACGAAGTTTGAGGTGACTTTTGCTTTAATTTGTACTTCTTGTCTGCACTTTTTTTTAGGAATATTTCTGATACCAGTGAGGCCATACTATTGATAACTGGGCATTGTTTTCAAGGAATAAGTTTAGAGTCTGTTGAGCGAGATATTTGGCACTATTTTCAAGAAATTTAATGCACTGGCTGAGTAAAGTATAGTGTACTGAAATGTTGTTATTTTCTTGTACTCTCATAAATCTCTTCATAAGAAGCTCAATAAAAATCTCTTGACTGGTTTTCCCCCTAGGGGGTATTTCCAGGGTCATTGACCAAATATACTGTGTCAAAATGTGTGAAATGAATGTTGTTCACAGTTCATTCTTCTGCTGAATTTTCAGTTTTTCTTAACTGTTTGTATTTCTTCCTACAAATGATAGTTGGTTGTGTATGAGTTTTATGCATCCCTGTTGAAGTTTATTGAAGTAGAAATCAGAGTGCTACTAAGTGTTTGACAAAATGACTAGCTGAGTTTGTTAGTATTTTGTTGAGTTATTTAACAAATCAACTTGGAGAGTAAAAATATAACTTATCTCCTTGACTAGATAGTTATACGAAAAACGTTAAGTGGAAAAACAGAGTTCCCATTTTTCCATAAAATAGAATGAATAGCAGCAATTTCAAAACATCAAAGAACAACTGAAGTTCACAGGTGGCAAACATAATGTCAAATTACAAAGTATAAAAAAGAAAGTTAGAAGTCCTATAGAAAAACTTAAAAAAAAACATCATTACAAACTTACAAAGTCCTATTAGTAAACATATATATGTATTATGATTTTGTTATTTAACACATTTTTTTGGATTTTACCACATTCTATTTTATATAGAATTTTCAAACATATTATTTTTAACTCTTTTGAAGTGTCACATTCTCTTTCATTTGCACTTTTTTAAACTATCACATCCTTAAATATTAAAAATTTATCTTTATATAAATAAAATAAATCTAAGTTGTCTAACATATTTAAAATTGTATCTATCATCATATAATTATATAACGGTTGAGCATTTATTAACTCTTTTATTACGCGTATCTCCACAAATCCCAGGTTCTTGTGAGATTTTTACTACAAGAACATGGAAAAAAATGGAATGTCTAAAGATGCATCCAATTTCAATCCCAAATTAGCAAATCAAGACACTTCTGGCTCCATAAATTTTTTATAGTGCTCCCACAATATTGGCTAGAATTTTAATTATATAAGATTTTTGCAATTCTATGAAGGGAATCTAATGAGCCCCTCTCAAATATTGCTTCAAACACCTTGCATGTATGGAAAAAGAAAAAATAAAACTTGGGTAGCTCAAAGTTTGACAACCTAAGCTCAAAGGAAATTCATTTTTAATGACCCTAGAGGCTCTATTTTTCATATATGAAACCTACATCAAGAATAATCACATGACCATTGTTATTGGGAAAATTAGCAAGGCTAATGTTAGTAAGCAAAAATAAGATCAACGACCCAATGTCACCCCGGTCACTATTCTAACCTCTTTGAAACCTCCAAGGAGAAGTGTCCTTATGAAACCCTGTAGAACACTAGGACAACCACGGAAAGATATATTCTCTATGCAATGTGTAATTAGACCAATGCCTAATGGGTGCAAAAGATGTAATCGATAATCCATGAATATCATTCAAGAAATGTGTAAACGTGTAAGCATGCAAGTCAATGATAGACCAAGAGATAATAATCATTCACCAATGTAGATTTATGATAAAGAAAAGTAGGAAGCATGTACACATGTAAGGTAGTAATCAATATTGGATCAAAGACTATATTGCCAATAAACCAAACCCAATAAAAATGCATCAATGTCATGTAGATGATTACAATCATAGCATAAATAAAATGACACAAGGACTATCATTCAATGTCTAAGCGAGATAATATATGACATAGAAATGTTAGTTTAGTTTATCATTTAGATACACCAAGTGGGCATGCCAAAAGGTGTTAATAGAAAATTACTTTCACCAATAACCAGCAATATAAAATCAATCCAAAATGTAGCAGAGATTTGCATGAACAACAGATATGTATGTAACACATTTATGACAACAAAAATAGATATAGAGTGAATAATGCAAATGATTTCACTTATCAATATCTATCATCAACAAGAGTATCATTCAATATGACCATTCAGCAATAAATCTTTGATCACTTTTAGATCTCTGGCATAAATGTAACCTTTGGAATGCTAATTTATTCGAGACGGTTTTGAATATCATTTAATTGTGACTATGAGTCTAGTATTCAACATAGATAATTATGAATAACTTATATGTGTTACCAGCACATAAATGCTTGCCAAATTAACTTCAATAAGGACAATAAACAACGTTGATATTAAATGCTAACCCAATGTAAAGGAGGCCTTTTCTAGATCTACCATAGGTTCACACTCGGAGTTATAATCACACAGAAACTGACTTCAAATGTATGCAAAAGTCAAACCTCTAAACGTCAATAATAATGTTTAACTGTCAAGACAATATCATGTAAAATGGATATCATATTTACCTAGTAAATAACCAAATGTGACCAGCATTGGTAGCAGTACTCATTAATCAAAGACAACGATCACCTTCCATCTTACCAACAAATGTATACTAGGTTGAATTTGATGCAAGCAAAAAGAATCTCTAAGTATGTACACTGAAAAATCAGACCTATCTGTATGTTATTTCAGACTTACAAACAACATTAGAAATTAAAGTTTATGGTACCTAGAATGGTTTATGTTTTTATACTAAAGCGCATTAAACAACAAGGTTTTAGTATGTAGGATATAATGAATATTTTAGATATGTTGTGTAAGGGGCAAAATTAGACCTTTCTACATGTAAGAACTTAACCCTTAGTTTAACGTACTTTCCTATTTTTGTATGTGCAGATGGGAGAGGGTTTTGGAGGGAGCAGAAGTGTTGAGGGAATGGAGGATGAGAGGGATAGTGGAGTGAGAGAAAGGAGTGGATAGCCGAGGGATAAAAGGGGAATCGCGGGGCATAAAAGGACTTAGTTAGGATTTCAGTAGAAAAGAAAAACAGAAATTAGGTTTTAACACTAAAGTTTAGGGTTTTAATATTAAGAATAACAACTAACTCAAAAAATAAAAAAATAATTTTTTTTTTTGCCTCCCTAATATTTCAACCCTTCCTCCTATAAATTTGTCCTACCCCATTTGTCCCTAAAAACCCTAGGGCGAAATTTTAGGAGCCCTAAAAATCACAAAATTATAAAAAACTTCCTTAAAAAGCCATAATTTCTGAGTTTACTTACTGAGATTAGCCCTACTAATTTGTCCGGTAACATTTTTGGCGTCGTTTCCGGGGACGTTTTGAAAATCAAAGTAGTTTATCCAAAGTCATTGACATCCTTGGAAAATGGCATTTGGTAAGAATATTGAGGTGAGTCTTTGATTGGTATTTTGAAAATATTGTTGAGGACTAATCTTGCAGATCTTACCTGGCGACTCCACTGATTTAAAGTGACTACACTGATCGATTCAGAACTCAATCCCTATCATATCATGTACTCCCTTGTTTTTGGTACTTTGGTGAGATTTGTTAAGATAACTTGGCAGGTCTCTCCTGGCGACTCCGATTGAAGAAAATAACAGAAGTACTCTACAAAGACAAGCAAACCGGGTGACATGGCTTCTTCTTGCAAAGAATATGTTCCATTTGAATTCAAGGATCCTAATTATCCTACAGATGCAAAAAATGAGATAGCTTTTTCTCCTCTCAATTTCTCAATATTTCCTGGGAATTTTGATGAGCTTCCAGATATTTTTTGGTTCCCATTCGATTGCAATCGTGGTAAGGCTGGGGACCATGTTCAATGGTTCATGATGATGGCTGAAGAAAATCACGTAAAAAGGGAAGAAATCCTTTACATGAGAACATTTATTCATCACCTCGGAGGAAATCCTCTTGCTTGGTTCATGGGCTTAGAAAAAGCGGCAATATCATCATTTGCAAAATTAATAGAATCCTTATGTAGCCATTGGGATCCTAAGCACCGTGACATATGGATGTCTTATGTTGAATATGCAAAGAAGTTGTTCAGTGAAGAAATCCACGAGATCAATTCTCGAAAGTTCTACTTAGACAAACTATTGTTCAAGACCAGGAAAGCAAAGTAGTTACAGAAGATGAAGAACAAGAGGCCTCAGTTGAAGAAACTGAAGAATGTACAAAAATTGTAAGTTCTCCATATCCTCAAGTTACAGTTTCTTATGATTTGTTGGCTCTCTTGGAAGAAAGTTACAAATATGCGGAAAATGATGATTACTGGAAGTTCCTTGGTCCACCGATGTACGATCCTTCAAGACCTTGTAGCATTGTAATAGATCGTCCTCTGAGCATATATATTGATGAAGAAGCATGATTTGCCTCCGATGAAGAATGTATCAATCCATTTTCTTTGTTAAGTGGTGCAGTGGCGAACTCTCAAACGATAGGTTCGACCCACGCCCTTCATGTGGTTTCTTTGTTTGTTATATATATATGTTTATTTCAATATATTCTATGGGCTGGGAGAGCTCTCAATAGGAGAGGATCACTCCAATGTTTGAATGTGGTTTTAATTAACTGCGCGAACTGTTGTGAGAGAAACCGACCCATGGTTAGTTGATATATATATATATTCTCTTGTTGTCTATTGTGCAGAGAGGGAGATAGATCCCTGAATATTATTCATTGCATATGTTACATATACGTATGCTTTAGTTTGTTATATCTATGTCATTTGTATATTGCACGGATGCTAGTGGAAGGGACGACTCAATGGGAGTCGATCCCTTTACACATTGCATATGATATAATAAATATCTATATGTTGGAACCTTATATTCAATGTTATTTGTCTATGACACATAGAATATCCCTGTCTGCTTTCGTTTAATAGAATGATAAAGTCGTGCATGTATTAATTGCTGACTGCGCACAGATTGGGGGGAATCTCTTTAGAATTTCTAGTTTCATATATTAAGCATTGCATGTTGAATGTCAAAATTTTAAATAGATTGGGGGGAAAGATATCTTTAGAATTTATAGTTTCATATATTAAATATTGCATGTTGAATGTCAATATTACGCATGGATTGGGGAATTGACCCCTGTACACTATTGTTTCACATATCATAGATTTATATGTTTAGTATCATATATAAGCACTGTGCATATGCTTGGGGGAGAACCCCTGTGTGTTTTCTTTAACCTTAGAAGATTTTATGAAGGACATTGGTATGCTTCCTCTTGTTGTCGCACAGAGAATGGGGAAGGATCCATGTGTATATAGTATATATACTTCTATTTAATTTGTTTTCTGTTGTGCGTGAGGATCCATTGGGGAAGGATCCCTGTGTATATAATATATATACTTCCATTGGATTACAATATATATTTCTATGCTGAGTTCCATTTGTATTTATTATGCAGAGATTGGGGGATCTCTGCTATTTGGTTTATGCTTCAGTTTGTTATATTTTGATTACCTATCGTGAGGATGGGACAGCTGAGAGAGTTGATCCCAATCCATCTTATTCTGCGTATAAAGATATGTTGGTTGTGCATTTTTATATAAATCAGGTTTTGGGATTGTCTGTAGGATATATGTTAGATATCCTCTGCATATAGGAGTTATGTGGATAATCTAATCCCTGCATATGTTTTATGTTGTGTATTTGTATATAAGTCGTGTTGGGGATTTTCTATAACATACATGGTATAGACCCTTTGCGTAAAGTTCTAACTCTACTATCGTGTTTATGCGTTATTCTTTTTCTAGATGTTGTGACAGCGACGGGGAGAAGATGACTGAGAGAGCTCGATCCCAAATCCATTCCATCGTCTGCATATAGTATATATGCTTTGCATAAATTGTGGTGTTAATACTTATTATTGGTATATGTAGGTAGATTCTAGTTGGGGTATGGTAAACCCTTTTCACATAGAATGTAATTATTAGTGTATATAAATATATGCTAGTCCGGGTAGGGAATACCTTCTGCATATTCCTAGTATATGTTATATTTCTGTCATAGAACCCTTGGGGAAGGGATGGCTCAATCCCTTTATCTAAATTATTATAATGACTTGTTCAGCGTGGGAGAGATCCCTGTAATGCTTATGAGATAGTCTTGTGAATGTTTTGAAAATACCCTCTATGAGAGAGACTTGAGAAAGTGGAAAGTAAATATTGAAACAACTGTGTCGCAGAATGTACCGCCTCTATTTTTGATCAATAGTAATGTGACATTTCTTTGTGGACATAGCCCATATATTTGGGTGAACCATGTATATTGGTCTCTTTCTTATGTGCACCTTATGTGTTTTATTATACTGGATATTTGTAATCTAAAATTGTAAGTGATTTCACTAAAGAATGTTAAATGTCTATTACATAAGTTTACATTTAAATTGATACTTTGGGTGTTTGTTTATGTAGTAATCATGAGGATTATTCCGATATTGGAACTATGATCCCACTTGAAGGAAATATACTGATTGTTTGAAGGAAATACTATACATTACTATAGACTATTTGTTGTGTACAAATATACTAATTGTTAGAAGGAAATCGGTCATAGGTTGGATTAAAAGTAATCTTTATACAAGAATGGATAATCATGTTTAATGTATGATTTTTATGAGAAAAGTGGTGATTGAACAAGTGTTTATATGCAATAATACTTATGACATTACAATCAAGTACATATAGTGACTAATACCTTTGATTGTTCATGTCAAGGAAAATTTTCACACCACATTCCTTTGATGTTAACATGGAAATTTGGTATGTTACAATATGGTATCAGAGATGAAGTTTCAGCACTCGGGCTTATTTGGGCTCAACATGAGGATGAGAATATAAAGTGGTTGAACTCATGAAGGGTTATTGACACATTCAAAGGGGAACGTGTGTTAAAGATTAGATATCCTAACACCAATGAACATCTCATAAAGTAGTAAATTGTTTGGATATATGAGTTATGAATAAGGGGATTTAGACAAGATAGTAGACTATGATTTCATGCTGACAGTTGAATTCCTTTTCATATTTATTATATGTATGGAAAAGTTTGTCAATAATGTGATTATCTATGAATATGTTGATTCAATAACCATGATGACTAATGTATTTACTGTTTGTATCAATATCATGGAAAAATGTTCCACTCCATCTTCCTCATAGATGAAAATGTTGAATTTTATGGCGAGGTATGTTATCACCTTGACCAACAAAAATGGTGGATTAAAATTGTAAGGATAAGGAGTAATGCTTCTGTTTTGCTTTAGTATTTGGTACTATGTTGACGTACTGAAAGTGGAAGTTGGGTTACGATTGTTCTCTTGATACATTCAGGAAGAAATGAAAATGTTCTCTAGAATTTTATTGATATATATATATATATATATACATAAATTGTTTTGCAATAGTCTTGTAAATTTATAGACGCAAGCTGAAAACAGTTGAGTGGTGAGTAGAATGACCATTTGAATTGTTGAAGAGGTTGTAAACTTATCAGGGGGATAAGCTATTATACCTCATAAGAAACCAAAGTTAATGAAAAGAGAACAATCAATGCTATTTTCTAACATTGCAGCTTATGGCCATAAGATTTTCAACATCTATGGGACTTGTTGAAAGACAAGGGACATGATACATATTATGCATAAAGTATATTGTAAGAGTCAGAATAAATATCAAAGACTCAGGAAGAGATATACTCAAAGCACGAGTAAGAGTTGATAAGTAAATAGGTGAACCTATTGTTTATCAAATTGATGATATTATGATTATGTAAAGTGTTATGTGATACAGAAATATTATGAATATGTTTGTGTGATTGACGCTTGACCTCCATGAGGTTTTAGCTAATATACCTATTTGGTTGATGTGTACGAGGAATTGATTGCACGAAGTAAGGGCTTGGCATTCAAGAACCAAGCTAATCAACGACGAGAGGATCGCTAAACCAAAAGTATTTCTCAAAAATCACTGTAAGTGAATGCCTCTATATGGTTGTCAAACTTAATAGCTTGTCATGTGCAGTAGGCCCAACTTAAATCTTGTGTTGGGTCAATTTGGGTGGTTTTGGAAACCTCCTCAGTTACAACTGCTCCCTCCTCAATCCAACCATCTACTTCCACTATAAAAGAAAGGGATATTTTCCATGAGAGGGACTCTCATCCCAAGTGTTTTTATGATAGAGAAATTATGATCCTCTTTCCCTTTCCATTTATTCCCTAGTTTCTATCAAACCCTAATGCATTTGAGATGTGGTTGGGATTCTTAGAGAAGAGAAGCAGGAGATCATGAGTCAAGGGTTTCATGAGGTGATTGAATAGAAGGAAGGTAAATTTGTAATTTATTCAATTATTAATGAAAGAATAGACATATTTCCATTTCATAACAGTTATGTTTATGCTTGTATCAGATTTGGCTACTTATTGATGTTCATGAGATTAGATTTTTATGTTCTATTTGACTTTCAACCATTTATTTGTATCCAAATGTCTTTGAGGAAGGTTTTGAGTTGGTTTTGCAGGTTCTTTGACTGAATATCAGGAGAAAATCTCAAGGATTCAAGGAAATCTAGGATCAAACTCCATAAACAAGGTACATTCCCTTCTAATTTTCAAAGTCTTTGTCTATTTTGCTTGTTGTAGAACCCTAGATGTCTTCTTTTTCAACCCTAGTATGTCGGTGACCTCATCCCAAGTTATAGGATTGTTTTTCCTCATAACAAAATTGAGGACTCCACTGGGGACAAATCCTATCTACTCTAGGGATTCCAAGTTTATTTCTCCAATTTTTTTGAAGTTCTTATTCTATTTTCAACTTAGGAATGATCTTAGGGATTTAATAGACCCTTCCACTATCAATTTTTTTAGTTGGACTTGCTATTTTGATACTTTTAGTACCCACACGTAGGTGACCCTTATGAAAGTTATGTGTCTACTAGAAACACATAGGTGATGGTCTTCTCAAGGATGTGCTACACCCTACTGTGTCAGTACTTGACCAATGTGTGCCTTCTGTAGGTAGTCTTTTCAATTTTGGATTTACCTGAGAGGTTTTTGTTAGGATTTTTGGAAGTCTTTGTTAGTCCTTGGTCTAGGTAGGTGTGATATCTACATGTTGATTGCTCTTAGATTGGTTTTGGGGATATTTTTGTGCCAATTTAGACTTGTTTGGACCAATTTGGATCTTTTTGACCCAAGTTGGATTTGTTTGAACCAATTTGGAACTTTTAGACCCAATTTGGATATGTTTGAATCAATTTGGACCTATTTGAGTTGATTTGGAACCAATTGAATTTGTTTGAATCAATTTGTATATATTTGAGTGAAAAGTCCTATGTTGGTAGGATTCTTTTGCTCTTTGAGTTTCTATTCTTTTGATTGCTCCTTTGAAGTGAAATCTCGAGGTTTCTTTTAGTTTTTTACAACCTTGATTTAATTTTTTGTATGCAGACCTGGCTTTACCAAACCTTGTTTCTTAGTAGTTCTTTCACTTTGGTTAATTCTAAAAGTCTTCATTTATAGTTTTTTCAACTTGGAGTGTTTAGGTGAATGAGAAATCTACTGTTTATGGCTTCTTGTAGTGTTTGATTACGGGATAATAAGCGTTTTCCTTGTTTTGGTTGTGTGTTAGTTTGAGTTTGGATTTTGTTTCTCATTTTGTAAAAATAAATAAAAAGATTGGTTCAGTTTTGAGTGATCATTGGATGAGTACATTGCAAGTATTTGAAGGATTTAGAATTGCTTTTTATATTGGAAACAAAAAAATATTTTGCATCGTTGGTTTCATTTTTAGAGCAAGTTTTGTTTCCAATTTTGCATATCTTTCATTTAGTTATTTAGCATGCATATTGAAGTTTCATTTTACATAGAAAAGACAAAAAAATTGCATTTTGAAAACTTGTATTTGCATTCTGAATCATATCTTTAGAACTTGCATTGGAAATAAATTGAAAATGAAAAGTGCATGATTGTGAGTTCTTCATATTTCAGTTAAAGAGAATTATATCTTTAGTTTCACTTGTTTTGATTCTCTTGAAAAGTTTTTGAAATTGCGTTTTAAGCAAACAATCAGTAATCGAGATAGGATTCTAGGTTTTATTCTAGATAGAAACACCTAATATCTAAGCTATGATTTTGGAGGTAGGGAGTGCAAATTTAACTCCTCCAAGTTCACTTAAACTTGTTAAACATGGGTGTATTTCATAAGGGAGTAAAACCAAAACCAGTATTATAAGAATTGTGATCAGGAAGCTCCTCTAACACAGGAGTTAAGCACGAGGTCGTGTGAGGTTTAGTTGCAGAGAGATCCCTCCAATACTTAAGCAAGCATCAACTAGGTATTTCGCATGTATGGGAACTTTCAATAATATAGTGTGCTATTGTATAGTTTTGGGATTAGCTACCCTGGCCATACGTATGATCCTGACTTGCGACTATTCCCTCGGATGTCGTCTATAGATTGATAGGCATAGAATATTTTCTTTAGGGTCATACACATGTGCTAGAAGAGGATTTTTTGCAACCACCTTAGGTGGACCTAGTGACTGGAGAATTAGTACCCTTGGAGGGTGTTTTCTAGATTAATCTTGTAAAACACTTGCACCCATAAGGGAAACATGCTTGGACATGGTAACTACTACCTGATCCTCACTGATTAGACTTGGTCCTAATCGTGCCAAGATGATCTTTGGGAAACCATATCTTTGGCTTTGCATTGAAAGGTACTTGCAACCAAGTGATTTTCATTGTAAGGTTTGTTTAGCAGCTTGTTTGATATATTTGAGGTACTTTTTATTGTTTGTTGTTCGATTTTTATTTTTCATAGATTTTATTCTTAGTGTATTCTATGAGCCACCGTGGCTGATCAACCTTTGTGCATGTTCCTAAGTATTCAAGGACACTCTCCTGAATAGAGAGAATTCCATGCACTGAGGAAAAGACTAGATTCTATTGATCCACCCCCTCAAGGAGAAGAAGAGGAAAACTAGGAACATCAAACAGAACAACCAATAGAAGAAAATAGTTCTAGTTCAAGTTATTATGAGAGTTCTTTTGACGAAGGAAGTTTTAGAGATACTAAGGAGAAGTTGCATAACTCTCCTAGAGTCCATTATCCTCGGCCTGAATAGAATTTATGTCCCATTGCAATTGAGGACCTCTCAAATCATTCTAAACTTTTGAACCTACCACAAAGTCGTAGTTTTTCCCAAATAGCTGGTATCAACATTCCTAATCCATTGTCTAGGTAATATAACAAGTGTTTAATTCAGGAGAGGTAACTACTCCATTTGGTACAACATATGTACAAGGAATTAATTTTAATGTAGCATCCAAAATATAATCAGGATGGTCCCCACCATCCTCGATGATACTAATTGGTACTAGTTTGTAAACTAAACTAAGTTCAAACCTTTTCTCTTTTGGATTTCCTTTTTTCACAGTTTCAACCTATACTTATTACTATGCCTCCTCGTTCAACTTTGACCACTGCTACAATTAGTGTCCCATCTATTCCTTTCCATTATTTTCCACCCTTTAGTGGATAAATGTACATGCCTAACCCACTATTCATTGGATTTGTTTCTAATTCCACCATACCTCAATTAAGCTCACCTTTCCAATCTGTTGGAGGTATGAATTATGGTAACCCCTTCCAACTAAATGTATCACAAGGTAATTCATTTACATTAGGGGGAACTAGCATTGGATTTCCATTGGAGCGAAATGCCACTCTAGGAAATATCCCCTTTTCCAGGATGGTACGTTCCAATATGGCTAACCCCATTATGACAAGTTGTTTACAAGGAAGCCAACCATTTGGAGGGATGGGAGGGACTTTTGGAACAAGTTTTCCTTCTTTTCAAAACCACTATGGTTAGAATTTTGGACAGCCTAATCTGCTTTTCATTGATCCTGGAAATCTATATATTCTGGGATAACCATGTGGAAACAACAACCAATGGGAAGCTAATGCTCCTGAAACTTGGAACACAATGGCTCCGACAAAGTTGTCATTTTTGCCACTTTGAATTTTCCCGATATTTCAAGGTTGACTAACGATCCAGTATTACCTGAACTAAGATGTCCATCCCTACCCATTAAAATTCCTTCATACTTTCCTAAGTTTCAAGGTAAACCTATGGAAGACCCATCTAAGCATGTGATGATTTTTCATCTATGGTTTTCATATATCTCTACGATGGATGATTCTATTAGATTGCATCTCTTCCAATGGAATTTAACCAATGTAGCGATGAAATCATAGATTGAGTTACCATGACCATCTTTTCAAACTTTTAATGCAGTCGCAATGGCATTTTTAAACCACTTCCAGCTACCAGACTGTTATGGAATTGGAACGGAGATGATAAAATCCTTTCATCAGGATAAATCTACTCATATCTCTGACCACATCCATGAGTGAAAGAGGAGGTTTATCTTGATTGAGGATCAAATACCTTATGAATTTCTTACTAATTGGTTCATTAAGTCATTACAACCTATTATTCCAAAATATGTCGCTCTTTATGGGGTTTAGACCAAAGAAAAGGATTTTATTAAAGCCCAGTAATTGGATTTGGATTATTCTCAATACAAGATGATGTATGGAATTCATCTCACTAATCCTAGAGAAAAAATTAACCCAAGAAACCCCATCCCTACACCTCATGATGATGGTGTGATTGATGTAATTGAGAACAATCCAGTTATCATGGGTAATAAATTTTCAAGTCAAAATTTGATAGAAAATGGTCAGAATAACACAGATCCTTAAACCCAACCCTCCTTATGATGTTCTTTCAGTGCATAACTCTCAAGACAACTAGTATCCTGGAGGGAAGAAAAATAAGAACAAGAAACATGTGAACAAGGGGAATAAAAATGCAAATAATAATAAAAACACTAATGTTGGTGGGGAAAATAATGAAAAAGGTAAGACAAAGTTCTAGTCCTTGTTATGAAAGGAATATCATATAACTTATAAATGCTCTAAGATGGAAATGACTCAGAAGTTGTTGGACCAGCAAGAAGAGTCCCCCATACCTGTTGTATTAACTAACCAATTTCCTCAACATCAGCAACAGATGATTGTTGTTGCTCACCAAAACCCTACAACTTCCCAAGGAGGAAACATGGGAACCTCCTCTCAATGGGGAAATTCAGGCCCAGGTGAAGTTTTCATGTGTGAACGGGATATTTATCTCCAGACTAAGAACAAGAATTATTAAGCTAATCCATATGAATCCAAAGGTAAAGAACCCCTTAATGTTGAAAATGACAATTCTTTAGACATAGAAAAACTTGGAAAAATACTATGCCTATAATACCAAAGAGTGTCCTCAAGAAAAACATTTATAATCCTAATGTGTGTGCTACTCAACATTATAGTGTAGTTGAATATTTGGCTTAGGCTCCATGTGCAACGTTTGTGCTTGAGGTACTCCAGATTCTTCCAAATCAAAGGAAAACCATACTTTCAGCTTTAACAGCTCTAGATCATGTGGAAAGTCAAGTCATTTCTTTTGATTTTTAGAATTGGAAGTTTTTTTAACCCCATCATTTTTCTTTTCATACCCAAGTTGTATATGGAAACACTAATATTCATCGGACAGTTGTAGATGAGGGTTTCTCCACATGTGTCATGTCTTTATCATGCTGGAAGGCTTTAGGATCACCTAACATGGTTGCTCCTATCACCATGTTGAAAGATTTTGATGGCCACCTTTTCCAACCTCATGGAATTATCCCATCTTTTCCTATATACCATGTATATACCTAAGGGGAACATTAGTCAAATTGGATGTGGAAGTGGTTGATTCCCCACTTAATTTATAATTTATTACTATGGATAATTTGGACTCAAGATATGATGGTCGTTTTCTCTTCAATCTTTTGCATCATAAATTTTCCCCATGAAGGAAAGATTGTAACAATTGACCAACTAGCCTTAAATAGTAACAAGTTCAACAAAGATCATGGATCCAATTTTCCTTTAGTATCCCATTCCACGAGGAATTGTGAAAAAATTGGTGTGGTGATGTACCCTTCATTAATGGGTACTTTTAATCTTCCCCCACCTTATTTGCATACTAATAAATCTCCAGTACATGCAATTTCAATAGTTGCCACAACTTCCACAAATAAGGTGTCTCAATTTAAGACTTTGTACTTTAACAGCCGTTGGAAGTGTTCATCCTCTAATGTTGGGTGTAGTTAGAATAACCAACCCTTGTATCCCTTATGTACAATTACTTCTGAGAAGAAGCCTTTATGTTCATGATTACCTTCTTGGGACTCGGTCCCAGAAGTTGATCAGATCCATCCAATGGGGTCATCGGATCTTGATCTCTTCCCTATTGATCCAACTAAATGCTTGAACATGTGTTCTATCTGGGATGATATAATTCCTTCTGATGAATTTTTCCTATAGTCTATAATAGAATCTTCCATTCATTTGGATATTGATCTAGTTGCAATTAAGCCCAGCCCGGATTTTCCTTTAGAGTCTTATATTACTGATTATAAATCCTCGGACATTGGCACTGTTGAGTCTTTGGACTCTTCCATAGAGATACAAGTCAATGTTCTTGTTGATTTTGATTCTATTTGTAGAATTTTTTACTCCCGCGATGCTCAATATACTCCTATAGATTCCATCACTTCTTTCAACTTTGATATCCCTCTCAAGTTTGATGTTGTTGATTGCGGGTCCTCAGGCCTTGGTACTATAAATTCTTCAATGGATAACTCTTCCTTGATTATGCATGTTGTTGAAGATAGAAAAGTTGAAAGTATTTCTACCAAAGTGATTGTATAAGATATTTCTTTTCACATTTTGTGGATATTATCTTGGTATTGTTTTTTCTTGGAGAAAAGAATCTTAGTTGGATTCTTGATTTCTTACTGCTCCTTTTTGAAAGATTGCTCGATTCCTTTAGGTATATTCAAAAACTTGAATATAGGTTTAGGCCTCCCCTTTGTTATGATGCATTTGAACATTTTTCCATATGAATTCGCCATAGGGTTGAGCCTGTTGGATATTGGTGTGTTAGCCATATCTATTATATTGTGCACCAGTCCAATAGTAGAGCCTACATAACATGGGCCACCCTATTCAACACCCTTGTCCCATTTTTGTGCCCATGCTCAGTTTTTCTCATAGGCTCGGGAACCTTTCTAGTTTTACTGTGACTTTGAGAAGAAGGCTCATATATTTACGGCCATTCCTTATAAGGATACTATTTGTTTGTTTAAGTCACATATGCATTTACCTCGATCTTGCTTTATCTTATGAACTTGATGTCGGATTCCACGCTTTGATCTCATTATATAAGCCTTCATCTCTTATCTCATTACCTCTAAGACATATATCATTTTTCCTTTGCAACTTGACACCCTTTACTCGGAGGAGACACACCTTGACTATCCTTATCTTTCTCATATTCCTTGCATTATGCATAGATTTGTTTCATGCATTTGGAACTAGTTCTGCATGCCCCTGACACTCATTTCCTCCTATGTTATGAGCATTCATCCATCCTTCCTTCAATCTTGTTAAAAACAAAAGGAGGCTACGAGTTTAATTTTTTGGTCTCGTTAAATTTTCATGGAAAATATTTCTATGGAGTCTTCTTTAAGCTCTTTTATGACACCTTAATTAGGAAAATATTATCAAGTCATATTGTCTCTTTCACACTCGTTAAAGTACTTTAAAGGTCATCTATATGGTATAAATTTAATCCTTTCCAAACCATGTAGAGTATATACGAAAAACGAATACTCTAGTCATACATGGCTAGAAGAATTCTCTCTCACATTGTTTTATCCTTTTTCAGGCGAGGAGACTAACTTTATGAAAAAATATAATATAGAGTTCTTGTTTAAGTTTTTCATACTCTTTAAAATTGAAAACACCGGAAAGCACAAACAAATATGGGATCGATATAAAATCCATGGATCAGTATATTATCGAGCATTCTTCTATATTTTCTTCAAGCTTGTTAGACCAGGAAGTAAGTATCATTTTTTCCTTCTATGGACTCATAAAACCATACATTGAAGGACCATCCTTGGGACCAAACCCTTCCTTTTTCAAATTCATTAAATATATGTTAAAGGACTAATCGTTAGGTGAGTTATATTGAGCATGTTTTTTTCTCTTTTTGAATCCCATTAAAAAATGAAGGTATTTAAAAAGATAAAAGGGAAGGGAAGGATCTCAAATTTCTCTAGATATAATGGAAGCAAGTTAAATGTGTCCTTGAATAAAGCACATGTTTTGAGTCTATCAAATATGTTGGGTTCTAGTTTTGGCCTTAGGATAAACCTCATCTCAGGGTTATTACTCCTCTAGTTGGTTAATTTTCCAATCATATGGAGAATCTATCAATGTCTTCTATATTTCGGATTTATATCATTGGTCCCTTCGTGGTCAAAGATATCTAAGTCACTAGAGTGTCATGCTCATTGTTCAAGGATAAAACCTATCATCCATTCAGCAATTTCCTTGACATCATATGTCTGTCATTCCCTAGTGTCACTATGTTTCATCATGTACTTAGTCCTTCTCCAAATCAGATTAGCCCTTGTTTTTTCCTTATGTTGGATGATGGAGGATAGATTAAGGCCTCCCTTTAAATGAGATTCTTCCCATTGACTTCATCTCATCCTACTCTGGGAATGAATTTTAGAGTTTCATTAGTACCTTGGGGATTGCATTCATAAGTGGCAATGGAAATTTCCCTCGCTATCAAGTTATGGGAATACATCAATGTCTCTTACTCGATGGATTCTTCAGGTGATCAACTTCAAGAAAATATATTCACATCTTTTAAAATGTACTAGGTACCTTGGGGCCCATTTTCATTATTGGTGGGTTCCCTTGCATTTGTTAATGGTTTACATCAATGACCGGCAATCAAATGGTATCCTCCATGTTCGGCGTCAACCCATTTATTCACATGGTTAGGATTCATACTTTTAAGTTGTTTGGATTGAAGACCTTGGGCCCATAGTAACATCGTCATATTTTGTATTTCCCAAGTTGCACAAGACTAAGCCATAATTCCTTTGGCTCTTTATGAGACATAGATCCACTTTGTTCTGTGTGGCTATTCTCTCTACTTTTGACATTGATCCACCTTTGTATTCATGTGGCTATGATCATGTTTTCTCATGGATCCACTTTTTTATTTATGTGGCCATGAAATATGCATCAACTATGCATATGTATTGCATAACCATTGTATCTTCCTGTAGGTCATGTTATATCATTTGAACATGGACATTTATCCTAGGGATAATATTGTATGACACCTACAATTCTTGGGTCCTCTAGTTTCCTCGACTCCATAGCCCAAACGCTCATTGTTTATAATGTATTTGATCCATCATGTTCCCTTGTGACCCCATACTTTAGGGGGCATCTGTTATAACCAAAATTGGCACTTCTTCGTTTGTGACGGCACTTGCATGTTGATGCTCTGATGATGACACTTCATGAAGCTTTTTTTGTTCACACAAAAGGAGATTGTGGATGGAAGAGTCGTAATTTGGTGCTTAGTAGTGTGGCCTTAATGTATTCATTGATTATCCAGCAGTTAGGGAGCTTGTGATAATATTTGGAGAGTAGAACACCCGTTGAAAAACCCTCAAAATGGCATTTTAGACTATTTTTTCACCCACATGCATGTTGTACTTGGCTCACATGTGGGAATTCTGCAACTTTTCCTTGTCTCACCTATGTGTTCCTTTAAAAATGCCAAAAAATATAAAAATTCTCAAATTTGGGGCAGTTTGGGTGGTTTTGGAAACCTCCTCCTCGGTTACAACTATTCCCTCCTCGATCCAACCATCTCCTTCCACTATAAAAGAAAGGGATATTGACCATGAGAGGGACTCTTAGCCCAAGTGTTGTTATGCTGGAGAAATTATGACCCTCTGTCCCTTGACATTTATGCCCTAGTTGTTATCAAACCCTGAGGCATCTGAGTTGTAGTTGGGATTCATGGAGAAGAGAAGTAGGAGATCCTGAATCAAAGGTTTCGTTAGGTGCTTGAATAGAAGGAATGTAACATTGTACTTGTTTCAATTATTAATGAAAGAATATACATCTTTCCCTTTCCTAATAGTTGTGTTTATGCTTGTATCATATTTGGTTACTTGTTGATGTTCATGAGATTAGATTTTTATGCTCTATTTGAATTTCAACCATTTATTTGTATCCAAATGTCTTTGAGGAAGGTTTTAAGTTGGTTTTGTAGGTTCTTTGACTAAAGATGAGGATCAAATCTCAAGTGTTCAATGAAATCTAGGATCAAACTCCATAAATAAGGTACATGCCCTTCTAACTTTCAAATTATTTGTTTATTTTGCTTGTTGCAGAACCCTAGATGTATGATTTTTCAACCCTAGTATGTTGGTGACCTCAACCCCAGTCATAGGATAGTTTTTCCTCACAACACATTGTTTTATCAAAGCAAGAGGATTATTGATATAATTTTGATGAATCAAAATATACCTCCAATCTCTTCTCCTTGTGCCTTAACATTCTTACCAAAGTGGTGCACCAAAATTTTCAATTTTGTTGGAAAGTCAACGTTTAAAGTGTTTATATCTTGTTCAGTGTTCCAATATTGAGGGTATACCACAGACATGGCCTCCAATAATTCATCTCAAGGAAATCAGTATCTTATCTCTTATGCTAGTGATTGTTCAATTTATATTGAGTTGTGTCTCCCTAAATCACAATATCAGTTAATTGGTCTCTTGACACATGGCACTCTTTGGTGGGATGTCCCTTATTACTAACATAATGAATGGGAACCATATACCCACGCATTTCAATACAAATTCTCCCTTTTTCATTGAAATTCAAATAATTTTCAATATTTTATGTATCAATGATAGTAGTCTAACCATTAAACAGTGGACCTATAAAATACTCTAGCATTGTATACAAATAATCCAATGCAAGGCGTGCTCATTTTCTTGAATTTATGTATTCTGCAATATATATTGTGTGACTCTGATCCATTTTTGCAAGGACATTCATTTCATGAAGCAAAAGGATGAATTCCAACAAATGTTAATAATGACTCTATATCAGTTAGTCGATAGAGAAGATATAGAGCTTCATCTAACCTAGAGTGTCGATGTTCATACATCGCCCCTACCAATGATTGGTACTCACTAAATAGTATTTGAGCTAGTCCTTTCAATGAGATCCATCTTGGATCAACATATTTATTACGCGTTTTCCATTCGTAACATCATCAACAAATAGTTGAAACTTTGTAAATCACTTGGGATTACAACAAAAGTATGCATGAGTCTCATGTAACATAAGATCTTCAACTTTTGAAACCAGTGGAAACTTGCTCACTATTTTAAATGCAAGATTCATCCTATGATCCATACAATGAATAATAATCATAAATGGTGAAGCTAATATTTGTGGTTTGAAATAAATTCCATTCCTTTGTCGTTAAATAATTGATTCTCCGTCTACTTCGATGCATACCAACCATTTTTTTACCATTAAATTATCCATACCACCAATTTACTTTAAAGTGTTAATAACAAGTTCATAAATATTTCCAACTTTAGAACTCTTATTCATTTTATGAAGGCCTAATATGATCATTAACCATATAAATACTCATGCATATACATGAATTATTATCAATAGTTGTAACTTCATCCGAAGATAGTGAAAAAACATGGGATTTGCAATCTTCTCTTTCAAATCATCCTTTTCTACTTAAGCAAGATATCTTGCCCATTCCCAACCACTCATTATAGACCAATGAGAAGATGGAAAAATATACACTTTAATAAAAGATATCTTGTAATTTGGAGAATCTATCATAGGATGAACTCTAGAGAAGATGTGAAATACGATTCTTAATTGTGCCATCTTGGATAACAATTTTTTTCTATTATCTTTCCAAATAGAGAGGTTATGATCCCTCCACTTGCCTCACTTTTACTCTTACTTATTAAGTATTTATTATATTCATATTCATATTTTGACATGTTGACATTCCTCAGAAGGTTTCCATATGATAATAGATTTCTCCTTGCCATTTACAATTTCCTTTAGAATATAGTTCTCATGCTTGCTTCTCTATTGTATCTAACTTCATTTGCAATTTTACTACCTTGCCAAGTTTTCAACTACATATAATGCATTTAACTTCTCATGAAGCCTCTTTCTCATCTATTGGAGATATTTGTTCAATAAATGGAAATTTTGAGACCCATTACAGTTTGAATTGTCTCCCTATGTCCTATTGGCCTTTTTTCCTTTTTTGTGATTGTGAATCATTTGTGTTTCCTTCCAAGGAAAAACCTTCAACATTGTTATTGCCAATTTATAAAGAAAGTGCATTTATATCATTGCTATCACTAGGGGAACCCATTTTAATATCTTTGATATGGATAGTACATGCATTCTTAGAAGATTTGAAATTTCTCTTGCTAGTAGGTTTCTCAAAAGAGATTTCCATCATAAAGAGAATGTGGATTCTTGGATTGAAGATTCTAAAAATATGATAATGCACTCCCCAGTTTTGATGCTTTCTTTCCACGACTGTTGTTTGAGATATCATTGATTATTCCACAATTAAAATATCAAATCAACCTAGAAATAGGAAGTGAAACCTACATGGCGAAAATAAAATAAATTAGTACAATTCGTATGCTAACCATGATGACATAAATTCTAGAGGCTTGAAAATTTGAACCTAGTAACATAAACCTATACATGATTAACTTCAAAATTAGACTTAAATCTATCAAGATAAAATATGAGTTTGATTTCTTATGTGTTCAAAACCTAATATTTTTGCTTACATTTTTCATTCCCAAAATACCTAGTAGAAAAAGTGGGCATATTCATAAGTATCAAGATTCAAAATATACAATAGCATTACTTCCCTAGTGCCAGTCACCTCCTAAAATTAAGTATATAAGATGTAATGGTGTTTTTAAATATAAATAGTTCATAAATTTCAAAATTCTAATCTGAGGAAGCAAAAGCAAAGAAAATGTATATGCATAAGGATATAAAGGACGTGTAAGATCATGATATCTAAAAAATGTTGCTTACAAAATAGAAATGACTATATTATTCACAAGCGACATTTTTTTCCATACATTGTTTTATGACATTGTCAAAAGAAAAGACATCATATATGTACACGATCATTTTCAAACATTTAAATGCTCTTTCTCCACACCTTTTAAAACTTTTATTCATTGTTATTTTGTACATTTTACAACAGTCTTTACAATAAATATTTAATTTTGTTTTTTAATGTTTATGTTTGAATGTTTTAGATATCTTTTAGCAATAAATTTCCTTTTTCAAATTAAAAAAAAATGTCAAATCACATTTAAATTTCATAATAACAGTTTTTTTTGCCACGAGTTAATTAGCATGAGAAATACAAAACCGTTGAAAAATGATCAAGTAACTAATGGGATCAACAAACTAGATACCTCTAGTTACACGGGCCTTGCAAGCACCCCACAATATGAAGAACTCTTTCAATATTACAAGGATGAAGCGAGAATTCTCATAGGGATGTATAGAGATGAAAATTGTATAATGTAGCTTCCATTATGTAATTGTAATCTCTAGACATAATGTAGCTCTCCCTCTCTCTCTCCCCCTCCCCCTCCCCCCTCCCTCTCACTCTCCCCCTTTCTCCATGTCCCTCTCCCACTGCACCTCCCCCCTCCAAACCCTCTTCCCCTCCCCCACCCCTGACCTCTCTTCCTAACTCCCCTCCCTCCCTCCCTCCAAACCTCCTCTCCTTTGCCCCCTCTCCCTCTTCCAGTTCCCCTCCCACTCTCCCTCTCCCTCTCCCTCCCCACCCCCCTCATTTTCCCCCTTCCCTTATCCCTCTCTTTCCCTCCCTCTCCCCCCTCCCTCTCCCCCAGTCCCTCTCCCCCCTATCCCTCTTCTCCTCTCTCCCAATCCCTCTCCCTCTTTCAAGGATAATTTTAAGGACTCATACTTATTTAAAAGTGTCTAAACCTTGGTGAATATTACCAATTCTTAAAATGTCAACTATAAAATATTTGGTGATATTTTTCTAAAATTATTTCAATTTCTAAGGATTTTATATAGTTTATATAATAATTTGGTGATTTTTAGAGTGAAAAAAGTTTACCCCATCAAAATTGGGCGAAATGGGGCTTCAAAAAATGCAAATTGTCGAATCTTTTTTTGGAAAAAGAAAACACGGAAAAATAGCCAATGGGCTAAATTTCACACCTAAAATTATCCTTTCCCCTTGTCCCACCTCTCTCTCCTTCCCCCCTCACCACCCTATCCCTCTCCCTCTCCCTCTCCCTCTCCCTCTCCCTCTCCCTCTCTCCCTCCCCCCCTCCCCCCTCCCCTCCCCACCCCACCCCACCCCACCCCACCCCACCCTCTCCCCCTCCATCCCTCTTCCACCCTCCCCCTATTCCTCCTCACCCTCTTTCCCTCGCTCTCCCCCCCCGCGACCCAATATTCCTCCCCCTATCCCTCCCACTTCCACTTCCCCTCCCCCCTCTCTCCTCTCCCTCCCCCTCCACATCTCCACATCTCCACATCTCCATGCCTCCCTCCCCCCCTCCCCCGCTGCATCCTCACCCTCTCCCCCTGTCTCCCTCTCCCTCCCCCTCCACATATCCCTCCCTCCATCCCTCTAGCTATGTCTCCTCACACTCTCCCTCATCCACCCCCCTCTTCCTCCCCCTCACCCTCCCTCTCCCATGCTCCCTCTAACTCCCCTCCCTCCGCATCTCCCTCCCTCCATCCACCCCCATCTCCCTCCCCCTCACTCTCCCCCCTCCTTCCCCCCTCTCCCTCTCTCTTCCCCCATATCTCCCTCTCTCTCCCCCTCCCCTTCACCTCCTCACTTTCTCCCCCCCCATCTCCCTCTCCCTCACCCCCACCAGTCTGCCTCCTTACTCTCCCACCCTCCTTATCTAACCCCTCATCCCTCTCCCTCACCTCGCTACCCCTACACCTCCTCACTCTCTCTCCCTCCCTCCCCTCCCCAACTCCTCGCCCTCTCCCCCCTCCCCTTTTCTCCCTCATCGTCCTCTCCCCCCTCCCCTTCTCTCCCTCATCGTCCCCTTCCCTCTCCCCCTCTCCCTCTCTCCATCCACCCCTTCCCTTCCTCCCCATCTCCCCCCGCACTCATCACCCTATCCCTTCCCCCCACCCTCTAATAGTACCTCCCTCCCTCTGTCCCTCTCCCTCTCCTTATCACCCCCCTTTCCCATTCCATCCCACCCCACCGCCTCCCCCTCCCCCTCCATCTCTTCACTCTCTTGCCCTCTCTCTCCTCCCCCACATCTCTCCATATCCCCCCCATGTCTCCATATCCCCCCCTCCACCTTTCTCCCTCTCCCTCCCTCTCCTCAGCCTCTAATCCTCTCCTCCCCCCTCTTCGCCCTCTACCCCCCCTCACCCTCTCTCCCTCTTCATCCCCTTCCCTCTCCCCTTCATCGTTCCCCCCCTCATCCTCCACCTGTCCCTCCCTCTCCTCCCCCCCTCTCCCTCTCTCCTCCCCCTTATGTCCCTCTCTCACCCCCTCCCCCTCTTCCTCCTCAATCTCCCACCCTCCTTCTCTGCCCCCGATCCCTCTCCCTCTCCCCCCCCCTCCCCCCTCCACCTCCTCACTCTCTCTCCCTCCCTCTCCCCCTCCCCCCTCCTCACCCTCTCCCTCCCTCCCCCTCTCTCCCCTCTTTGTCTCCTTAACTCTCCACCTCACTCTCCACCTCTCCCCGCCCCCCCCTCCCCCCCTCTCCTCCCTCCCTCCCTCTTTCCCCCTATCCCCCTCCCCCTCCCTCCCTATCCCCACCTCTACTCTCTCTCCCCCTCCCTCTCCTCCCCATCCCTCCCTCTCTCTCTCCTCACCCTCTCCCTCCCTCCCTCCCCCCCCCTCTACTCCCCCTCCCCATCCCTCTCTCCCTCTGCCCCCCTATGCCCCTCCCTCTCCTTCTCCTCCCCTCTACACCTCCACCCCCCTCTCCCTATCCTCCCTCCCTATCCCCCTCCCTTCCTCTCCCCCCATCTAACCCTCCGCACTACCTCTCTCCCACCTCATCCTCCCTCCTACCCCACCCTATATCCCTCCCCCTCTCTCACTCTCTCACCCTCCCTCTCCATCCCCTCCCTCACCCTCTTTCCCCTTATCTACCCACTCACCTCACTACCCCTCCACTTCCTCACTCTCTCGCCCTCGCTCTCCTCCCCCACTCCTCTCTCGCTCTAATTATATCCTTTAATACATTATAATATATGTTGACTTTAGGAAATGTCTATTAGCCCCCTCAATAGGAGCCACCCTCTCTTTAGATACTTTTTACTTAATACCATTATGATACATCGTGCTCAAGCTTCCTTAGCAATTTTTGTAAAGAAAAATAGTGTTGATCTACCTACAACAGTTGATGAGTTAAAAGAACACTTACAAAATATTCCAAATTCTCGACTTGCTCATATATTAATAAGGTTTGGGAATGTTCTAAGAGGTATGCGTTCATATTGGAACAAGTGTCATGCATAGCTATCTGAATTGATTCAACAAATAGGCTCTCACAACAATATTATTCTCATTGAGTGCAACAGATATGAAATGGCCAGATTTGCATAAATTAATGCCTGATACATTCCCTATAGATCCAATGCAAACAATTAAATGGAGACATCAAAATGTAATTGGAAATCCTCATATTGTAGCAATAATTATGGATTTGAGACAAATAATGTTACGAGAAGAGATTTTCTCGAAATTTCATAAGGCTAATTATTATTGGTGTCGCTATGAATGGAAACATCGTGGATCTCCACATTGCTTGGATTTCTTTGGCTAAAATATGATCCCAATATGGACACATTGAACTAGGATGACCCTCTTCAGTTAGATTTGCAAAGGAATTTTTTGATAGGTCTGTGCATGCTTTCAATCCACATAATCAACATTAGATAAATATCTCAATTCGACGAGACAATGACAATCATCCTTGCTTAAAGGACACACAAGAAATATTTGCATCTAATCCAATGAAGGATTATGAAGAGCTTCTAAATTTTGTTGAACGACACATAACATGTAATGAGAAATCATGCCTTCGGAGAAAGAGTGGAAAGTTAGTGTGTCGGTATAAGGCACCTTGGGAGCTATGTTAGACATCAAAACTTTATATTGATGAGAATGGATAAAAAAGGTACGAACCTCAAAGAAATAATGATAGATTAAATACACATAATCGAGAAACATTAAAGATGTGGTGAGTAAATATAGATTGGAAACTTGTTCTTTTGAAGCATGTGGTCATTAAATACATGGAAAAATATGCAGTCAAAGATGAAAAGGGGTCATAGACTTTCCATGATATCTTGATTCATGTATCTTCTATTCAAAATCCAAATGAACCAACAACACATGCATATAGGTCTTTGTTGAGTGAGATAATTGTATACAAGGACATAGGAGCACAGGATACATGTCACATGCTATTGGAACTTCCTCTTTGTGAATGTAGTCCTCGATTTGTGGTTTTGAATGTTGGGATGAAGGTTTTCAAATGGGTGCAAGTTGACACAAAGTACGACTAGAATAATAATTCTCTTATTGATGCATATACTAAGATACCTTTGAACATGGAGCAACTTGCATTGATTGAAACTACAAGATCATGGTCGTATGAAAAACGCCATCATGATGAGAAATGGTTGACACGAAATAATGTTAAAATTATACGAGTGTTTCCTAAGTTTTTCTCAACTCCTCGTGGAAATGATAGGTTTTTGGAGTTTTGTTGGTTTGAATTGGTATTGTAAAAGTCATTCAATGACATTCATAAAGACATAGGTGAGATGATTGATGATATCATACAAAATTGGGAAAATTTCGAATAGAACCCTTGGCATGTTGATCGTATTCCAATAGCCCCTGAGGATCCACATGAAATGAAATTGAAGATGAAGGTGATTTTTTCCCAAATTTGCATAAAGACTCTAGAGAACATGAGTGGGAGATAATTTCAGGTTTGTATAAGAATAATTTTATAAATGTCAATGAGTTTAACATGATTGGATTGAGGGACCGTGATGTTTTGGAAAATTGGAATTCTAAGTTTGTTTTGAAGACACATTGAATCGTGTTATTAACTTCAAATCTTAAAATAAAAAAGACAATGCAATAATTATTGTAGAACGTACAAATGCTTATTCCTTTTAAATTTTACTAGAGGGAAAACAAAGAATGACATTTAATACAATCCTTGAACATTATAGAGGAGGTGGTGATAGAAAACCTATGCATATGAGTATTCAAGGAACTATTGGTACTGGAAATTATTACCTGATTGGATCTAGTAAACATGCCATGGAAATTGATTCTCTTCCTAATAAAATCCCCTTACTTCTTTTGGATCCTACCGGTGTTTCGACATTCAACATATTTGCATCAACAATACACTATGCACTTCATATACTAGTACGATACATGATTGATCTATAAGGGTCACATTTGATTACACTATAGGACAAGATGAGACATGCAAAATGCATCCTTATAGATGAGATGAATTTTGTAAGGATAAATTTATTAAAAGATATTAATGCTTTCCTTTGTCAAGTCTTTCCAGAAAATTCAAATGTTCCCTTTTGAGGGAGATCGATTATATTATTTAGTGATTTGGGACAACTACCTATTGCTATGGATAAACCTCCATATGAACATGAAGGTCCTGCAAAAGAGTTATGGAAATTATTCACAAGCGTTGTGCCTCTTGATATGGTGTTTAGGCAAGATGGACAAAGCAATGATTAAAAATGTTTTCGACACCTTCTAATGAATGTTAGAGATGTAATTTGCATTGTAGAATACTGAAAATTACTAATGACAAATACAGATACCTATATGGATGGACCAACAAAGGAATCGTTTGATAAGTCTATACATTTATTTGCAACGAATGAAGATGTTGATAATCACAAGAAGTGTTGTTTGTGATCCCTAAATTGCAATGTTTCCCGTATTTTTGCTACAAGAGTAAGTAGTAACTGCTCAGTTGATGACAATGAGGAAAAATTGGACATTAAGTTACTTATTGTTGTTGGATCTAGGGTCATGCTTACTTCAAACTTATGGACCAATGCAAGACTTTCCAATGATTACCATGGGGTAGTTGAAAAAATTGTGTATAATCTTGGAGTATCCCCCCTGATCCTCCCACATATGCTTTAGTGATATTTGATAAGTATGAGGGGTTTCCATGGGATGCAACATTTCCTCAGACTGCCCATATCATACCAATTAAAAGAGGTAAAGCAAGACAAATTCCATTGATACTTTCTTGGGGATTAAAAATCCATAAGTCTCATGGATTTACATTAGAGAAAGCAACTATTAATATTTGGAAGAATGAGAGGTAGGGTCTCATTTTTACTACAATATCTAGAGTAAAATCTTTGGATGGTCTTCGATTTCAACCTTCATTTTCTTATGATCGATATGAAAAAATGGGAAAGTGTGCAAGTGTATCTATTAGAAAAGTTGAAGAAGAAAGATTAATATCACTTACTCTGTAATATATATGTTATTCAATATATTTATCATTTCACTTCATTATTATACAACTTATTAATGACTAAACATTATTTATGTGTTATTCAGTTTCTTATTGGCATAGATAAATATTTTCATTATATCACTTTGTTATTATTAAGCTTCTTCATGATGTTCTTTATTATCATGCTATAGACTCGTTTCCCATGGTGCCCTAATGTAAACAACATTTCTTCCAACTCCCCCCATTCCCCCATGCCCATGACTGCAGCCAACATAGATCCGTCCTAAAAGTGGCTCTACCAAGCATCGAGAGGGATCAAATATCTCGAGGTGCAAACCATTCCTCTGCATTTGTATGGTTTGCACCTAGATATATTTGATCCCTCTCGGCACTTAGTAGAGCCACTTTTAAGATGGATCTTTGTTGTTTTTACCATATTCTTCAAAAAAAAATTGTTCTAGATTCTTGAAAAAAATTATTCATTTCAAACTAGTTCAAAAATCCTAGATTGGTCTTTTAGATTGATAATTCACAGTAGATTATCTATATTAGTAGGTATTTCTAACCAGTCATACTCTTTTTAATATTATATACATTGGGCTAGTTGATATTGAATTATGATATAGTTAGTACAATAAACAATTTTATTAATTAGAAGATTCAAGGATCATGGTTCAATATGTTAACTTTATAAAAGTTGTGGAATACATTGGATGCTTGTTCTTATATCAAAGAGGTAATTAGGGTTTAAGGGTTTAATATTTTAGTGTTGAATCAAGTATAGGAGGTAGGGTAGGGAAATAAGTATCTACACTATGATAGGTACAATTCTAATGGAAGATATAGAATCTAGATTCCCTTTGTATTCTGGGTATTGGTTTTATTTTCAATTGGTTACATGAGGGGTGACATTTTCTATATTTATAGATATTATAAATATTATGCCTACATTGAATACTAATCCAATCAATCTTCAAAACTTGGATTAAATTGCAACTAGTAGACAACCATAGGGCTCAATCAAAAAATGGAGGTCATATTCTATACCACTACTATTTCTCTACCCACATTTAGATCTTCTTTCTCAGATTATTTTTGTTTTATGAATAATTGAATAATATTTATCTGAATTTGGATCCAAAGAACAATGGCTTCAATTTCAACTTAGTTAAAACTTGGAAAAAGATCAAGTTCGGTGTTAAAGACGTGGCAAAAGACTTAGTGGTGGTGTGATGTTATACTCCTATCATATATAACACCTAACTATTATAAACCTTATTAATTTAATCTCTAAAAACTACCTGCAAACCTAACCCCTACCGCCTCCAATCCCTATCAACCCTAGAAACTACAAACCAATATAATCCAAACCTTTACGATTATTAATCATAATTGTTAACCACTTGAAACCTTATATACTAAAACTCCTAACCGATAAACCATGTAACCATAATCCCTTGTAACATTAAACTTATGACATGTACACCACTAGTCTCTTTCAATCCTTATCGATATAACTTAAAAACCCTAAACCCTAACCTAAAAATCATAACCCTAATGCTTGCAAATATACTCCCTGGTTATGGGAGGCCCTGGTATAGTCCTTCTTGATCATGGTACTTGATCAAGTGGTAAAGGACTTGGGTTTCCCATGACATGCCTATCTAAATATGGTATTCCTTATCATACTAGAGTGAATTTGACTTTCCCATTCTTAGGGATTAGCGACCCTTGTTGGAATGGTGAGGTCTACTCTAGTGTGGGTGCACACACACTATATCTCTTCTAACATGGATGGATGTACATGTGAAGCAAACTCATGGAAATAATTATTGGGATATGGATACTTATATTCTAGAAGAGCCTTTTCCCAATCCCATAACCATAACCAGTTGTGGAGGAATTTATCATGAAATGCCACTAACAGAGGCAATATATAGACAAGACTTCGCTATTGTATGTAGTATTTCACTTCCTCTGCTTGTGAATAATAAGATCTCACTAAAAGGATCCATCCCACAGAAAGGAGCCACACTGGTGACTAATAATATTATCAATTAAAAAGGTTCTTCTTCAACATATTTTGTAGGCATCCAATTTTCACCATCTGCCATGTTCATGAGGAGCTCAACGCTTCATAAAATGCCCATCTTGTTGCTTGGTGGGATTTCCACAAACGAGACCACCTCTACTGTACTTTCCCTCCATCCACCATCACATTCAGTCATACAATGAACCTGACCCTTTTTTATGGTCTTCTTCATGTCCTCAACGACTTTGATGACACGTAGGATAAAGAGAAACCAAAACACCCCATATTTCCAGCATTTTTTAATCAAATTTGATTAAAATATCCCCTGAAAATTGCAATTTTTGCAATTATGTAATTTTGGC